>CM068481.1:24328623-24418623 GCA_034769265.1 Remorina albescens | reverse complement strand
TAGTTTCTCTTCCTCTTTCTCTCCTCTTAATCTTTTTTTTTTACATCTGATAATCTTCAGTGTTTTAGTCTTTAGTCCTTTTCCTGGTTGTCTGAAGATATCCGTGCTCACCTGGCGTCATGTTCATCCGTCATCAGAGGTGTGTTCACTTCAACACCCTGATGTCCTCCACCTCACTGCTTTCCTTCCCTTTCATTCCCACACACACACACACAGGAAGTTGTGGATTCCCAGGAATTTGGAGGGTTGCTGGGTTAGAGGAGGGTCTATCCGCTCTGTGTTCCCGCCACACCTGAAGATTATGACAGCTGTGACAGGAACACACTCTCAGACACACACACAAACACACACATTAATCCTGTGAACTCCACAGCGTCACCATCGGTCTATGACCTAGTGGTTTAAACCCTCCAGTTTGTAATTTGTCCATCAGCCATCTTAGTTATTTGAGCTTTATATTTGGAGGCGAAGGCGGAGTTGAGAAGGAATGAGGGATGGACCTGAACAGAGACTTTTTCAGGTCCAGGTCCAGGATCAGTGGGCCTTGTGTCGGTGGTGGTTAGCAGCAGTTAACCTGACGGTGACGCGGTGCTCTGAGGTGGAGTCGTGACGGCAGAGCCGCTGCTTTCAGAGACAGGAAGTGACCGCTCCCCATCTCATTGTTCTCAGGAGGCAACAGCTTAGATTGTTTCCTGTCAGAGAAACCAAGGACCCCCTGTCCTGGGCCGGACCGGAGTCCTGGACCTGTTCAGCGTCTGTGAGGGGAAACCCAGAAAGTCCCAACTTTTCTGTGAGACACCTGATCCATCAGTGCAGCAGGAAGTGGTCTTCTCCTTTGATACCGGACACCATGATGTCACAGATTACATCACACAGGAAGTGGGTCCCTTAAAGCTGAATTCACTTTGATGTTATGTGGGTGACTTCCTGTGTGGGCTTCATCTGCTGTATCTGTTGTATGTAGCACTAATCCTTTTTTATTGACCTGCTGATACAGATTCCTCTTAACGTGACATCAGACGTGTTGTTGTTGAAGTCTCAGGACGATTGGCAGGACAAATTCAACAGTGACGATCAGACATGTACAGCGAGTCTGTCCTGCTGAGTCTCCCGAATAAATGAACAGGAGTCTCCTCCCTCCAAAAATAGGACACACACACACACACACACCTCTTCCTCCTACTTTAATCCTCCTGCCATCACACTCTCTCCATACCTCTCTCCTTCAGGCTTATCCTAATTCACCATGAAGCACACGCCAGGGCCAACATACAGAATAATAACAAAGAACGCACACACACACACACACACAAAGCAGAATAAATCCAGACCCAGGCAAATGCCGAGCTGTGGTTTCCGTCTCATCTGAAGCCCGTGGCAGCTGGGGTGGATGATGATGGTCATCATCATCATCAGGGTCGCTCAATTGATGATCGTCACTGTGATCGATCGATGACATCAGAGAAAACAATCTGACTTCTTTTTGTCCCGTTCGCACACACTCAGTGTCTCCGTTTTGAAACACAACTGCAAACGTCACATTTTCAGTTTTAAGGACTTCATTACGTTTTCACTGCAGTTGTGTGTGTGTGTGTGTTTGTGGAGGAGTGGGTGGTGTTTTGGGAGGATGCCATTCCCCCCTGAAGGCCTGCTAGTACAAACACATAGTGAAATGCTGACAGTAGAGAAAGATGTGGGTCAGTGGTGGGGGTTTGTGGGGTTGTTTGATGATGATCGTGTGAGTGTGTGTGTGTGTTTTAGTGTGTCAGCAGCAGGGTGGTGTGTGTTGACAGTCCGCCTGGTGGATTGCCAGTTTGAGGAAACTCCCCCACTCTAATCCTGTTACTGTCTCTGCCTGCTCTCTCCTCTTCCACTTCCTGTATATCCGTCTAGTTTTACCCCCCCTTCGTGTTTAAATCGAGATCTTTTCTGTTTTTGTTTCATTCTGGATCTGACTGGATTCTGGTCCTGATCCTGGTCCTGAGCAGCCCCTCATAAATCCACGAGTCTCTGCACTGATCCGATATAATTTAATTTCCTAATGAACTCAATGCTGAACACAGCAGCAGTTCTTCTTCTCTGCTCTAAAACGGTCACAGGAAGTGACTCCCAGTCAACGCTTTTTTACATGATTATTGAGTGGTGACAAACAGCCGGTCTGTCTCATCGATACTTCTCATTATTTCTATAAATTAGGTTCTGAATCATAAATAATTGTTGCATCAGTTTCACTGCTGTTAACTATGAAATATGACTTGGTCCAAATATGGCCACATTCAGTATCATGGAATATTTAGCCAATTGATGACTGTAGGAAATACTAAGTCTTTGGCTCTGAAGGTCCTGGAATTCCTGGAATATCATTTCAGGATGCTCTCAGGACTTTATGGTTGTGATAATAAATATTTCCTGGAAATATTCGTCTTCGGGATCTCCGGGAATTTCCTGACGGGACGCACGTTCACTCTTCTCCTGACTGACACCTCTGACCTTTACTCATTTTAACACACTAATACATGTACACACACACACAATCACACTTCCTGGGATGTGATCAACAGATTAATCAATACACAAAATAATCTCTGTAATAATAAAAGTTGCTAACTTGGATCCTGTTTGTATGTGTGAGTGTGGCTGTTTGTGTGTGTGTGTGTGTGTGTGTGTGTGTGTGTTCGTGTGTTCCCAGGTTTCCACCCTCCAGCCATTATTACACATCACATTTATAACTCCACTGAATTATCCAACAATGTTGAGCCAAGTGCTGTAATAGTGTGTGTGTGTGTGTGTCTGATCTTTGTGGGTGTTCTTCTCTTGTCCTACTTTTCCTCTGGAGGAGGAGGGAGAGTGGGCAGAACATCGAAGTAGCAGGAGGACCGAATGTTGTGCATCAAGTAAATTACAGGATGACAAAACAAACACACACATCATTTGTTTCCTTTGTGTTTGTTTTGTCCAAAAAGGGAATTGGACCCTGAGCTGCGGTCCTGGTCTCAGGCGGGGGGGGGGGGGGGGGGGGGGGGGGGGGACTCGAAGTGCTCGCTCTGTTATGTAACAGTCTGAGGGGGAGAGAGGGAGAGTGACATCTGACAGGAAGTTTAAATGTGTCCTGTAGTTTTCCTTCAGCAGATCAGTTGATATTATAGTTTACGTTTTAATTTGATGGGACAGTGAGACAGGAAATACCAGAGAAGGAGAGAGAGAGAGAGCCAGGTAGAAACAGACAGCATTGGGGATCGAACCGGGACTCAGAGCCCAGGATGTCCAACCAAGACCTGACCCTCCATGACGCCACCATCAGCCTGTGGCCTTCAGTATGTCACCTGTTTGTCGGCCATCTTGGAGGAGAAGGTGGAGCTGACCTGCTGTGTGCTCTATCCTGATTGGATGGTACAGCCTGTCAATCACGCAGCAGCAGCAGTAGATGCACAGCTGAATTAGGTTCTGTTTACATGGAACAGAGTCCGATCAGGACTTTATATTGTTTGTGTTGTCTGTGTTAGCATACGGCTACACAGGCTACATTAACTAACGTCTGGTGCTTCTTAGAGCATCAGCATCTGTCTGCTTCCCCCCGTCTGGTGACCTCATTGTGAGTCAAAGCTACACACACTGAGTCAACATGTAAGTGCAGCTGCTTCCAGCTGAGTCTCAGCAGCAGAAACACAAAGTGAACCTGAGACCATTTTTAAAATCTGCTGCTGGAGGACGAGGAATGTTCCAGTAGCTCCGGAAGACAATCTGTTTGTGTGTCTGTGTGTGTCTGTGTGTGCTCTCCTCCCATAAACAGACCTCATAAAGCAAATCTGCTGTTTGTATGTCCTTTTTGTCTGTGTGTGTTCGTTGTGGCAGATGGATGTGGGTCGAGAAATAGGTCATGTAGAATTCTTGTGGGAGGACCAGCCACACACACATGCAAAGACACACACACAGTACATCTATGTTTAGAAACTGAAACACTTGGATGAACTGCAAATATGGATTTTTTCCCCCCCAGGATAAACATGAAACACACACACAGGCATGCACTCTTACACACATAATTGTGAAGCAGCTAATGTGTCACACACATGCATGCCTGCACAGGCGTGTAACCCTGCATCCATGCAGAAAGTCTCACCTAATCGTCATGGCAACATCAGCTCCAGTCATCCTCTTCTGTCTGTCGATCAATATTTAATGTATTTAGATGGAATCATTTATCTCAGTATCATCATCATCATCTTCAGCATCCTCAGCACACAGCAGTGAGTTTTTTTCTCAGCAGCACCTTCAGTGTCCTCGACTCCACCCATCTGTTTCCTTTGTAGTCAGCAAGTGGTCAGGTCACGGCCAAGAAAACACACCCACACACACACACACACACACACACACACACACACACACACACACACACACACCACGCTCCGCTGGAAACCTTTAAATGTTCAGAGCTTCATGTTGTTGACAAAGACTTCTGAGGTGTCCTCTTCATCCTGGAGACAGTCAAACTCATCCTCAGTTCACCTGCCATTCAGTGAAGAGGACAAACCATCAGGTCCCTGTTCTCTGGTCTCTGGTCTCTGGTCTCTGTTCTCTGGTCTCTGGTCTCTGGTCTCTGGTTTCTGGTCTCTGGTCTCTGGTCTCTGGTTTCAGGACTCAGGACTCTGGTCTTAGGTCTCTGGTCTCTGGTCTCAGGACTCAGGACTCTGGTCTTAGGTCTCTGGTCTCTGGTCTCTGGTCTCAGGACTCTGGTCTTAGGTCTCTGGTCTCTGGTCTCTGGTCTCAGGACTCAGGACTCTGGTCTTAGGTCTCTGGTCTCTGGTCTCTGGTCTCTGGTCTCTGGTTTCTGGTCTCTGGTCTCTGGTCTCTGGTCTCTGGTTTCTGGTCTCTGGTCTCTGGTCTCTGGTCTCTGGTTTCTGGTCTCTGGTCTCTGGTCTCTGGTCTCTGGTTTCTGGTCTCTGGTCTCTGGTCTCTGGTCTCTGGTCTCTGGTCTCTGGTTTCTGGTCTCTGGTTTCTGGTCCCTGTTCTCTGGTCTCTGGTCTCTGGTCTCAGGACTCAGGACTCTGGTTCTGATTCTGGGTCAGTTTGATGCTTCACTGCTGTGTGTGTGAGATGATGATGATGATGATGATGAAGATGATGATGATGGTGACCCACAGGTGTTCAGAACTCTGATGTTCTGTGTTAATTGAACACAGGTAGTGTGTGTGTTTGTGCGTGTGTTTGTGGGTGTGTATTTTTGTGTGTGTGGTGTAAAGCCTGTCATTACTGTACTGCAGGGAGGAGTCTCCCCTTTTCCTGCACAACTAGAGGATGCAGCTGCAATAAAAACACACACACACACACACACACACACACACACACACACAGTATACTTTGTTCAAACACCAGAATTTAGATTTTATTCAATCTTTATTAATCAGTTGTTGACATTAACGTTTGTTTTCTGAGAGGAACAGGAGACACAAACAACAACAAACCAGGACCACATATCAGGAATGTGTTTTTAAACCAATGAAGTTTGTTTTTGTTTGTTTGTTTCTGTAACACACAAACACTGATGAAACAAAAACTTCAGCAGGTTGTTTTAATGTGAACTTTATCATTCCTTGTCTCCTTCCTTCCTCCCTTCCTTCCTTCCTCGCCCCCTCCCTCCTTGTGGTCATGCCGTTGTTAGATGTCAGTCAGTGGGCAGGAAACATTCTGGTGTCTCAGCTGCTCTGCCTCCACATTCTGCTCTGTCTGAGTGAGTCTTTGTGCGACTCACACTGTACAAACTGCAGTCACAGTTCAACCATTTGTGACTTCGGCCTCCTGCTGCCATGGAAACAGCCTCACCGGGTCCTGGTTCAGAGATGGACTGGAACTGGATCTGAGTCTAAAGGCAGATGACCCACCGGAGTGAATGTGTTCGAAGAATTGGTGCTGATTCAGGTTTTGGTTGAAGTGTTTTCTCTTTCCTGTTCAAGAAGTCAAAGGTCACACCTTGACACCACCTCATGACCCAGACTTCATCACTTCCTGTTTCATAAGACACAGAGAGCGTTCTTATCAACACAGGAAGCTCCACTCCTGCTTCACAGGGTGTGGTGTGTCCGTGTGTGTGTCTGTGTGTGTATGTGTGAGTGTGTGTTTCTATTCAGCAGAATGTGTTGATGTTGAACTGAACTGAATTGATTGGAGGCTCGTGGTTACAACGGCTTCACGCAGGTTAAAGAGTCACCATGGAAACAGAACCTGGACCATCAGGTCAGGCCTGTTGTTCACCTGACCTGGTTTTTATTAGAACGTGAATCTGACCTGCCTTCCTGCACCACAGAACACCTGAGGTCCAGATTTTCCTCCAATTTAAGCTTTCCCCAAAATAAACAGTCACACAAAGTTTTAGTTTCCTTCAAACATTCATCAAATATTTCAGGTTTTCTCGTCATCTTCAGGAAGCAGTCGGTTGAACAGTTTGGGCCCTGATCTCGGAGGAAGTTTGTCCTGCTGTCACCGCCTTCATCCTCGTCTGATGCTGCAGGTTCAGACTCGTTACCTGACGGGACTCTGCTCTGCAGCTGGTCTCCTCTGAGACTTCAGGGACCAACCGTGGAGGTTAGAGGAGCTAGGTGGTTGCTGGTTTGATTCCCTTCTCACATGGTGTCAGGCCTGTTGGGGGAGGGCAGCGTAGTTTGCCCCTGTTAGCTAACTGCAGCTGGAGTAACTGTCCTGGTTCAGGATGGTGGACTCAGACTCTGCCAACAGGACCTGAAAGATATATTTTCAAATTAAAACACCGAAGGTTGTATCTCATAAACGAATAGCTACATTCAACAGAACTCTTCATGTGAAAAAAGTCCAAATATTTTTACCCACAATTCTCTTCTGTTTATAAACTGTGTCACAACCAGGAAGACAAATCTCAACTTCCAGCGAAGACTTTCATCATAAAGTCTAGAGTGGATTGTGGTTCTACTCAAAGGGACTGTGACGTGATCTTTGGATGTTTTGAAAACTAGTTTCACTTCCTGGAGACGTTCTTCAGGTGAGGTCGCCTGACCTTTGACCTTCACGGTGAAACAGCAGCGGCTTCATGAGGCAAAATGAGCTCAGTGCAGCAAACCAGAGAACAGAAACCTATCTGATCTGATCAGAACGTCCACAGTTCTCCAGCTGATTGGTCTCTGATAACACATCAATATTATTGATCCTAACGCTCACTGATTGTTTAAAGCTGTGATTATCTGTGATAACAGTCCAGTGTCATTCAGGCCGAGGCAGCAGGACTCTATCTGTGTCTGTGTGTGTGTGTGTGTGTGTGTTTGTGTGTGTCTGTATGTGTGTCTCATGGTGTGAATGACCTAAGGCCTTTGTGACCACTTCTGTCAGCTCACATGACATCATATGTTATGTGTTGACAGTCAAATGTAACCTGACATGTGTGTATCTGTGTGTGTCTGTGACATCAGTGTGGCCCTAATGTCTGTGTGTGTGTGTGTTAGTTAGGTTGCATTGCAGAGTGTTGTGTCACTCCCCTGCAATGTGAGGGTTTTATTTATGAGGTTAAAGAGATGTGATGGTGGTGGAGGTGGTCACACACACACTCATACTCACACACACACACACACACACACACACACACACACACACACACACACTAATAGGTCTGCTGCTCGGAGAATGAAAGCGGACTGACTGGTTCATTGTTTCTCACCACACGGTTTTAAATAGCACTTCCTGTGGATGTGTGACCCACAATGCAACGCTGTGCTGATGTGCAGGGGGCCTGAAGACGTCTCTCTGGTGTCTGTTTCACTGACTAAATGATTAAATAGACAGGATAAAACTGATGGATTAACTGGTGAAGAAGATCAGCAGCCTCAGTCTCATCGTCGGTGCAGTTTGTTTGGTAGAAGATGATTTTAGAGCCGTTGATACAGAGAGATGTTTGGCTTAGCTTACCTTAGCTTAGCTTATCTTAGCTTAGCTTAGCTTAGTTTAACTGCTGAACACTGTTGGCCTCGCTCCATCAAAGGAGAAATAAAAACCACCCGATCTGACCTGCTCTGCTGTCTGTCAATCAAACAGCAGCCCCACCCCCTAGTCATCGCCTCCTTTCTGCTCTGTTTCCCTCTAAATGGGAGAATCATTAGATAAACGCCATGAAACAGGAAGTCGGTGTCTCCAGCGGAGGGATCAGGTGATTCTTGGCTGTAGTTTCATTGTGAATCTGAAAACTCAGCATCTCAGTTCCCTCCAGAGGAAACAAACCTTGGCTCTGTTCCTGCTGTGTTAAAGATGGCGTCCTAAGTGCGGCCTCATCAGAACAATGATGGAGCCTGACGGACCATGACCTTGATTGCTGCGCTCCACGTTGTTGTTGTCTTGGCGCTGCAGCAGGATGTGATGTCATCATTCCTGGCCTTCGGCGCGTGACCTCTGGCCCTCAGATAAATGCTCACTTCCCACAGTCTGACCACAGAGCTCTGATCCCCACACTGAGACACACTCAGTGGTCAGTTTGTTAGGAACACCAGACTGATGCAGTTTGTCTGTATTTCTTTTTAAGCTTTGACTTTTACTCCATCACACTTTGAAGACAGATATTTTTCTTTTCACTTCACTGCATTCCTGTAAAAGTCTTAAATGTAAAGCAGAGCAGAATTTATTTTCTGTTATTGTGAAAGTCTGTCACTGAGGAAAAACATTCAGCTCTTGCTCTATGAGCCGTCAGTCCGCTCGCTCAGATGTCTCTGACCGTGAGGATGTTTGTGCGACTCCAGTAATGAATTTGTGTTTTTATTTGACAGTGATAAGGAAATCACTGACTTTATGTCAGTATTGTTTAAAGCAGTCACAATAACCTGACCTCTGACCTCTGTGCAGATCTGTCGAAGAACCGACTGACCGACGTTCCCTCAGACGTCTGCAGCCTGGTCGCCTTGGAAATGCTGAACCTGTATCACAACTGCATCAGGACCATCCCAGACAGCATCATCGGCCTGCAGTCACTCACCTCCTTAAACATCAGGTACACACACACACACACACACACACACAGACAGCCTCAGTCGTATTTTAGGAGGCCCTGCTGCATTCTGGGTAGGAAGCAGCTGTGTTCTTGCTGATTCAGATCTGATGTGCAACAGTTTATCAGTGAGTGTCCACAGGAATCTGAGGCTCTGACCTCTGACCTCGGAGCTCACCACCAGACAGGAAGTCAGTGTGTGATTCAGATCTGATGAGTCGACATGTGGCGGAGCTTCTCACTTCATCTGCTTCTTTTTAGCTCCAGCAGAGTCGTGTTAGTTTGGCTCTGATGATGGAACTATGAGACAAAGTTGCGTGACTGGTGTCTGCGTTCAGTCAGCTGTGTTGACTTTATTCTTCTGCTCCATAGTGAATATTAATGATCAGGCCTTTATCATTGAAAACTGTTTTTATTAGTTAATAAGCCTATAAAACATGAATGAGTTAAGGCAGACTGACTGTCGACATCTTTTAGCGCACAAACAGGTATCAGATGATCAGATGTGGTTCATACTCATTATTTTATTTTTTTATTGTTATACATTCTCATAAAAATGTGGACTAACTGAAAATGACACTGTTAGAAAATGACTTGTTGGTCCACTTGAAGTGCCTTCAGGGCCCAGCAGTAGACCCCGGGCCACAGGTTGGAAACAACTGAGTAAAAGAACACAATGTGTGTGTCTGTCTGAATGCAGCATCAGAGGAAACAAAGCCAAAATAAAAGTGCCATTGTCCCTTAATGTGAGCAGACTGTGTTATTGTGTGTCGGCTTAGTGTTGCAGCGCTTCCACTGTCTGTCCCCCTGTGAGTCACTGCAGGTGTGTGTGTGTGTGTGTGTGTGTGTGTGTGACATGTCCCAGTGATGCTGCAGGGTGAGCTGCAAAGTGTCAGCACACACAGCTGGTGTTCAGTGGACTGTCAGTTAACAAAACGCACACACACTCTCCTCTCTCTGGTGCTGACCTTCACACACCCTGTGTGTGTCTGTCACGCTGTGTAAAGGTCGAGGTGTCTTCTGCCTGCAGGTGGAGGAAACTTCACTTCCTGTGGCTCCGTTTTAAAGGAATAGAATTCATTAGAAAAGCCATTAGCTGTAAAATAAAGAGAGTAAATTTAGATTCTTCTCTGATTTCTGATCTTCGTTTTAAAGGATCATTGTTATTTTTTTGATGTTGTTCACACTCTCTCTCTCTGTCTAAGGAAAGAGCTGTGTCTTCCTGCTTCCTGCTGCCGTTTATTTTTAGCATTTTTAAAACAGTCTGAAACAGTTTCATCTTCAGTTGTGTTGATATTTCTCAGATTGTTTTATCACCAGTTCCATCACTTAATGTCAAACTGACACTGAGTGTGACTGCTCTGCAGTAATTCAGGACCACGTGTTGTTTTCCATGATATCACCTGGTCACACAGTAGCCCCGCCCCCTAACCCCTCCCCTCCTCCCTCTAAATGGAGCATCATTTAAAAAATGAACTTCATGTTGTGTTGAAGACTGTAAACTAGAGACTGAGACCATAAACTGATCGGGAAAACGTTTACTGAGGAGGAGGAGGGACATTTTCCCATAGACTTCAACACAGTCTGACTTCTGTTCAAACCAGTGGAGTCAGTAGATAGGCTGAAGGTTTCAGGCTCTTCAGACCAGAGTCCAGGTCCAGCTTCACAAACAGACTCTGAACACAACAGGAAGTCTCATTCATGTTGTTTCCCTGAATGAGACTTGTGATGCCTTCACTGACATCTGGACAGTGTTCGGAAACATGAGTCATGAGTACAAACAAAGAGTTTTACTTGTTTTGCAGTTGGTGAAGCTCAACTCCGTGTTGAACAGCTGGACCAGTGTTCGATTCCCACTCGTTTGCCTCTCTGTTTGTCCCTGTGCTCTCCTGGTTTTATCTTAGTGTGTCTGTTCTCGCTCTGTAGATGCACTCAGACACTCAGACCAGCTAAACCTCTATAAACTACATCACCTGACATCATCGCCACGACCACAAGGTGTTGCATAGCAACAGAACCTGACAATGCTGCTGACAGATTCCTGCAGATCATTTTGGTTGTTTGTGACTTGAACGTCACTCATAACGTCTCCTGAGGAGAAAACATCAGATCTGTGAGGAGCGATGATGATGATGATGATGAACACATTAAACGAACGTCTTCTTTTGCTGTCGCTCCTCCAGAGACTTTTTTTTTTTTTTGTTTGTTTGTTTTTTTAGCTAAATTTAGATCAGTGTGTTGACCCACGTCTCTGAAGCTTCAGTTCAAACATCTCATCCTGTCACCGTTTGGTCCCACTGAACATGTGAGATTTATCTGATGATCAGACTGAGCATTCTGGGAAATGTAGGAGCTTCAGGACAGCACTCACTCGTTTGTGTTACATTACTTTTTCCATTGCGTGTGTGTGTGTGTGTGTGTGTGTGAACAGCTGGATAAACTCACTTATGTTTCCTCTGAGTTATTTTCAGAGCTGAGTCAGAGGGAGTTTCATAGTCTTGTGGTAAAAATGTGTGTGTTTCTGTTGTGTGTATTGTGTGTAGTACACATGCTTTGTGCGTCTGTTTCCCTTCTCTGAGATTAAAAGACACAGGTTGTTGTTTTTTTTGTTTTTTCAGTAAAGATTTATTCATAAAGAGCTTCAGACACAAATCAGGAAAATATTGGGACTGTGATGCTGAAGGTCCACGTGGTCTAAACGACGGCGTTGAAGGTCAATACTGTCTCAGATGTGTTTCTGTTGTGTTGTTGTGCGTTGCAGTCGTAACCAGCTGGGCTCCCTACCGGCCTGTCTCTGTGGCCTTCCTCTGAGAGTCCTGAACGCCAGCAACAACAAGCTGGTCAGTCTGCCAGAGACCATCAAACAACTGCACGGCCTCATGGAGCTGGTAAGACGCTCAGACTCCGCCCCCTACTGCATCACTGTCCGCCATGTTTGCGTTGGTACTGAGCTAATCAATCAAGGCAGAAGTAGGGACATTTTCCCATAGACTTCAACACGGTCAGAGCGCTCTTTACAGCCTGATGGTCAGTAGTTCGGATAAACACTTTGTCCCAACTGAAGCCCAACAACAACAAATCATCATTCGTTTGTCAGCTAAGTTTTTGTGTTTGAACTGTCATCTTCATGCCAAATTTCTCCCTTTCAGAGTAAAAGTCCACAACTACATCAAATACAGATCGTCCTGGTCAGAGTTGTTTCAAAGTTTTCTATTGTGACCTTTTACAGACTGAGTGGACCGACCTGAATATAAACCTGAAATTTAGATTATTTTTTTCTGTTAGCTGTTTCTTAGTTTAACTCTGAAAACCTAATTAAACAGCATCAGGTTATAATACTTCTGTCAGTCATTTCAATAATATATGTATTATCTTTGGACTCTGCAGGACATCAGCTGCAACGAGATCACGGCTCTTCCTCGTCACATCGGCAGACTGAAGGCTCTGCGGGAACTCAATGTTCGCAGAAACCTCCTCTGCGTCCTGCCAGAAGGTGAGTTTACCTGAGAGGAGCATCTCTTCTTCTGCTTTTTGTTTGAGAGGATCTTCAGAGTGTCATTTAGACCAAACTATCATTTGTGCTCTCTGAAGGTGGAATTACATCAAAGCCTTATAATTAGTGCTTTCTGATGATCCCATCTTACCTTTGTATCTGCAGAAAAGGACCATTTTTAGACACTTTTGTTTACTGAGTGTTGTTGAAAAGCCTCGTTTGGTTAGTTTGAGATTTGCAGTTATCCAAAGGCCACAGAGACCTCTGTAGGATCCACCACACCCTTCCCTGGGACCAAAATACACTTCACCCTCAGTGTGACCTCCAGTCCCCGACAGTCTGAATCCAGTCGTGACACCCAGATCCATGAAAACCACAGACTCGTTCTGTCTGCTGATTGGCTGAAGCCGGAGAGAGGAGGCTTTCCAGTTAGAGCCAGGAGAGCAGCTGTAAGAAAAGTCAGGATGTGACATCGAGCTTTCCTGACAATACATCACATCAGGAGTTTTTATTCTGTCACCTTCAACATCATTGACCAGCCTCTGGTTGGTGGTTTGATTCCCTCCAGCCTCTCTGCTGCACTTCCTGTCACTCTCACGTTCCCAGTCAGATGGAGGCAGAAGTGACCTGCAGCTGTGGACATTTTTGGGGTATTTCATTGTAGCAGTGAAGTAACATTTTTTCCAATTAGGTTAAAAAACGTATCTGATATTTCACCTCTCTTAACGTGCTCTGATGAAACTGAGGTCTGAAAGGTACTGAGGAAGAGGCCGTTTCTTGGTTCTTCCAGCATGGCGATGGGTCTCTGATAAACGATGTCACACTGAAGAACAGCTGTTTTCTGTCTGATCCCTGCTCCTCCTCTCTGTCCGGTCCGTCCCCTTCTGTCCCGAGCGTGTCTGATTGATGAGCTTCGATCTGGCGGAGCGGCTTGATGCCACAGCGACAGGCAGACTGGACGGCAGCCCCGACAGAGGGAGGGAGGTTGTTTTTGAGTTGATATTTGGTAAACTTGTGCTGACTGTATTCCAGCAGCTGAGAGCCCTGAGATAAGACCACCGTGGCTGTTTTATTGGTTTGTAAAGGTCGGCCAAGCTCATGGTGGCAGGAGTCCGATGGAAGAGATTCAAATCTGATGATTGAATCTGCAGAGCTGATGGAAAAACGCTCCTCACTGCAGAAACGTACCGCTGACATTATAATTCAGCTTCCTCTCCGTCCTCCCTCAGTTTGATGATTTTTAATCCTGATCTTACCGAGTTAACAAGATTCAACAAGTCATTGATCAGAAGATAACACACTTAGCACCAGCCACATCCACATAGTCTCAGAATATCTTCAGGACCAGTTCTAAATGAAAGAAAATAGATTTTACATTATTTATGAGAAAACAGCACTGAAGTCTGGAACAAAAACTGCTCTGTTCTCCGGACGTCATTTCCTGTTTCCATTTAATTGCGGATTAAAGCTCTGAAAAATGAAGAGCGAGGCCTCGGAGCGACTAAAGTCTCAGCTCCTCCTCTTTGACCATCTTGGGTCAAGCTGGGAGATGGGGGGCGGAGTCAGGTGCAGGCTGGCGCCGTGGTGACTCACCTGAAGGAGCGTGACCTAGTCTGAACTGGTTTGTTGTTCCAGCTCGTTGATGAGTCTGTTTCAGCTTCACTGACTCTCCCTGAACGTGAAACCGCCGTTGGTCTCCAGGTGTCTGAGTCCCAGTGAAGCTGTGAACAATTACAGACCTCCTGAACACAACAACAGCTGCATTGTTCTGTTCCTGGGAAACATGCCGGCGGGTCCACTATGTGAGAGAGGGTGTGTGCGTGTTCGGGAATGTGTGCATAGAAGGTCGGTGGTTCGATTCCCAGCTCCTACAGTTCATCTGATGGCTGCTCCGTCGTCGAATGAGTGAATGGCAGAATAATGAAGTTCTTTGAGATCTCTACATAAATACTCCCATGAATATTTATAAACCGACACAGTTTGAGTCTCAGTTGATGGAGGACGTTTCTATGACAGTTTGAAGTGAAGAATGTGACTCAATATTCTGAGTCTAATCAGTAAGACTGCAGCTATGAAACCACTGATAAACACTCACATGATAATAATTAGTTCATTAACACTTTCACGGCCACGTCAAGATTCTTCCACTTTTGTCATCTTTGTGTTTTTCCTTATAAAGTTATCACTTTTAAAAATGTCTCCAAGTTTCCGCACATTCAGAATCAGCTCATTCTGTCTGACTCAGTAAAGACTCTGTTCTCTGTGATCAGGGATAGAAGATCAGCAGAGCTCCAGTCAGAGAGTCAGACTGATCCAGATCTGATCAGTTTATCACTGAAGTCAGTTTCAGATTGGAGTTTAAGGAGGAAACAGAGAGCAGCTGATGGAGGAGGAGACTTCCTGTGGACTGAAGGTCCAGATGTTCTCAGTGATCCCGCTCCTCTTTGTTTTAACTTCAACATTAAACCACCTTCAGACGGAGCTCATTCTCTGTGAAGTCCTCTGACAGACAGAGACATCAGCTGACTCTTCAGACGTATTTCCACTGAGCAGGAATGTATTTCCTTTTGGCAGAGAGCCTGTTATACAAGCTGCTGGAGGCTCAGGGAGGTTAAAGGAGGCTTGATGAAAGCTATCATGGCTAAATGACTCAGGTCATGAACACAGCAGTCCATTAACAGAACTTTAATCTGGTCTCCAATCTATGTGTGCGTGTGTGTCTGTCCTCTTGTAGACCTGGCCGACCTTCCTCTGGTGAAGTTTGACTTCTCCTGTAATAAGGTGTCGACCATCCCGGTGTGTTACAGGAAGATGAAACAGCTGCAGTCGCTCCAGTTAGAGAACAACCCACTGCAGAGTCCACCTGCACAGGTAACACACAGACACACACAGACACACACGGACACCCTGAATTTCAAGTTTTAGTAAATTCTCTACTCAGAGTCCTTAAAACTTAAATATTTTGAACAGACATGTTGTTGTTATTTATCATCAACATCTAATGACAGGAAGTTCTGATCAGCTGCTGTTTGCTTTTAATCACTTGATGTGAACCGGTCTTCACTGACCCACTGAGGGGGTCATGTGACACAGCAGTGGGGTCAATGTCTGCATCCTGATTGGTTCTTCTCCTCCTCAGATCTGCATAAAAGGCAAAGTTCACATCTTCAAGTACCTGAGCATCGAGGCGTGTCGCAGCGAGAAGATGCCTGACTCCCTCTACCTGCCTGTCATGGAGCGACTCAGCCTATCACGGCCCACCACCGGCAGGTCAGTCGCTATGGTAACTCAGGGGTTTATCTCTCCCTCCATTATTACAATCATCGGTCAGTGGTTGGATCGCCTGGCTGAGTGAGAACAGTTCAGGTTCATCCAGGACTCACTGAATCAGCTCAAGGTGTTTCTACAAGGACTACAACTCCCAAGGTGCATTTCAATAAGAAGGCGGGTCAGTGCACTCACTGAGCAACGCAGAGAAAACAATCTAACACAGAAATGTCTTCATGAGTTCGACAACACAAGACCCACAAATACACAACACATGAAGGAAGAGATGAGGACTGAAGGAGGGAATCAGGACGAGTAGGACAAGAAATGAGGAGGATGGACAGAACGAAACAGGAGACAGGAATAAAATCAGATGATGAGAGAACAGACTGAAAGAAGAAGAACGAGATGAAGGTGGGAATGACAGAGGGAGGCGGGCCACCTGGATGACATCACTCTATTTTACTCCTGATGGAGGTATTTGAGCTAGCGGCTAACGCTAAACCAGAAAACAACATTTAATTGAAACTGTAGCTTCCAGAAGCTGCACAGCACAACTTCCTGTCAGAGTCCAACCAATGAAAAAGCAGTGTGCTCTTAATTTGGAGGGGTGGACATGGAAGGGCATGGCCTTCAGCCGTTCCAGACAAACAAACAAACAAACAAACAAACAAACTACAGGGCTGAAAGAGTGACTGAAGGAAACAGAGCAGAAAAGAAAGAGAAGGAACTGAGAGGATGTTGAATTATGTTGTTCGCCCACATAAAGCTGCCCCAGCAGGAGGACAGGAAGAACGGTTCCTGTTCTCTTGGACAACACACAACACACAGCAAACGTCCTCTACACACTCCTTTTGAGTTTTCTCTCTCTCTCCTGAGGAAGTTATTTTTAAAACTCCATTAAAACGACGACCTTAAAAGAAAAAACAGAAACAGCTCAGTTTACCTTCAGGTGTCCTGCCAAAATAAAACAACAAAGGCATCTGATTTACACAGTAAAATAAAGAGGTGAGAGTTTATCAGAAATGCAGAATCTAAGAACAGAGCTCACCCCTCCTGTGTGTCTGCAGTGTGGAGGACATGGAGCAGCAGAGGAAACAGGACAGTGACTCAGGAGTCGGCAGTGACAACGGAGACAAGAGACTGTCTGCTACTGAGGTACAACAATCTGTGTGTTTGTGTCGATTAACTCATGTATTTGTTTCACTTCTGACTAATGCTGCCTGTTTGTTTGTTTGTTTGTTGTAGCCGTCAGATGAAGACAGTCTAAGTCTCAATGTACCAATGAGCCACATTACAGAGGAGGAGGGGCTCAGTAAAGACGACTCCAGTGAACACATCAGCTCCCTGACAGGTGAGACACACACATCCGATTTTATAAGTTATTTTTCTGACTCCTTTCGCTGCCAGAGAAGCAGAAAGCTCCAGTTACTCAGAACAAACGAATTAATGACGTTAAAAGAAAGACGAGGAGGAGAGAGAGTCTGAAACAGATTAGGGGCAAAATTAATATCAGAGATTGATTATTAAAGTGAACCTGGACTCTGCCCCCTGACCCCCTAACCCCTCCCCTCCTTCCTCTAAATGGAGCTTCATTTAAAAAATGAACATCATGTTGTGTTGAAGACTTTAAACTAGAGACAGAGACCATAAACTGATCAGGAAAACGTTTACTGAGGAGGAGGAGGGACATTTTCCCATAGACTTCAATATAAAGGAGGAGGAGGGACATTTTCCCATAGACTTCAATATAAAGGAGGAGGAGGGACATTTTCCCATAGACTTCAATATAAAGGAGGAGGAGGGACATTTTCCCATAGACTTCAGTACACTCTGGTTGACCTTACAGTCAGTGGAGTCGCCCCCTGATGGTCAGTAGACTGAATGAAGTTTTTAAGGCTCTTCAGCTTTGGGTTCCCTTTACAGACCCAGAGTCCAGTCCAGGTTTAGAGACAGGCTCTAATTCAAACCTGGACTGGACTTAGAGGGGTCTGTGTGGTACTCCAGCCTGTCAGTTGTGTGTCTGCAGTGTGTCTGCAGTATCTGGGCTGTTGTAGTCCATCAGAGGAGCAGCAGCTCCCCAGATGAAGAGTTTAAATAGACTTCAATCAGCCTGAACCAGGTCAGACCTGATGGAGGCTCCTGTAGGCGGAGCTCAGCCTCAGGTTGGCAGCTCCGTGGGCGGAGCCTGTAGGCTTCACACTTCACTCTCACGCTTCACGTTTCCTCCAATGCAGCAGACCCAAACTGCAACTCGGTCCGCCTGATCGAGGAGAGTCCTACAGAAGCCCTGAAGGACCAGTTCGGCTACAGAGACTCTGCTCTCAGCGCTCGATTCGTCAGCTACATCAAGGTAAGACTTCCTGTTTCAGTCAGCGCGTGGTTAAAGTAAACGATTCTGAAAAACGCTGCTCGGCCTCAGTGAACCGCCACTTTGAGTTAATGTGAGTTTAATTGACTGTTGTTGGTCCAACAGTCACAGAGACTGTCCTGTTAGAGACGCTTACATCACACTGAGCCCGTGTTGCTGTGGAGACTCAGCCGTTACCAAATAAGGACTGAATACAGAACAAGAGGTCAGAGGAGGAGGAGGAGGAGGAGGAGGACGATGAAGAGCTGGATAGCTTCAATTAGACAAACCAAATAAAACAGCAGCAGCAGTCAGTGTTGTGAGTCTGTTAGGAGGAAGTTGTGCAGCATTATTTTTAAACTAGACAAATGTCAGACTTAAAGGTCCATATTTTATATTCATGTTCAGTACTCAGTATGTTTAAAGGTAATTTTTTCTCTCCTCCGATTGGCTGTTTTCTTATGTGATTATAAAGTTAAAGCAGGATTCAGATAAACACTCCAAGAAACCAAATCCTGTGAAGGTTGGGTGTCAGGTCCAGGTTAGCGTGGCTCGGACATCACAGATCCATCCATCCATTTTCCTGATGTGGTAAAGTGTTGGTGTCCAACCTTTTTGAATTAACCGGAGGGACGAAAACTGACTCTTTAAACTGAGACGACCTTCAGCTGAAAATTAAAAATGGTCGTCAGACGTCAGACAGAAGTGCTAAAAGATGATGTGTCCGTCTATGAGGAACAAAGGAGGCTGACAGTGCAGCCGTGGACACTGTGTTTACTGTTGTGTGTGTTTATCAGGGGTCAGTGGGGATGTCTCTGAATGTGGGCCAATGGCTGAGTGTGTGTAGGTCATGTGACACATGTGTGTGTGTGTGTGTTCAGGGTCGGACAGCAGCAGACTTTGACGAGCCCCTCAGGATAGACGAAGACTCACACTGGCCAACAGAGCAGACGTAAGTTCATCATCGTCGTTTATCTGTTTGTGTTTTTGTCGTTGTCGGTTTGAAGCCTCAGACGGTCATATGTTCCTGTGTGGTCACAGGTCAAAGGTCAAAGGGGGCACGGGGCTCCACATTGACATGATCAACCAGCTGAAGGAGGCGGTGGAGCTGCTGCAGGATCCCAGCAGGTGAACAAAATCAAAACGTTTTTTTCCCACTTCACCACGTTAGAAGGATTCAGAAAATATAAATATCTAAACATTTCAATGACCTGCTTTATGATGTGAGCGAAGTTCAGTCTGCTTCATTCACGATGCTCGAGTGTAAATGTAGACCTGGACCAGGATTTGATGAAGTTGTCTTCTGTCTCAGAGTGACGGCGGAGCAGGACGAGCTGTCCGGAGTCCAGCTCTACCCGGTGGAGATGGTCACAGTGGACGAGTCCCTGAAGTAAGACTCATGTTGGCTTGTTTACGTCACCTGTTAAAGGTGATTACATCAGACAGATCACAGCGTCAGACTATGACCACTGTCAGGTGAAGGGAATCGCACTGATGGCCTGGTTACCATGGATACCTGTAAGTGGGTGGGATACACCTGGTTACCATGGGATGTGTAGACGGCGAGTCAGATCATCTCAAACACTGCAGCTCTGAAGGAGGATCCTGGACTGCAGCGGAGGGGGGGGCCTACCAGAAGATCGCAGGTCCGGGGGTGTCCAGGCTGGACCCAGTCCACCACCAAGACCTCCTGCAGGGGACACATGAGCATCAGAACTGGATCTGGGAGAAGGTGGTCTGGACTGATGGATCAGGTTTACGGTATCAGGGTGCATTATGGGAAGCAGACAGTGTGATGCTGGGAAACATTCAGTCCTCCATTCATGTGGAAGTTACTTTGACCTAAATCTGGTCCAGACCAAGTCCAGGTCTTCATGGAAACAGTATTCCCTGATGTCAGTGGCCTCTTTCAGCAGGATCAGGCTCCCTGCCTCACTTTGAGGAACAACCACCAGTTCAAGGTGTTGACTTGGATACAAATCCCCAGATCTGAGTCCAGTCCACCTGGACCAATAAGTCCAGATCCATGGAGACTCCACCTCACAACTTCCAGGACTCGCAGGATCTGCTGCTAATATCTTGGTTAAGATCCTTTAAGTCCTGGAAGTTGTGAGGTCTAGAGGAGTCCAGATCTCAATGTTATGGCTGATGGGTGTAAGTGTTTTGATTTGATTCTCATAAATGTACCTAAAATTAAAAAGTTACTGTTCTTTAATCCCTTCCATCGTGGTCATATCGTCAGTCCCTTCTCAAAGGCAACTCTTTTCATTTTACAACCAGGAGGTCAGGATGAGACACCAAACCAAAGTTCCAGAGAATTATATGAAAAAGTTTTTACTCTTTTGTGTAAAAGGGAACACAACGTTTATATTTAGACATCTCATCTGGAAAACGCTTTGGAGTCAAATGTTGACAGCTGTTGAAGTGATGTGATCCTAAAACACTTTGACAGAAAGAATCAGGAGAGTTACAGCTGATGTGACGGTCTGTAGTAGAATGATCTTTTGGTTTCATCTTTAAATCAACCATCAGCTCTCTTTTTGTTCCTTATTTCTTTCTGTGTCTCCTCAGTGGGCAGGACAGCGATGACGGCACCACCACACCAAAGGTACGATGTGCACTAACTTCTTTTACTTTGAATGAAGAGAACAGCGGGGTGTTGTCAGCGTACGGGAGAAAAGTTCACACCAGACTGTAAACAGTCAGCCACATAAAGTTTAATGCTGCAGTGTGACAGTTTTCTGAGACCCTTAAATGACTTCCACTGAGAACAAACGAGTCCAGAAGAACTTTATTATTGACATAAATGTAATCGCTCGGTTTAATGATGCTACGTCTCTACAGCGCTATCCCAACTCAGGGGCTCATCATTCAGAGGCTGAAGGCTTTCTCCTTTTCCTGGGAAACAAAGGATCCGACGTTTCCCAAGAATTTGAGAAGAAATTCATTGCGAACCGGTCATGAAAATAATATGTTAGTAAAAAACACCAACAGTGAGTTTGAGGATCAGCCTTTTAAATGGCAGCAGTTTGTTTCTGCTCATGGTACATTCGTTAAAACCAGGAGCTCCTTACCAGACCGGACCAGACTGTCTCCGACAAAGACCTTCGTAGACCTCGTCCTCTGAAGGATGCAGACCCTGAACTGGGACGTAGTTCATGTTTAAGAACTTATTTAGCCCAAAAACTAAATCAAGCAGATCTCGAATCATCCTCGAACACTCGGGGACATTGTGCGCTCGGTGGCTTTAAATCTGGTAGTGTTGTGAACTGAAGTATTGTTATTGTTGGTAAGTAAGCCTGTTTATAAATAAGATACTGAAGTCTACTTCAGGCCTAAACATCTGATGATTCTGTAGCAGCACCTGGAGGAAGGTGGCTATGAGTTCCAGAAGAAGAGACAGATGATTCTAGAGAAGGCCAGGTTTGAGGCCCAGCTTGCATGCCGGGAATATGAGTGGCATATGTCCATCCAGGTAAACCTCCTGTAGCAGCGAGGCGTCTGTCTTCGGGCTCAGTGGTGTCTCCAGTGAACTCACGGTCTTTTACCTGTGTGTCTGTTTGCTGTGAGCTGATTGGTGAACATGGTGAACATGTGAAAGTCCGGACCAGATCCTTCACCAGTGACTCAAAGGTTGTTTGGAGGCGACTGATTGGTTAGAACGGCGTCAGCTTTGATGAACTGGTGATCTGATTGGTGGACTGGGCAGCTTCCTGTCCTGCATGTCGACCTGCAGATGTTGTTGATCTGTGACGTCGGTCTGTTTGAGTGTCTTTGTGTCATAAGAAACCAGAACTGCCTGGGGGGGGGGGCACAGGAAGGGGTCGCAGCGCTGACATACAGACTCACATTCAGGCCTACAGGCAGTCTAGAGTCACCACGTAACTAAACCTGCAGGTTTTGGACTGGGGGAGGAAACTGGAGGGAACCACACAGGAACTAGGAGAACATGCACGGTCCTCGGACTCGGGGTTCGAACACAGAGCCTTCAGTGGGAAACACTGAACCACTGTTCCACCCAGGTTATCGACAGTATTGATCTCTCAGACTCTGTGGGTCCAGATCCTGGTCCAGGTGACCGGAGGATCTGTCCCATTTTAATCCGGATCAGTTTGGGTCAGTCTGGTCTCTTCCTGTCTGTGCTGGCTGTATAATGACGGATAAAGGGAGGGGGTGCGGTTTTGGAGCCAATAGCTGAGTTCATCATCCTGAACTCCTGTTAAATCTTCCTCTCAGGAGTTTGTGTGTGTGTGAGTGTGTTTGTGTATTTTATTCGTGTGTGTCTTTGCAAATTGATCCCTCATGAAACTCAGGATAAAGTTTCTGTGAAATAAATTCTTCTTCTTTATATTCATCGTCTGATGGACGTGTCGTTTCCTCTTCTGTTGCTGCAGAGAGATGACAGATCTCCAGCCGGTGGATCTCCATCCTTCTCCAGCCCCCCGTTTGGACTGAAGCCCCGCTCAGGTGAGTTGGATGTGGGCTCAGAGGGTCGGTCTGGGAGCTGGACTCCCAGAGCACTGATGAGGTGTGAATGCTCAAAGTCCAGGTCCAGTGTCAGGACTGTGAGATCGTGTGTTACAATCTGTTTGTTAAAGTTTACATATCATTTAAATCAGAAATGACGGAAGTGAGGACGACTGTTGGAGATAAATATAAGAGAACAGCAGGAGCATAAGGGTCAAATCCTGGAGGGTGGTTTTTAGATTTGTGGGGCTTTTTCCTCCGAGGCTGGTTGTCTCGACTTTAGCTCAGAGTTATGGTGGGATGGCTAACAGTCGCTGAGTTTGTTGAATCACAACAAACTTCAGCTCTCCAGAACTAGCCTCCAGCATTTGTTTGCTAACTTTTAGCAGTGTGTGAAGTGTTGCTAACAGCTACTGAAGCTAACGTGGTTGCTTACAGCATGTGGAGGTGATATGTTTTGTGAAATGCAACTAATCTTTATTCTGTTTTTGTGCTGTTGTGTGTTGTTGTGTCTCGGTGTCCCCTGTTTTCACTTCCTCCTTTTCTTAATCACACAATTTGTTGTTTTGTTTTTTTTCTCTTCTTTTCTGTCTCACGGATTTGCTGCATGACTGTTACCGGTCTGCCTGCATGTGTTCTGTGACCTGCGGCTCACGTTTGGTGTTTTCGGGGTGTTTTTCTCGTGGAATGAACTTTGCCTTGCTGTTCTTGGTCCACCTTGGTACCCTCCACTGCCTTCTGATGGTCACACTTCCACCACCTGATTGTAGCCCCGCCCTCGCTGCCCTGCTCGCCCCCTCTTTCCTGTCTCGACCCCTCCCTCCTCTCACAGGCCTCGCCCTTCGGTAGAGATACGCTGCGTAGCCATGACGACGGAGGCAGGCACAGCCGCGGTAGGTCCCACGTTTTTCCGTTAACCAGCCTGACTCCCCCACCTGGACTCAGCTTCTCCTCCAACAGTTTGACTTTTTCTGACTGAGTTCTCAGCAGTCAGGTGGAAAGTTTATCGCCTGTTTGAGTTTTCTCTGTCTTTGATGACTAGTTTCATTGGCTGACTGTTTTCTAAGAGATTGGATAAAAATCTGTAGTTTATATGTAAAGGACCTTTAATCATGATTCATGTTCTAGCTGTGGAGTCAAATCTTCAGATTGATCTTGTTTGTGTGGTGAATATGAAGCCGAAGATGGGCCACTAGCTAGCTTAGCATGAAGCTACTAGGATCTTCTTCTTTAGTGTCATGTCTGCTCTGGCTTCCACATGTGAGTGTGTTTTAGATTACTGCTGTGTGTGTGTGATCAAAGAGGAGTCTTACCACACCCGTCTTTCATCTCCAGCTGTTCACATGCACTCATAGCTGCAGACGAGCTGATGCATGTGGTAAACTTAAATTCAGTGTGTGTGTGTGTGTGTTTTTAGAGCTTTACCAGTATGGTCTCACACACACACACCAGTAAAAGTGTTTGGGTCCTATGAATCCAAACTGCTGTTTCCTCTGACCTGGTAATCCGTCGATCTTCAGCTGTGACTCACAGCAACGAGTGAGACGAGTCTGATTGACTTCACTGTAAAATATTAAATCAGCTCATCAATAACTCTGATCAGAGTCACAGTGACCATGTGATGAGCAACACCTCCATCTGTACTGAAGTTAACACGCTAACCAGCTAGCTCTTTTAGTACCAATGTCGGCCCTCAGTGAGCCGTCAGTCTGTGAGCTGCCGACTTGTTTGTTTGTCCGTCGGCCATCTTGGTTTCTGAAACCAGAAAAAAACATTTAGAAATATTTACATATAATTATTTTTACATATATAAACCAGCTCCTCCATAATAATTCTAACAATATTTTCATTTAGTTATTTCTGTTTTATTCATGTTCTCAGTTTAGGTTTGAAATTAAGAAACAAAAACCTGAAGAGTCTGAATGTTATTTTTTTGTAATATATTCATGAGTTCTTAAAATGTGGAGCTCAAACAGTGAAGGAAATGAAAGATCCTACAGATACAGCCACTGACGCTGTCCTCTCCAAGATAATCAGCGTTATAATGTTGTTTATATTGCTGCACGTTTCTACTGATGAGAATTAGAACGTGACAGAACATGTTTTCTGTTTCCTAAAACATTTTCTCCCACACCGTCAGCAGCCTGACGTCTGTTTTCAGATCATATATCACTTGGCCTCATTTTAACATCGCTCTACAGGACTGATGTAATCAGCAACATAGAAATTAACAGGGAGTTAAAAATTAGTGCAGCAATAGTGATGAGTGGGCGTGTCCACTGTGTGTGTGTGTCAGCTGCCTCCGTCTGTGTGTTACAGGCGTCACATGATGTGACGTGGCCGCTGTGTGTCAGGCTGAGGATGGAGGCCATGTTGTGATTGTGTGTTTGTG
This sequence comes from Remorina albescens, assembly GCA_034769265.1. Lineage (NCBI taxonomy): Eukaryota > Metazoa > Chordata > Actinopteri > Carangiformes > Echeneidae > Remorina > Remorina albescens. The sequence goes on along the minus strand of CM068481.1, from coordinate 24,393,662 downwards.
TCTATATGTATGAATGCAGCTTCTACACTATGAATGAGACTGTGTTATATCTGTGCACATCTGTGTGTGTGTGTGTGTATTTTTAGCCCCTATATTTTAAGTGTTAGATAATGGTCCCTGAAGGAGTATCCCACTTCACTGGAACAGAGCACAAGATTCAGATGGATCACAGCTGTGTGTGTGTGTCTGTGTGTGTCTGTGTGTGTGTGTGTGCTCTGTTTCAGTCAGTTGGTCCATAAAAGGCTCTGATAAGTTGCAGGAAGTTAACAGCGTGTCTGAGCTGTTTAACTGTTCACAGTCTCTCCTTCAGAGACTCTTTTACTTCACTGTTTTAGGACATTTAATGTCTCTGCCTTAGTTTCCTTTCATTGATTGCAGTCGTTTTATTAGAGGTCGACACGTTCCAAACGTAGACCTTAAAGGTCCACACGGTCTATAGGTAGACCTCAAAGGTCGACACGTTCCAAAGGCAGACCTCAAAGGTCGACACGGTCTATAGGTAGACCTTAAAGGTCCACACGGTCTAAACGTAGACCTTAAAGGTCCACACGGTCTAAACGTAGACCTTAAAGGTCCACACAGTCCAAAGGCAGACCTTAAAGGTCCACATGGTCTAAAGGTAGACCTTAAAGGTCCACACGGTCTAAAGGTAGACCTTAAAGGTCCACATGGTCTAAACGTAGACCTTAAAGGTCCACATGGTCTAAACGTAGACCTTAAAGGTCCACACGGTCTAAACGTAGACCTTAAAGGTCCACATGGTCTAAACGTAGACCTCCATGTGGTCTTTGATGATGGATCAGGTCTGGGTTGAGTGACTGCAGTTATAGGAACATTGTTATTTTAGTTTCCTTACAGAAACATTGTCGTTCTGAACCATTGTGTTTCTGCAAGAGCGGTTTGTGTGTGTGTGTGTTCATGTGTGATAAGATAGGAACTAATGGTGTATAATGGGTTCAGGCCTAAGGGAGAGTGACATCACCAGGAACTGACACGCTCACATAAACACTACTCCTGACCTCATTAACAACCAATCATCACCCTGTGTGTGTGTGTGTGTGTGTTTTAAGCTCCCCTTCATTTGGATGTTTCTTGTGTGATAAGGTGGGTCTGCCTCTACATGTTGGTGCATACTTGTGCTAATCTGTAGTGAAGACACTTCTGTTCTGTTACAGCTGACTGCTTCAGAAAGGTAGAGACCTGGTTTGGTGGTAAAGGTCGATGGTGAGGTGAGGTCTCCCGGACGAGTCTCCAGGGTGTTTGTCTGTAGAGTCCTGCTTCAGGACGGGGGGGTCAGGTCCGGCATCCAGCCCACAAACCCGTCCCCCATTGAACAGCAAAAACAGAAAAAGTGGAATCTGTAATAATCTGAGTGGGAATTGAACCTGTGACCTCGCCGCTTTGCTCTGCAGAGTTACTCTGTGAGAAAAACTCTCTCCCACACAAACGCTCACTTTTCAGCCAGATCAGCTCCAATCAGAGATCTGATCTGTCTCTACCAGTGAGAGAGGGAGACCGTAACCATGGTGACCGCTGGATGATGACAATCAGCTCATCTGTGTGTGTTATTGGTCCGGATGGTTTACTGTCAGCTGTCAACAGGAAGTGACCCGATGATCAAACTGCTCTTTGATTGGCTCTGTCCATAGTGACATGATGCTCATTCATGGTGAGGACCAATCAGAAGGAATCCTCCGTGACACACTAACGTTAACATTTAACTCCATCTTAACCAGGATGGCTGATTAGAAACACTACAATACCCATGAGCCTTTGCCTCAAACACTGATGCAGAGGAAACCAGATACCCGCTTGAGTCCTGAGGTGACCTAGAAGGTCAGGACTGAACGTCACTCAGGATTATCTGGAGTCCAACCTGAACCTGTCTGTCCTCCTGCTGGGATAAACAGCAGCTTCCCCACATTTTACTGTGTTAGCTTTTATTTTCACACACTCACTTTTCATGAGACACTGTAAACAAGCAATTAGTAAAAAAATTCAATAAATAATGACCAATGTTTATTCTCAGATAGCAAAAGTTCAAATTGATGAGTTAACCTTTGTGAGAGCTTTTTTTTAAATGTGTAGATTAAGATGATATTTTTCTCATTATTAGTATTAACCGAGTTGTTCAGCTCCTCAGAGATGAGACGTGAACCTGCAGCTCCGTTCTGTGGTCAGTCGGTGAAACTACAACGATACAAACTGAAAAACACGAATCTACACTGAGCAGAATGATTCAGCTTTAATGTGTGTGTTCTGATAAGTCCAGTCTTTGGTTTGATCTTTGGTCTTCGTCTTACTTTATATCTTTATTATAAATATAATTATGTTTTAAAGAAAAGTGCAACGTTTTTATAGTTTTATAAAAATAGATTTCTGTGTTTTCTGGTGTCGTATTGGTTCAGTAAATACAACCTGAAGTTGTCGGCCTGTAGATAATGAAGAGTTGTGTGTTGGGGCTGTTGTAATGCAGCACTGAGCTCTGACTGCATGAGTGCCTGTGAATGTTCGTCTTACATAAGCTTCCTTCATCTTTTATGGCAGAAAGGCTTTTTTCTGTCAGGTTAGGTATCCACATCCACACTCTTATACGCTGTGTTGTGTAGTTGTTATAATTACACATAATTCACTTTTCAGCTGTCACCAAACTCCACATCTTCAGTAATTAGAAGAAGAACAGGTTTTATTTTGACGTGGTGTTTGTTTGTAAATCCTTTTGTTTTGGTTTTATTTGGATTTCTTCTTCTTGTGTCTGTTTTTCCTTTTGTCTGTGATCCCTGTGACTCAGAGTGGTAACGCTAACAAAGGGAGGCGCGGTGAGGCCGCATTAGGAAAGATGATGAAATGTTCACTGAGCCTGAAGCCGCTGAAGTGTTTTTGTGTTCAGGGTCCACAGCTGGAATTCAATCAGCGATTTCCTGATGTGACTCAAACTGATCTCAGCTCCAGGATCAGCTGATCTTTCCCTCCTCAGACATCCAGAGCTGGCTCTGCTGTTTGCTCTCCTCTGCAGACCTGAAGCAGGGCAGACAACAACACCTCACCTGTTGTTGTTTTGTAGTTTTCGTGCGGAGCCACAAGAGTCTGGAGTCTGTGGATCCTCAGTTCACCATGAGGAGGAAGATGGAGCAGCTCCGGGAGGAGCTGGAGCTGATGGAGCAGCTCAGAGATGTGAGATTATTATTCATATCATTCAGTCTACGGCAGCTTTGGACAGCTTTGGACATGTCTCAGTTCTGTTCCTTTGTCTTTGAGCTCTTATTTCTTCCTGTTTGACCAGGACAGAAGAAGCTCAGCAGACCGTTGGTTTCACATATCTAACCCGTCGTACTCGTTTGTTCCTCAGAGCATCGAGAGCAGACTGAAGGTCGTCCTTCCTGAGGACCTCGGCTCGTCCCTGATGGACGGCGTCGTCCTCTGCCATCTGGCCAATCACATTCGCCCTCGCTCTGTGGCCAGCATCCACGTCCCCTCGCCTGCAGTGGTAAGTCTCAAATCTGTTTTTATTGTGATCTCGGCTCTTCTCTGGTTTGGTCTTTGTGACAGCAGTAAAAAGTATTTTTGTGTAGTTTGTATAAACTGTAACTTGTGTAACTGACACATTGTGTGACTTCGTGCTTCCAGCCCAAACTCAGCATGGCCAAGTGTCGGAGGAATGTGGAGAACTTCCTGGATGCCTGCAGAAAGATCGGTGTGCCCGAGGTGAGACGTGTGTCCTCCACCCTGAGGTGTAGGACGCCCTAACCCCGACCCGGTCTGGTCCTCTCTCTCAACTGGGGGTCGTTTTTAAGTTTCTTCTCATTTATCTCTAAATTTACCACAAAACAAACCTGCAGGACTGCAGACAGATCCAGCTGCTGTGCTAAATGCAACATGACTGTGTAGATACGTTACTGAATCCCCGTTTAAGGTGGTAGGAGGTCCTGACTCTGGTCTGACCTCATGATGAACAGTGATCCTTCAGAGGCTCGTCCAGAAAGTCCGTTAGAAACCGAAGAAGCTACCTGAGAATCTTCCTGTTTCTAAGTTTCCTTCAGGATCACTGATCCGGAGGTTGGTGCCTGTGGTCAACCCTCCCCTTTATTCTGTGATGGAGATGAGTCCTTTAGTTTGGACATTTTCCCATAGACTTCAATATAAAGGAGGAGGGACATTTTCCAATAGACTTCAATATAAAGGAGGAGGGACAGTTTCCCATAGACTTCAATATAAAGGAGGAGGAGGGACATTTTCCCATAGACTTCAATATAAAGGAGGAGGAACATTTTCCAATAGACTTCAATATAAAGGAGGAGGGACATTTTCCCATAGACTTCAATATAAAGGAGGAGGGACATTTTCCAATAGACTTCAATATAAAGGAGGAGGGACAGTTTCCCATAGACTTCAATATAAAGGAGGAGGAGGGACATTTTCCCATAGACTTCAATATAAAGGAGGAGGGACATTTTCCAATAGACTTCAATATAAAGGAGGAGGGACATTTTCCCATAGACTTCAATATAAAGGAGGAGGAGGGACATTTTCCCATAGAGTTCAATGTAAGGGAGGAGGGGGGACATTTTCCCATAGACTTCAATATAAAGGAGGAGGGGGGACATTTTCCCATAGACTTCAATATAAAGGAGGAGGAGGAGGGACATTTTCCCATAGACTCCAGTATAAAGGAGGAGGGACATTTTCTAATAGACTTCAATATAAAGGAGGAGGGACAGTTTCCCATAGACTTCAATATAAAGGAGGAGGGACATTTTCCCATAGACTTCAATATAAAGGAGGAGGGACATTTTCCAATAGACTTCAATATAAAGGAGGAGGGACAGTTTCCCATAGACTTCAATATAGAGGAGGAGGAGGGACATTTTCCCATAGACTTCAATATAAAGGAGGAGGAGGGACATTTTCCCATAGACTTCAATACAATCTATGGTTGGGTTGTCTTCATCCTCCGACTTGAAAACACCCCCAGTTCATCAGAGTGACCCCCCCCCCCGGTTGGCTCCTGATTGTTCCTTCACTCACAGGAAGTAGCAGGAATGTGAATGTGTCCTGCAAAATCAGCACGACTCCTGAGTACATGAACCTTTTTACAAAAATGAAACAATAACATTCATCAGGTGGAGACGGAGGTGCAGGAACCAGATCTGGGGGGCTGATGGTCTGTGTTGGGAACAACTTCCTGTCATGTGACCTGCCTGAAATTCAAAGTGACAAAATCCTGAAGAAGAAAATCAGAACCAAAAGTTTATTTGGATGTTTAAATGAAAACCTTCGTCCCAGAGCTGGTTCTTTTTTCTTCTTAATCATTGTTGTTGACATTTAATGCCGATTCATCGCCGCCGTCATCGCTGCCGCTTCAGCCTGTGTGTGTGTCGGGGAACGTGGTTTCTCTGTGCAGCCGTCCTGAATCTGTCTAGTTCTGGTTATGTGCTTTGACTGATGCATTCTGGGAAATCCAGCGTCAGGAGAGAGGAACCATTCTGGTGTTTTTCAGTCAGTAGATCAGCTGTGGTTTTTATCGGTCGTTTCTTCTTCTGGGTCTGAGCTGTTTCTGTGGTTGACCTTTGACCTCCATCTCTGCTGCTGCTTGCTGACTGTTTCCTCTGTGTGGATGTTGCTAACTAGCCGGCTGCCTGCAGCCTGAATGTTTTACTGGCTGCTTCCGCTAAAAGCTTCTCTGAGCTGACATGCTAACCGCTTCTGTGCTAACGTGCTAACGTGCCGCGCTACCTGCACTGGCTCTCCCATCAGCCACCTCACCTCCTCGCTGTGGTTCGCTTCCTGGGAGAGAGAAGATGTTTATGCATCCTCTCTTATCCTCTCTCAGCAAGCATACTTGCTGGTTGCCATGGTAACCCCTGCCTGCGTCATCCTACGCCTCATCCCACCAGTTCACTCTCTTATCTGTGACCTTTGACTTCTGCGTCCGTTGGTTAACCTCCTTTTCTTTCTCCTCTTCCTTTCTGGCTGGATCGCACCACGTCTTCTTCCTCCTCTTCATTTTTTCATTGTTTTGTCTCCGTGTCATTATTATTCCCTCTTTGGTTTCCTTTTCTTCCTCCTTCCTGTTTGGTTTGTCCTTCTGGGAATATATTTCCTCCTCATATTCCCTCCTTTTCCTTTTCTCATGTCCTTCGCCTCTTATTTCCTCCATCGACGTTATTGCTCGAGTCTTTCATTTCCCTCCCACCTTTATTCTCTCCTTTCTCTTTTTCTCTTCCCTTGCTTCCTTTCCTCCTTCCCTTGTTCCATTTCCTTTTCCTACATTTCTCCCTCCTTCCCTTCCATGCCGTATTTCCTCCTCCCTTCCTAATGGGGGCGCCAGTCTTCGCTCTGTTCACCCTACGACATCATCCAGTGCCGTCTGCAGCCAGTTCACGCCACACTTCGGTCACTGGTTGCCTTGGATACAACTTCTCCAGACAGGAAGCCGGAGGAGCCAGTCTCGTCTCCAAACCCGGCCTCCTCTGGGGTCTCAGAGACTCGCTCATATGTTTCCGTGACTACCCAAACTCCGCCTCCTGCCTGGCAAATCTGGGACATTGTCGGCTCGAGCCTGGTTCACATCCTCTGCCTCGTTCTGCTCTTTGTGGCCTATAGTTGGAGCGAGATGACGTAACCTTGACAACATCCTCCTGTCAGTCAGATACCTGCTTGCCCCGCCCTCTTCCTGCCCAGGCTCCTCCTACTTATTTCTGTTGCATTTATGTCACATGGGAAAACTGACGTTTTGTTTGTTCCCTCTGGATGAAACAGAAAATCTGCAGCTCTGAATCTTTGACCAAATGTTTTAAATGAGTTTATCTGAAGCTGAACGGTCTGAGTTACAGTCTCATAGTTTAGAGCTCACTCTTTACTTCACTGTTTGGCGTTTGTGGAAAACAAACACATTAAAGGTCCAGATTTTATATTTACGGCCCTTTTGTCACGTCAAAGGTCGAGTTTTATGGACTCCATCTCAGAAGTCTTCCACCTGGAGCTCCAGAAACTACAGGCCAGCCAATCAGAAGAGAGGATCTGATTCTCTCTTCTGATTGGCTCAGAGCTTTTCCTTCACTGTCTCTGTGAACATTCGCATCAATAAATCAGATTATTTACTGAAAACCAACCTCATTTTAATTTCCTTAATTAGTCAGTAAAGTTTCAGGAACCAGATTAAACCAGATCAGTGACAGTCAGTCCCATGTGAGACCAATGCAGGATCAGCGTGAGCCGACGCCTCTGCTCCTCTTCCTCTTCCTCTTCCTCTGCTCTTCTTCCTCTGCTCTTCTTCTTCTGCTCCTCTTCCTCTTCTTCTTCCTCTGCTCCTCTTCCTCTTCCTCTTCCTCTGCTCTTCTTCCTCTGCTCTTCTTCTTCTGCTCCTCTTCCTCTTCTTCTTCCTCTGCTCCTCTTCCTCTTCCTCTTCCTCTGCTCTTCTTCCTCTGCTCCTCTTCCTCTTCCTCTGCTCCTCTTCCTCTTCCTCTTCCTCTGCTCCTCTTCCTCTTCCTCTTCCTCTGCTCTTCTTCCTCTGCTCCTCTTCCTCTTCCTCTTCCTCTGCTCTTCTTCTTCTGCTCCTCCCCCTCTGCTCTTCTTCCTCTGCTCTTCTTCTTCCTCTTCTTGTTGGTGTTGGTGTTTAAACGGCTGGTTGCTGATGTCACTCATTTAAAACAGAGATATATGACTTTTAACCACAACTGTGCACAAGATGGCGGCCTCGTGTTTCGGTTCTTCAGGAATGAAAGCCTCGGTGTGTTGAGTCTGTGATGTCACAACGTAGTTGGTTTGAGCAGCTAACTGTTCACTAGAATTTCCTGTCTGATGTCAGCTGATTCCAGTTGTTGGTGCAAACGTTATTGACACACAAAATATCTCTGATTCAGTCGGTTTAGTTCATCGGATAAGAGCAGGTCCAGACCTTTAGAGACCCAACAGGTTCCACCAAAGGAAACATTTGGCAGCAGTGGTGGGAAAAAGCTGGAGTCACCCAGACTGGGGGGGGGCGGTTACAAGCACAGTCTCAAAGGACTTTAAGGACCAAAAACATTAATTGCTCTACGTTATGTTCCAGTTAAAGAACGAGCGACCTCATAATCCATCCTGATTAATTAAACTTCCTTCAGTCTTTGGAAGAGTTTACTGAGCTAACAGCTAACACAGTTAGCCTGCCAACTTCCAATCAGCCATTAATGTGAACAGAAGTGTCGACCTGACACTAATATTTAAGGTTCAGTTTATGATAGTCAGGCGTGTGGAGCTGAAGTTCTGACCTCCAGCTCTTTTTCTGGGACGTTTTCATTCCTTAAATATTGAACTCTGACTTTGAGAGGATTTCCTGCACCGTTAGAAGCTGAGGGGCCACAGTCGGACTATAAGTCCAACTTTCAGGGCCACAAAGATGAAACTGCAGAAGCACATGATCCACAAAAGGAGGTTCAGTAAGTAAACACTGCGGAGCTGCACAAACAGGATTTTCCAGGTTGTCATTATGAAGAGAAGCTGGAAGCCGTAACTCTAAAGTAGTTTTACTTAATTTTTTGTCTAATTATTCAGTATGATGTTTTGAAAAATGTGGATTTTCTTTATTTATTTAAAACTTATGACTTTTTTTTAAATTGCATCAGTTTTTGGGGAATATCTGAAGGGCTATAGACACGAGATGGGTTAGATAAATATTAGTCTTCTTAAGATATTTGATATGTTCAGATTTAGCAGCTTCGCTCTGTTTGTGTATCAAGACAACTAAAACAGGAACGTCGATATTTACAGAAACTCTGAGAGGAAAATAAATCAATGCTGTTGATCGATTTTCTAACTCTGATCAAACAGTTTTCCCTCCTGGTTTAAAAAATATTTATCTACATGATGTTTGTGCTAAAAGCCAAAATGGATTTTTTTCCAAATGTCACATCTTTATAGATAAAACATCACGCTTACATGGAGTGAAGTGTTTTCATCGTGACAACTCAAGTTTAGACTCTTTTGGACAAAATTAGTTTTAAAAGTAAAAAAAAAAAAAAAAAGAAGTTATGAAATGTCATTCTGGAAAAATGTTTTTTTTATTTTAACAAAAGACAGAAAACGAATTAGATCAGATATAAGAAGATTTTCTTTATCTTCTCATTTGCCTCTCGGGGCTTCCGTAGATATTTCCTCCTCCCTCGGTGACTCTGCCCGGCAGCTGATTGGTTGTTTCTGACAGGACGTGAATCTATCAGCTGCTCGTTTCTGTGATTATTTCACTTCACGTTCTTTGGAGTCCTTCAGGCTCTCACTTCCTTTTTTTTGGCACAGATCTTTTAATGTTGTTCTGATGTGGGTGGACTTCCTGTGGGGGGGGGGGGGGGGGGGGGGGGTTGTGTATGATCTGTGATAGTGTGTGAGGTAATAAATGCAGTTCAGGCCTGTTGTCTGTTCTACAGTGTCATTGTTTTACTTTGGAGGCCGTAAAGACCTGAACCAGGTCCTGAGGCAGGAAACATCAGCACATGAACACTGTTAGTCAGAGATGAAGAGCGTCGCCGATATCTTGATGACGGTCAGATTTTTAGTGTTTTTAAGCCAGCTGAGCTGTTTCCTGGCTGTTGGTGTCACTCATCAGTCTGCGAGCTCCGCCTTCTCCTCCAAATATGGTCTCTCCTGGTTTCAAGATGGCCGACTGAGAAGGCTTGAGCTCACAGACGGATGCCGTCCTGGTGGGTTCATATTTGGATGAAGCACTGAATGAATATAAAGGTCAGAAATGTGTCGTCTTTCTTTTGGCTTTTAGTTTTGATCTGATTTTTAAGAGAGAAATTCCACCTTAAATGTTGAACTTCTCTTTAAATTTAAGGTTTTCGGAGTTTAACCTGGCTGTTATTTTCCCTCCGTCGTCAGTCAGCTCAGGGATGTGGCTGTTTCCTGGAAGCCTTATGTTGGTGTTGCAGAGCTGCTTAAAATCAAACTATAGAAAAGTTCATTCAGTCTGTGTTGACATCTCAACATGTCTCAGCATTGTGACTAAATGGTGTCCTCCTGTCCGTCCTGTCGTCTCCTCCGTCCCTCCTCTCGGCCTCGCAGGACAAACTCTGCCTCCCCCACCACATCCTGGAGGAGAAGGGGATGGTGAAGGTGAGCGTCACGGTGCAGGCCCTGGTGGACGAGGCCTCGTCCCAACACACCTTCCTGACGTGAGCGGCGGAGACGGCGACACTTCCACCGACTGACCCGTACGACGGACGAACACGCCTCTGTGGTCACGCTCATCCTTCTCAGTAACGTTTTATTTGTTTAAAGAGCCGAATGGTCAGAAGTGGATTCTCTGATTTATCCACGTGAATTTATTCTGCTCTCAAATCAACGCAGGAGCCAAATCGAGCAGGTCGACTGGTTGCTGGTAGATGATGTTTGTGTTTGTGTGAATGACAATCTTTTCTAACATCCACAACTTCAGGTGAACACAAGAAACACACAACAGATACAGACTGAAGAGCATCAACACAAAAAACAAACATTTCCACATTCGTTGGTACCAAAAGGTCGTGACAGTATCAGAGTCGTTCCTTCAGTCAGAAAGGAAGAAGAATAAAAACAGATGAACCTGATCAGACACAGTCAGAGTATTCAGAGTCCAGCGTCTGGATCGAAACAACAGAACAGTCTGGTCCAGGTCCAGGACTCAGGATCATACGTCTCCTAATGAATCATGGGAAGGTGTAACAGATTATAAACAAATCAGAAAGTCATTTAACACCCCTGATCAGAGTCCGGTCCTGATCAGAGTCCGGTCCTGATCAGAGAGTCCGGTCCTGATCAGAGTCCAGTCCTGATCAGAGTCCGGTCCTGATCAGAGTCCGGTCCTGATCAAAGATTCCGGTCCTGATCAGAGTCCAGTCCTGATCAGAGTCCGGTCCTGATCAGAGTCCGGTCCTGATCAAAGAGTCCGGTCCTGATCAGATAATTTGGTCCCGATCAGAGTCCAGTCCTGATCAGAATCCGGTCCTGATCAGAGTCCAGTCCTGATCAGAGTCCGGTCCTGATCAGAGTCCGGTCCTGATCAAAGATTCCGGTCCTGATCAGAGTCCAGTCCTGATCAGAGTCTGGTCCTGATCAGAGTCCGGTCCTGATCAGATAATTTGGTCCCGATCAGAGTCCAGTCCTGATCAGAGTCCGGTCCTGATCAGAGTCCGGTCCTGATCAAAGAGTCCGGTCCTGATCAGAGTCCGGTCCTGATCAGAGTTGGAGGAAAAGTGTATAAAATTATGTGGAAAATGAAAGTTTTACTTAAAATTGAAATTGATTTTATTCATAGTTATTTATCCTTCTAAAATTCAGACTTTCTTCTCCAAAACAATTAAATGATGAACTTCCTTCATGACCTTTGACATAAAATTCCATCTTTATTGTTATTTGTCTTTAGTCTTCACCTGTTTCCAATAAGTCTGATTTTACAAACCTGATTATAGATTATAGATTTTTTTTTTTTTATTGCGGTTTCAGATGACGTGTTTGACAGAATAAAACCAAAAGTATTAATTCAGATGGAAACAGTTTGTATTTAAACATAAAGATATTTATAATATAAAGAGAAGCTGAAATGAGGTGTTGGGGTTGTTGTTCGCGCCTCAAAGATATTTTTCTCTAATATATTTTAGGTATAATTGTGTGTTTTATAAATGTTTGATTATGTGGACCAGGAATCCGACTTCATCAGGTCTCTCTGGGTCTGATCTGGTCCTGGTTCTCTTCACCTTGGATGTGTTTTTTTCCTGAGAGTTTGAGTTGTGAGTCAGTTAAACTCAGCCTGATGCAGCAGCTGTGTGTTTGTCCGCACAATCAGAGATACACAACAATGAGGCCGTCTCTCCCTCCTCCTGGTGCCTACATTACCCAGAGTGCAGTTCTGCAGCTGGAGATTGGCAGCAGATATTCAGACCGTAGACTGTAAATAGAGATGGGTCTGACTCCGCCCCCTTACATTTCAGCTCATCCAAATATGGGCAAAGAGGCGGAGCTGAGGGTTAGTGTCACTCACCCAGGTGTCAATCCAACCAGTTTCTTTCTGGGATGGACTCTAGTGGTCTACAGTCCGGCTCCAGGAGTCCACTGTGGTTTTCCACAGGAGAAGGTCTGCTGAGACGCCGATGGTTTACAACACTGTTCATGTCACTCCACAGTGTGTGTGTGTGTGTGTGTGTGTGTGTGCGCAGAACTGAACCAACAGAGGCTTTAAAGGGGCAGTAGCTAATTCTTGACCTTTCTTGACCTCTGCTGGCAGCTGTGACGTCACTGTCTGTTGTCCAAAACCACAAACACAACAATATCTGACACACTTTAACGTGTTCAAGTTTGATTGAAGAATTTTTTAATATAAACTGATAAAATTTGTCTGTTTGCCTCAAATAGTTTTACGGTTGAAGATAATTTCACTCATTCATGCAGCGTTTTTCCTGATTCACACTTTATGTGCCAAAGATCCGGTAGGAGGAGGCGGGAATCGAACTCCAGACACTCCATCAGTGGACGCTGACCACGTCTATTAAAACATGGTATTAATTATTATTATGCCCCATTCTGTGGCTTCGGAGGAGCTGAAGGGTTTTCTGCTCTAACAGCGACAGTTTGACTGAATCCTGATTCACCTGCTGCCCCTTTAAAACACTCGACGGTTGTGGGATCATGTTGTTTCCTCCGTCTGACCTTTGAACCAGCAGGACTGTCTGACTGAGTGTGTCGGGATCAGTTTGTACAGAAGATCCAGCTTGGTATCCAAAGCTGGAGCAGGAAAAAGAGGAAAAAAGCTTCCACTGGATTTCACAGTTGCCAAAACAAACCTTTTCTCTCCTGTGAACTACAACCTTTGTACATTATTGATCACAAGATGAATTCATATTTGACAGCAGCGATTTGTGTGTTTTTCACTATTTCTTCACGTACTGTATGTTTTACCATCAAACACTCACTTTAAATCTTCATAATCAATTGCTGATTATTACAGATAATCAAAATCAGATCGATGTTTAATTACAGGTCAGCTGGAGAAGTAAACACACAAATGTAGTTTTATGGATATCAGATTTTAAAGGTGCCATTCGTGAGTTTAGCTGTTGCTAAGTAGCTAACATTAGCATTAGCAGTCGACAGGATCCACAGTCGAGATGAGCTTGTGTGGAAAAATGTTCTGAGAACTACATTTATGTCTTTATTGGATCAGCAAAGCAGGAACTTTAGGATTACCAAACTAAAATCAGTAAAGGGTCCAGGAATCGAACTCAAGTTTCAGAATGATGGAACATGGACCTCATCCACTTGTCCATCTGTTCACTATCATTGAGACGGCGTCTGTGTTGATTTATTTACCCACAGACCACCTGGGGCCGCCTGTGGACCCCTGGAGGTCCACGGACCTCATCTTGGTCTAGAACAGATGTTGTGACATCACAAAGATCCTCCGCCACAGACGGAAGCAGGCCGTCACTTTTTTATGCATATTTATCTTTTATTCTACTGAAGTTAGCATGCTAACCAGCTAGCTGCCAGCTCAGTGGTGTCATGAAATGACAGCTAAAGTAAACAGCCTGAACGCTAACAGCTGTGCAGCAATAACACAATTTACCCTTTAATGTCTCCTAATGGTCTGATGGACTCAGTCGGTTCAAACTGCAGCAGGACGTCTGGAAATTAAACGGAAACACAAAAAGGGAGTCTGATGATCCTCTTTGCTTTTCTGCGTCTCTCCACCAATCACAGCTTCAGTGATCGACTGATTCTGCACTTTAAACTTCTGTATTTATATTTTTGTTTTGGCAACTGAGAGAATCTTCAATCACTCTGAATGAAACCTGAAATGAGCGAACAGAGTTTAGATTTAAAAAAATGTGATGCTGATGAGAATTGTGTAATTCCTGCTGTTGTTGTTGTTTTGTATATACAGTGTATACTGAAACAGCCTGTACTCACACTTTTTGTACTTTTCTGGGAACAAATTTATTTTTATGTGGCTTCTTTTCAGGTTTGTTGAGATTTTGATGTAACATTCCCTTTTTGTAACTTTTTGTGAAGCTTTTGTGTAGTTTGTTGTACAGCAGCTCAAATTTTCATGCATGAAATGTCCCTCTAATGTCGCCTTAACTGCTGTGAATACTGTAAATACTGTACTGTGTTTTCACCACTTCATCAGTAAAGACCTCATCTGACAAAACAAACACTTCTGCTGGAGCTTCAGAAGGAAAAACATTCAAACTAAAATCACCTGTTCATTAGTTTGACACGTAAAGAAATATTTTTACTTCATGAACTAACATAGTGGAAATAGTTCATCCTTAAAATTCATCCTCACGCTTCATTTCTGCACAAGATGCAAAAATACTTTGACGGTTTCAGCTGAAGGATTTCAGAGTGAATAAACTTTATTTTAATACTTTTCACAGAAAAAATAAAACATTCAAACTGACAGATATAAAAATGTTTAAAAAAAGAACCTAATACTAATAATTCATAAACAATAATAATAATTATCAGAACTAAAGACAGAATGTGTTCAGTGTTTATCTGGATATCGATTATAGATTTAGGATTAGAGGGGAGGGGGGGGGGTCAGTCCACCACCAGGGGGGGCTCTGCAGCTCGTGAGAGACAGTGACGTGTTTGTGATGACCGGAAGTGCCCAGGTGAGGCTGAAAGGGCGACATGAGGAGAGGCGTGGCCAATGAGCCAGGTGAGCACGTGGAAGTGACGCCATCAACAGGAAATCACGGTGATGGCGGTCGGCAGCTCCAGTCCGCCTTCGGGGGGGCCGAACGGCCGGCAGCAGACCGGGAGGGGCCCGCTGAGCTGCAGAGAGGTCGGACAGCCGGACCCGGATCACCGGACCGGGTCGGGACTGCCGCAGGTCAGACTGTCTGTGCAGCAGTACGGTGGCCCAACAGGGTCAGTGTTCAGTGTTAACATCAGCTGAGCCATCAGACTGAAACTGAACTGAGAAACATCCACACCAGACACACAAACCAAACACAAAGACACAAAAGCAACACAACATGGAGCAGATGATGTGCTTGGTGCTTCGGTTTCTGTCTTGGTCGTCGGTGGATGAACCTTCATGCTTTTTAAAAAGGAGGCAGTTGGATTATGTCTCCTGTTGGTCTGAATCTTTAAAAGTGTCAGAACTTCCTCTTTCTGCTGCAGATCAGATATTTCTGTGGAGGGAAACTTCACTTCTCTCTCTGCGGTTTGAAAAATCATTTTTGAGGGTTTTTTTTTTTCAGATAAGGAAATCAGGACCAAAAAAAGTTTGTCTGAAACAGACTTCCTGTCAGAGAACGTTCCTGTTTAAAGAAGAAATGACTCATGAAATGTGTAAAGTCTTACAGGACGGTTGGTGGTGAACGGCTGGAGGTCGGAGGTCAGGGGTCGGGGGTCGGAGGTCTGTTCAGGGAGCAGGATCAGTCCTGTCAGTTCTGTTCAGCCGCAGAAAAAAAAAAAACCTTTGAATACAGGAAGTGGCCCGAACCTGCCGCCGCCTCCTTTCTGTGCGTCAGTTTTTGGGGGATGAGGACTTCGGCCCGGCGGCTCTCCTTCAGGATTTATGAGCCGGTGAGTCTTTTCATGAATCTTTTTAAAGGAGCTTTTCACCTGTTGGTTTATTCTGCTTCAGTGAACTTTCCGTCCACTAAAACTGAAAATATCTTTGCTGTTATCAGCCACAATCAGACACAACTTCTGCACTCAACAGGAAGTGCAGCTGAATCAGCCTCTTTAAACACACAACAAATTAAATTTCTGTAACCTGATTTAAAACAAAACTGTTCTCGGTCTTTAACACACTAAATGTGTTCGTTCTCCACATTTGGGGGAAATTTTTATTCCTTAAGGATGATGATTTTTTTCTCTTTCAAAATAAAATCTGATTTGAATAAATTATTAATGTGATGGTTAATAATTATTATAAGTCATAATTTGGAGGACAGAGAGGAAGTGAGCTCAGTTTTTTACAGTCTTATTGTTCTTGTTTATTTGTGACGAACAGGACACTTTGCTCTGCTCTGACTACACACAGAAATCTCCCATGATGCCGCGGTAACAGGTTGAGTTTAACAAAAGCAGAAGTTCAGTTTAATCATCTTCACACAACTGAGCCAATGAAATTTATCATTTCTGCTTCCTGTGAAATGAGCAGATTTTAATGAGAAACACTGATGGCAGTGACAGTTAGTCCTGAATGAGGTCGGTGTGACCTTGAACCCTGACCTTTGACCTATAATTCTTTGCTGCATATCCTCCCTGCAGCTGCAGTAAAGCCATAAAATCATGTTGTCATAAATCTGTTTATCGATCTCGATCAGAGGAATAACAGCAGCACTAATAAAACTTCCTGCTCACGTCTCCAAACAGGAAGAAAAGGAGGACATGTGAGTCACCGAAGACCAGATCCTGATGGACTCCCTGTAGACGGATCTCCGGGTAAAGTCCAGTTTACTCTGAAACAGCTGCTGCAGCAGGAACTTTGAACCAGAGCCGTCTCCGGTCCACAGATGGGGACCTTCAGGGACATGTCCTCTGTCTGCAGGCCTGGATACGCCAGCTGGTGTGTGGACACACCGACAGCTGTCCCCAAAGGTCCAGGACCCAGATCTGCTCTGTGTCTGTCAGGTAGGAGAGAGATGGACCGAGGAGGACTTTTCCTCTTTTAACCTCAGCTGTCTGAAAAAAGACCTTCTCTGTTTTCTGTCTCTGGACCTTGTTTGATGTGATTCTATAAAAAATTCTTTAGTTCATAATAATATTTCTGTGTTTGTCTTTTCTGCAGTCGTTCACTTTCTTCTCACTAACTTCTGTCAGTGAAAAGGCTTTTAATTTGAAATGTCTGACCGTTACTGATCCCTTTTCCTCCTTCAGTGACGGTGAGACGCTCTGATTTACATCTTTATCGATGAATCATCACTTTTCCTTCTCTTCCCTCCAGAAGAACCATCTGATCCAAACCATCAGTCAGCTGGTCCAGGATCGATCCCGCTGCTCCTCCTGTCACCACCAGGATCCTCCGGAGGAGAGACCACGTCCCCAGAGAGGACACAAACCAGGTCCCTGGTCCAGTCCCAGTCCAGCGCCGAGTCCAGCTCTGCTTTGTCCGACTCTGTCAAAGCTGCTAACAGTCTTTATGGTGAAGGTGAGGATGATGAGGAAGGCAGGAGGAGGAAGCTGAGTCCTTCAGGACCTGAAATCAGGAGCAGGGAGGATCCGTCTCCTAAGAATGCAGATCCTGGAGGATTCCTCCTCCCCAGGAGCAGCCCGGTCGTCTCCAGACGCCACCGGCCCGTCTCCTGGCACGGGGAGGAACCGGATTCATCTGGTCCTTCAAGGTAACGAGGACTCAGTTCATGTTGCATCACAAACACAGAGTAAATAAACAGGACATGTTGGTTTGACCTTTGACCTCCAGGCTGGTTTAAGATCTTAATATGACATTAAAGCTTTTTCTTGTGGTGTGTCACACTGAGTCTGTCAGTGTGAGCGGAGCTCTCTCTGTTTTAGCTCTAAGTTTGGGCTCCACCAGCCTCTTCTTCTCTTGATAAACAGTGAAATGTTTCCCCTTCCAGTCTGAACTCTCCTGATTCTGGTTCACTGAGTCCGGATCATTGTGGATGCCCGTCAGCCTCCAGTCTGGAGGATCTGGGATCCAGACCAGGACCCGGTCACCCGTGTCCCTCAGTCCAGGAGGAGAAGAAGCCGCGCTGCGTCTCAGTCTCATCATATCTGAACCAATCCCTGATTTCGCTGTTCCACCTGCCCTTCAGTGGACATCAGAGATTGGCTGAGGAGCAGAGGGGGCGGGGCCAAGCCGGCTATGATACAGCAGGTAGAACATCAACGAAGAGAACGTTTCCTGCTCAGCAGCGTTCATCATCAGGACGCTTCAGTTTGAGTTAGAAAAATGAAAGTTTGTGTTTTTCCAGGTCGATCATCTCCGAACAGCAAACTGAGGACTCACAGCGGAATCCCAGAATTCTCTGCAGACGCCTTCAAAACCAGCTGTGACCTGGACAAGGTGAGAGTGCTGCAGGTCTGGATCAGCTTCTTCAGAACACGATAGACCAGAACTGACATTCAAATCCACTACAGATGTAGACTTAAAAACAGTTTCATCTCTTGATCTGTCTGAAAATATGAAAACGACTCTTTAATGGTGATTAAAGGTCCAGACGGTCTACAGGTAGACCTCCATCTGGTCTTTGATTCTAAATCAGGTCCAGGTTCTGTATTAATCCAGTTAAGCTCTCAGCGGTCTCAGTCCTCACAGAAAAGCTCCGTCTGGATTCAGAACCTGAACCTTAAAACCAGCCGTCAGGACTTCCTGGACTTTGTGATGTCACTGTCACTAACCACACCCCCTGATTGACACCGTTCTGTCTCATGGTGATGAGCTATGGTTGTAGCTCAATAAAGCCGTCTCATCAGACTTCTGTCCTCGTCCCAGTTTACATGCACCGGAGTGAAATCGATTTATTTGTTGAAATCATGTCGCCTCTGGTACGATAGGTGGCGATATGCACTCTTTGGGCTTGTGGGTAATGGGCCACTTCCGTTTGACCTGTGACGTCACAGACCACAACAAAGGTGGAAAGAAACAAAGACCGGTGAACTAGAAAGTTAGCCTCTCTATCCGTCCAAAAATGAGCTTTAGCTGCAGACTCTGTCATGTTCGATGCGTTAGCAGTTAGCCGGCTTTTGTCTGACCTCCTACGTTTGCGTTTACGTTTTAAATGCCGTTCGACCTCCGGGTCATAACTTAGCGCGAAACTTTAGCACATGCGCAGATCACCTCTTCCAGCTCCAGTCCGACTGTCCGTATACATGCAGCAGTAGATTATCTGGGTATGTTAGTCCGACAATTTTAAGTTTGATTTCAGTCGAGCTAACATGTTTACATGTTCTTTAAAAGTCCAGTTTTGGTCGGACTAAGGCAATAATTAGATTTTTTTAGGTGTCTGTAAACGTCAGTCTGTTTGACCGTCTGTGCAGGAAAACGCTCACTTTGTCGTGGTGGATTTGGTCCTGGAGGTTCTGGAAGGAGCGAAGTGGACTCTGAGCTCTGACCGACAGCCCCGCAGGGCGGACGCACAACGACACAAATACACAATCTCTGCAGAGGACAGTCCCACATGTGAGCACAAACAGACAGACAGACTCACACAGAGCTGCAGCACAGCTGAACAGGACACAAGCCGATGTTCACAAACTGTGGACGCACAAACCAACACACACGCACAACACACACAGGGTCAAAACGACAACGACGAGGCCGAACATCAGCCAAAGAAGTTCTCTGTCCTCTCCTCCGACAGCGGCTTCGAAGGTAAACTTCTTCAGATCAAAGATTTAGACACTAAAATAAAGTTATGAATGACTTAAGTCCCAAACATCAGCAACACAACACAACACAACACAACAGGAAGTAACATTTTAATGTATTTATTGGAAAAGTGAGAGACAAAACAGGAAACGAGTCCAGTTTGGTCTGACAGCTTGTTTTGGTTTCAGATGGCGGTTTGGATGCGACACTGACGCCCAGAGATTCTCTCACAAAGTAAGAATCACAAACGTCCACCCACATCGCCATCTCCAGAGCGACGTCTCACTCTGTGTTTTTCCCATCATGCAGTGCGGAGCAGCTGGCCCAGCAGCTGGTGCTGGAGTTCAAGAGGAGCTGGCTTCCTTCCCGTGAGCGTCAGTGTGGACGCCAAAGCCTCCGCAGCACACTTCAGGAGGTGAGAGCACGAGTGGCGGCTGACAGTGATGAGACGACGGCGTGACGTTTCCTTCTTTCAGACACTTCCTGTTTTCTCCCGGTTTTACAAACACAACGCAAACAGAATTCTAAAAGGAAAAACCCAGACGTGTCACACTGCTTCCTTTTGCTTCAGTCCAGGGCAGAATATTTTCTACTCTGATTGGACCGTAAACTGACCCCTCTTGTCTTCGCTGTCCCAAGCTGCCGGGGACCGGAGCCGTGGCGGTGAGCGGCGGCAGCCTGACGGAGGAGATCCGACTCCGGACCAGGATGAGAGGGTCCCTGACCTGGGCCCCTCCTCGCTTCCAGATCATCTTCACCGTTCAGCCGACGCTCAGGTGGGCCGAGAAACTGTGAGGTCGCAGTGACATCACAACGACGTCACAGTCCAGCAGAGAAACGTCTGACGGTGTTCGTTTCCTCCTCAGACGCAGTGAGGTCGTGGCCTTACAGCACTTCCTGTGTGCTGGCTGTGGGACGGAGGTGGAGCCCCGTGAGTTCATCCACACACGACACAATCAGAGACACACAGTCGACAACAGACCAACTGCTGCTGTTAATAAACTCTTTGTATCTCCAGGATACATCAAGAAGCTGCGATACTGCGACTACCTGGGCAGGTGAGTCAAACCGTCCCCAGCAGAGTCTGTAACGTCAATGCTCTTTAAATTTCAGTTAATGTGAATCAGCTCATATTTTCCAGATATTTCTGTGACTGCTGCCACGGCGGCTCTGATTCGGTGATTCCTGCTCGAGTTCTGTCCTCCTGGGACTTTAACCGGTAAGAAAACTCAGATTTCAGCTTCTGCTCTCATCAAATCTAATATTATTTTTCACATTAACACGGTGATTAAGAAGGGAAACTTTCATAAACACAACTGCAGATTTTTTTTATCGAACAAACATTTAATTGATCAGTGAAGAAGTCGATCAACAGAAGAATCAGACACTTTGGTCTTCCTCTCAGATATCCTGTGAGCGACTTCTCCAAGCAGCTGCTGGACTCGGTCTGGTTTCAGCCTCTGTTCGACCTGAACTGTGTTGGAAAGACGCTCTGCAGCCGAGTGAAGGAGCTGGAGAAGTTCAGGGTGAGTTCAAGGTCAAACCATCAGCAGTGATTATTCTCCTGATTAGTGTCATTTTTGTGAAGTAAAACATCAACACAAAGAAACATATTGTCTGATATTTGTCTGACTTTTCAGTATTTCTCATTGATTTATATTTCAGAATTCTTTTTCTGTCAATGATGTTTAAGCGTTAGTAAAATATTTAAGTCATTTCTTTTTTGTTTCACTCTTTTTATGAACTTTCCTTCTACTCTTTTGTCGTTTTCCGCCCGTCTTTGTCTCCAGGAGCTGCAGGATCAGCTGAGCTGCATCAGGAAGCTGCTGAACAGCTGCAGGTTCTCAGGAAGGTAAGTGAATATCCCATTTCCTGCAGACACTGAAGTGTTCATGTATGGAAACTACAGCAGCTAAATCTGACTGATCATCATTTAAAAAATACCTGAATTCAGAGAGTTAAAGCCTCACAGTTAAGATTCACTGCTTTGTCTGTATATTCTTTATAAAATGTTAAAACTGTCCGTCACGTGTTTGAGGGAGATGATGGAGTTTGGGCAGCTTCCTGGTCATCTGATCTCCAAGTCGCCGCCTCTCTTCTCCATGGACGACCTGCTGAAGGTCAAGAAGGGTCAGCTGGTGACGCAGGCGAGGGCGGTGCTTTACGCAGCTGTCAGCCATGTTGAAAACTGCCAGGTCAGTCTGAAGCTTTCTTCTCATTAATTCTGATTATTGATCATCTTTTGATAAGACGTCAGATTTTTTCATGTTCACAACTGAACTGAAAACAGGAAATAAACATTTTTTATGTTTTTATTTACATATAAGAACATCAATTTATTTATTTTTTGTTTTACTTTTAATTGCCTTTTTCTAAAATGTCAAATAAAATATCCTGCAACGTCGGACAGAACAGCTTTTTGAATCAAACGTCCTGTTTCGCTCTCAGCTTTGTCTGGCTCGAGGTTTCATTTGTGAGTTCTGCCGAGAACGAGACGTCATCTTCCCCTTTCAGAGCGACGTGTGTCGGCGATGTCCAGGTAACCACGGCAACGTTCGTCACCTTCAACTCAATCACTGATGTGTAAAATGGAGGCAGGCGGTCAAACTGTTAATGTTAGTTAGAACATTTTAACCATCACAGCCACAAAATGTTTCTTAAAAAATGACTTTTGGTTTTCTTGATCTGAATCGTATGATACACAAACCTCATGTGCACACATGCACAGATTCACTCTCTTTTAAATATTTTCACCATCAAATTTATGAAATCCACTTTTACAGCAGTGACAGAGAAGGAAATAAGATAGAAAGTTCATTTGGAGAATCAACTTTGTCGTATGAACAAACATACAACAAAACTGCATCTCTCACAGTAAAATAAACAGAACAAGACCATAATTAGAAAGAGAAAACATTAAAACAACACAAAAACAACAGTCATAACATTCAAGTGTAACACATGAAATCACACACACACACACACACACACACACACACGACTTTAGTGACCGACTGAGTTTTTGTGCGTTTCAATAATTCTACAGCTCCTCAGAGGAAAAGGGTACAAAAAGAGTCATCCAAAGTGATATTAAGATATTTGTACAGGGTAAAAAGTTCAAGTCCCTGTTTCTTACAGTTGTTTGGTACAAAATGGCGTCACTTCCGTTGATATCTGTGTAACGGCAGGAAACCTCGGCTGTGTAACTGTTTCCTGTCGTTGCAGTGTGTAAGGCCTGTTTTCACAAACACTGCTTCGCGGAGAAGAAGTGTCCTAAATGTGCTCGGATCCAGTCACGGAACAAAGCTGCAGACGGGCCCAAGAGGGGCAAGAGTTAAGCCGCCACCGCCATCGATGGTCAACGTATCTGAACGTCGACGCCATTTCACCGCAACACTGTCGAAATGTTTCCTGTGGAAATAAAATTGGTCCCACTTACCTAAAAGGAGGTCAGATGTCATCTGTCAGCAGGTCACTACGACCCCATCCTCATGTTCTGTTGCCAGGCAACACGTAGTGGTCACAGTGATGCTGACAACGTCGTCGCCAGGATGGAATATGACATGAGAGCTGTTTGATTCTTTTTACCCAAAACAATGACTGTTACTATAGTAACCATACCAATGGAGGTAGATACACTGCTCACCTTACAGTATTCTTTTTGGTAGACATGGTAACCATGACAACCAAGGTCAAGTTCAGCTGTCGCCATCAGGATGCCATTTAAGATGTGCACATTTTATTGATGCAATAAGGACACATGTACATACCCCTGAGACTTCACTTACCTCTCTGTAAACAGGGCGGCCCATTAGCTGCCCCTCATGGCGGCAAGCTGAACGTCTCCCCACAGGAAGTTTATTCACACCTGTAAGGTCACATGATGACAGTCAGTGTATGAGGTGTTCAAGAAAACAATCTGCACATCAATGCTGCGTTTTTCCAGCTGACATGTCATAAATGTTTAATCAATAAAGTACAGTTTTAAAACAATGCATCAAATTAAAGTGTGAAGGGTGTGACCCCCCGAAACAAGCTCTGAAATCCGGGTTTGGTTTTTTATTTTAATTCTATTTTAAATCTTTTTATTGCTCCATTTTTAATCTTTGTATATTTTTGCAGTGCCAAACTGAGAGCTGGAACTGTTTTATATTGTTTTTAAAACAACGACAGTGAACTCTCTTCTGTGGTTATCAGAACATCACTGAAACACAATAAATGAACAGTTTGTTCATTATAAGTCGAACTGTCTTCAGTTTCTAGATTCAAATCACGAAACTCTCCAAAAATGGGTGAAACTTTTAAAAACCAAAACATAAACTCATCCAACTAAACAGTAGACAACATAACAAATACAAACACCGGATGTGAGTTGAAGAAAACGTCACGCGAGATCCAAAATGGCGGACGGGACTTCGGGATCACATCCCGTGAGCCAAATTATGGAGTCAGAACAGTCTCATAATGAATTAACTCTCGCGGGATTTTGTGTCGTAGTCGTATTTCGGACTTCACAAATATAATTTTGAGGCACGTTTGTAATATAAATTCACGGAGCATACGAAGTACTGAATGTGCATTTACGAAATCTGTACGTTAAATTTTGAGACTGATCTGACGTCGCAACCAACGTCACCATTGGCTGATGAAGCTGTCAATCAAATGTATGTTTCTGATTTACAGATTCATTTTACATACATACAGATTTGATTTACGACGTCACTTCCGGCAGCTGTCAAAGACATAAACGTTAAACATTATCGTTCTGTTTTTATTTTTATTTACCGCAAAAAAATAAATAAATGAATACAACGTTTACGGTGATGTAATTGATGGTTAGCTTCAGCTAATGCTAACTATCATGAAGGACAATGACCATAAATATGATCAAATTTTATTTGTGACGGTTTTCACAGAATAAAAACTTTTTTCCTGGAGGTCGGTCATCTCTGCCTTTTAGTGTCAGTTTATAATCGGCCCTCTATCAACAACAGAGAGATGAGCTTTAACAAAACCAAAAACAAATTAATATTCCTCAACACTCTGTCTTTCCTCCTGATTAATCTTCAGATTAATCAACATTAATCTGAAAGTTAAGCAGCAAAAAGAGAAAAAGGCGTCTGATGAGTCGTTTCGGCGGTTTGTGTGAATCAGTTTTCAGATCTGATTTATCAACATGTTGGTGTTGTTATATTTTTATGTTCTGGCAATCATTATAAATCATATTTCACACCGAATAAAAATATCCACGTTTGTACCGTCATTTACGATGCTGTGAGCCAAAGAGCCACAGTTAGCTACAGCTAGCAACAGCGACAATTAGCTACAATTAGCATCAGTTACCTACAGTCAGCCACAGTTAGCTACAACTAGCCAAGGCGATAATTAGCCACAGTTAGCTACAACTAGCCAAGGCGATAATTAGCCACAGTTAGCTACAACTAGCCAAGGCGATAATTAACCACAGTTGACTACAGTTATGTTGCCTGTCCATCTGCTCCTGCTTGTGTTTCAGAGACGCTGTCTAAGCTACCACCTGTCCATTAGTGAAGAGGAAAAAGCAGAACGGTGAAGGTGGCTG
This sequence comes from Remorina albescens, assembly GCA_034769265.1. Taxonomy (NCBI): domain Eukaryota; kingdom Metazoa; phylum Chordata; class Actinopteri; order Carangiformes; family Echeneidae; genus Remorina; species Remorina albescens. The sequence goes on along the minus strand of CM068481.1, from coordinate 24,368,775 downwards.
CATGTGTGCCGCCATATTGCTGTGGCGTCACTTCACCGAACTCGAGCTACATGGATCTTTCCAAGTTTCAGACTTGAATGACGATTTAATGATATTTTTGGAGTCGAAAGTCAATTTTCCAAAAGATTTGGATAATTTTCTAAAGTTCCAAGCAGCCAGCTGTTAACGAATGTAGGAATATCTGTGAACTTACTTTGGCGTGATGTACATCCGGGGGCCGCCATCCTGGAGAGCTAGGTACGGCAACTCCACCTGAACAAAAATGACGCCTGACTCAATCGCGATTGTCAAGAAAAGTCAATTGAGAATTATTTTACAATTTGCTGAATCTGTGAAAACCCGAGATACATCAGGAAGAAAAACAGTCAAAATAATGTTTTGTTGCTGTGATAGAAGAGTGACGATCAATTATTGATTTATTATTTGACTATTAGTGATCTAATAGATCTCCCACCTTCAGCTATGATATCTGAAGGGCTGCAAACACAAACAACTTCATTAATGTCGGATAACATTATTAAAGGGGAACTTCAGATTGCAGCAGCTGTTAGTGAGTAATCTGTGATTCATGAAGGAACGGTGGCTCCTCATGCTGTTTCCGGTCTGCAGGACTCAACTCATTCTGCTGATTCACCAGCAGATGGAACCGCTGGCCTGGATTTCCAGGAGCAGCTGAGGAGAAGACCAAAGTGTCCACAGAGCTCACTGAGGGGACACGTCTGTCCCTAATGTCCTGTCCTGTTTGTCTCATCTGGACCTAACCTGTAGTGTAGTCATTGTTCTGATTGTGTGTAAACTTTAGTTGATTTAAATGATATTTATTCATCTTCACTACCTCATCCACATACACTGTACTGCACTGTGTAACAGTTTTTGAACCTGTTTTGTATTTTTGTAGTTTTTATATCTTATGTCACTTTATTACGTTATGTAATTTTTTCATTACCTCTGCCACTTTATATTTCTTGTACTTCTATTCCTTACCTGTGGTTGCTGCTGTGACGACCGAATTTCCCATACATGGGATAAATAAAGTCTAATAACGAACATACTGAAGTGACAACATCAAACTCATTTCTCCTGATTAGCTTCCACAGTTTAAAGTCACGTGTGTGACTACAGCTAAAAAATATTCAGAACACACACATTGTGCGTTTTTGTGTGTGTGTGTGTTTGTGTTTAACCTGACGTGTCTGGAGTTGTTGCACATTCCTCTGAGTGCCCAGCGGTTTAACCTGCAGGAGGCGGAACAGATGCCACACGACCCTCAGGGATTGGCTGAACTGTCGAACGCCGACATCGTTGAATGAAAACTGACATGTTTTCAGAAAACAATGATGTAAAATACACAACTTCTCCCCTCAGGCACAATCTGTACAGTTCAGCGTCTCTTCCAACATGAGCTCACTTTCTTCACCATGTTCAAATCCTTGCACTGACGTTTACAGTCATAAATATTGTTTTTATATTTTATACAGGTGTGTTGGAGTGTTTCAGGTGAAGCTCACGTTGATCTGAAAAACTGATTCTGGAGAAAACATGAACTTTTTTCATGGTGATGGACGAACAAGCAGCAAATGAGCAAAAATAACAACGAACCAACGAAACACAGTTGAACAAAAGATGGAAAAAAACATTTCACATTATTTTAATTGAAATGTGATTAATGTGACTTTTTCTCTGTAAGAAATTGGAATTGAACAAAATATGTGTAAGTTCTGCTTCACACTTGAACTCGGTCCAAGTAAATTCTCCCTCCACTGCTGATCTTCAGGTCTGTTCATGCAGAAAAAGGAGCAGAGACTGAACGAAGCCATGTAATTTATGTCAACGCCACGTGCTGCCGTCCAACCAGCACCATCATTAGTCAGCTACCTCAGAAAGTTCAGGATTACACAACAGTTCATCACACATTCCTCTCAGGTGTGTGTTTCCCATTGAGCCCAGATCCTTCTGCAGTTTAACCCCAAATGTCCTTTATAATCAATCTGAAACTCGAGGCAGGATGTGAAGTGTTTCTGCAGGAACACAAACCCACAACGCCACAGGAGATGATGACAAACACAGTCCCACATCTTACTTGGTAATCACAGAAATTACACATCCAGAGCTGCACTGTCATCAGACCAACAGAAACAGACTGAAGCTGATTCAGATCTCAGAGGAATCTGGTCTCTGAGAGTCCGTCCATTCTGACACTTCATCTGAAATTAATCTTTTTTTCCTTTTTAAAGGATGAAATATGTTTTTCTGAGCTGACTATCGTCACTCAGCTGCGGCTGCTTCTCTGAACGAAGACCTGCAGCCCAGAGCTGGACCTCATACAGGTCCAGAAAAACCTCTGATATCAGATACAGTGAAAGCTCAGCCTTTTCCCCTCCCCACAAAGAGCCGGTTTCTGCCTCCACCCCCCTCAGGTAGTCATTACTTGCCCCCCCCAGTGTCCTCAGCTCTTCTCACCTCCTTTAACAGCAACGAGACCAAACATGTTTTTGAACTCAGGTCTTGAGGAGACGGTGGGGGGGGGTGTTGACAATGTGTCAGACTGATGGCTTGGCTGAGAGTGAGTTGTTTTATTCATGCCAGGTGGTGTTCACACACACACACACACACACACACACACACACACACACACACACACACACACACACACACAGTACAACTTCATCCTCAATAAGAGCTGACATTTCTTTCTGGGGGGGCCTGACTCTGACCTTGTTGTCCTTTTTAAAATGAAATAGTTCCTGGAACTCACTCGTGTATTAATGAAGTTATTTTACTACTTCATTGTTATTTTATAGAGCTGCCCCCCCCCCCACTTTGAACTAACCTGAAGATGGTTTGTAACGTCTTCCTCTGCTGTTTGACATTGTTGTGGTTCTTTGGTGTGGAGCAGCTGTCACACAGGAATCGAACACAGCTCTCCTGCGTCACAGCCCATCCTGACGTGGACTTCGTCAGCTCACTTTCCCCTTCACTGCTGACATCATCACTACGACCACTAGATGTCGCCGAGCAACAGAACCTGATGATGAGGTCAAAGTGGCCCGTTGTGCTGTAGTGAGTCCAGCAGAGACGTTGTGTTGCGTTTGTGTGTTAGGGTTGTGCTGCCTCAGTGAATCACCGTCATGTTGTTTGATCAAAGTCTGAAACAGGCTGCCGGCTTTGAAGAGTGAGCAGCAGCCGAACATTAAAAGAGAAAGTGAGCTGGAAGAACCTTCTGATGTTTTGGTCCTGGACTCAGTGGGCCAGGTCCTGGTGTTGGATCCTGGACTGGACCAGCAGGTCTCCGATGTGGAGCTCATTTCTTTATTTGTGGATGTTCTCGTGTGTTTAGTTTCACCCTCCCAGCTGGTCCAGACTGCACCAGGAGTCTGGTCTTCAGTCATCCACATGGTCCTGAATGCGGCCCAAGAGTCTGGGTCTGAACTGTCCACTCAACTTCAGTGAATGTGGTCTGTCGTCACCAAGCCTGAAGCAGGACCATCTGAGTCCAGATGGTCCTGATGGTGGACCAGCTCTTAACATCTCAGAGCAGAGACATCCTGAAGACTCAGGGCAGGACCACGTCTTTTGCCGTACTTTCTGGTTTTCTGCTCTGACTTAATGAATGTAGAACTCAATATTGACACCAAGACCTTCTGCTGGTCTGAAGTCCATCAGCTGTGAGTCCTTTTGGAGAAAACCCCTGAACAGCATGACTGGTGTCAAACAAAAAGACTGAAGACCGAAGACAGAACATAAAGACTCTGATTTAGGTGAAGTGATTCCACCTGAGGAGTCGGGGGGCGGGGTTAATGGGGTTGCCAACTCCCTGAAAAATAAAGTGAACAAAGTTCTGCTCTCAGATCTGTTTGGGCCGTTTGATCTCTTTATTTGGCAGGAAAACTTTGATGTGATTGGTTGGGAATCGAACCCTGGACTTGAGCTCAGTGTGTCCAAAGGAAACAGCCGTGGAGCCTCAGAGTGTTGTGTCACAGCAGAGAGAGTCCATAAACCAAAGTCTGGTTCAGGTCTGGAGCAGATTCTGATGTGGTTTCATTCATAAATGTCAAGAGCCAGTTCCTGCCTCCACCCCCCTCAGGTAGTCATTACTTGCCCCCCCCCTCCGCAGGGCACAAACAACCCTGGCAACAAGCGGCGGCGTCGAGCAGGGACTGGATGGATGTCTGTGACTCTGTGCTGAGCGTCTTCTCTGATTGGAGCTTCCTGTCGTTGTGTTCTAGAGGATGATCAGAGTCTCAGATCCACGACCCCCCTCCGACCTTTGACCTCACGGTCTCTCACTTTCTTTGGATTAAACGTCTTACAGTTTTCTGCTGTTCCATTTATTTCAGATTTTCCTCCTTTCAGGCTCGTGTCTGTAAATGTGCACTTCCCCGTTTGAGCAGAAATAATCCCGTTACATTGTGACGGCGCCTCGTGAACAGATGGGGGAGGGTTTGACACATCCATCTGAGGACAGGAGACGATGGTCCGCTGGGTTCAGAGGCACAGTGGGAGTCCGTCAGTGTCGGGGCTGCTGGTTTGATTCCCCTCAGTGTCGCTCCTGAACACACAATTCAACGATCATCAAACAGAAAACGACACATGGTCAGTTTTTTACGGGTTCACTCAGCTTCACCTCGCCAGTTGGAGGTCAGCAGGAGAACTGGTTCCTGCTTCTTCTTGTCTTTATGCTAAAATATGCTAACTGGCTACAGCTCTGCATTTAATTTACAGACTTCAGAGCCACATGACTCTTCTCATCTCCCTGTAGGTGAAAACATGATGAAGCATGAAACCCCAAACGTAGAAATGTTCTTTCAGATCTTCTGGGTTTGATCTGCTCCTAAATCTGAGTCAGATCTGGATCAGATGGGAGACCTGATGGATGTTGGTGTCTCCTGGACTGAAGTGTTTCTGCCTCAGAGATCAAAAGCTCTTTGAAATCTCTGAGACAATGACTGATGCTGAAAACGCTGAAGAGGAAACACATGATCCCTTCAGACTCAGGTTCATCCAGTTCACACGTCAGCTTCAAAGCTCAGACCGAGTTTCCTGACAGATGAGATTAAGAGATTATCGATGAACAGATTCCTTATTAAGAAAGGATGAAGAGGAAATAATGAGGTGGAGACCAGCAGGAGAACGAACTCTGTTCGACAAGATCAGATCAAAAAGTCCAGAGTTTCCCGGTAAACAAACATCTGACCTCCGTGTGCAGCGGAAACGTTAGACGGTCACGTGACGTTTGCTGTAATAACTCAGACTGTGTTGGGACCCAGATCCAGATCCAGATCCAGGACTGAGTGTGAGTGTGTGGAGTTAAGATGGCGTCCGGCTGAAGACGGAGATCAGAGGTGAAGGCCACGTCCACGTCACAATGTCAAACATCAATTTGGTGCTTGTTCTCCTGTTGTGAGATAACTGGATCGCTTCTCTCCACAGTTGGGATGGAGATGGTTTCAGATGTGGAGCTACAAAGATTGTTTTCCTTTTAAAATGTAATACTTCCTGAAACAGGCCAACAAGCTTCTGTTTTCACGTTGAAGGTGTGATCGGAGTTTTCAGGTGAAAGAATCTCATTTGGAGTGAAAACATAGAAATGATTGAAGTTTGACTCGGAGATGAAAACAGAATCATCATCTGAATGAAGATAATCTTTTAATACACAAAATTTTTCTATTTTCTCTGCTGATCATAAAACCAGGCTTTAAAATAATAATCTCAAGCTGTGAGCTGTCACTTTTTTACTCTGAACCATGGAAGGATAAAAATGTTAAACCAGACAAACTGAGGCGGTTAAATAAAGACCTGAATCACCTGCAGGCCGATCTGTGGTTGGACGTGGAGCTCTTTGATCATCAGAGCCGCCGTCCCTGCAGCGCCGCGGGTCAGCTGCTGAGCAGATTGTCTTCATGTCGACACAGCTTAGTCTTCCACGCCACGTTTAACCCGCGGTTAACCCCGTCTGAGTCAGACGCACAAACACGCCAACACAATCTCCAGGAAAACACGTAGAAACATAAGAAAGTCACATTTTCTGCTGCATTCACTTTTTGGTTTTATTTTCTCAGATATCTGTGAAACATCTGGACATATTCAATTATTGAAAACATAGAAAGGCTGACGGGACCAAACTGGACCCGGACTGAGTCCGTCTGGGTCCATAAAATGATGTAAAATTAGAAAAATAATCTCTATTTCTCTCTCATGAAGGCTTTTCCAATCATGTCTGATATTTCCTGACATCACTAATCAGGATTCATCAGTAAATAATCAGCTTCACCTCATTATGTCTTGTTTTTTTAAATCCTGTTGGCCTCCAGAAAGAACCTCCTTCACTGTATTCATGTAGAACGTGGACCTGATTTAGAATCACAGACCACATGGAGGTCTGCCTCCAGACCGTATGGACCTTTACATTTACATATTTGTGGGTGCTGGCTATGTTCTCCTCCCGTGTCTTCACATATTTCACATCTGTCGGATCAGTTTGGTGCAGCAGGTCGACATCAGCTGCTTCAACTTATTGAATCATCAGAGTCTCCGACAGAAAAAGCAGCGACCGCGTGAGAAGAACAAATTCAAGTTGTGTCGTCCAGAAATCGGATCGTCCATCTCACATTGTTAAACCCGCAAACGGAGCCGAGCCCCTTTATGGATCAGACCTGTTTGTGTTTTATGACCAGCTGTGGTGACTTCACACTCAGCTGGAAAATTAAGACATTTGGGCAACTTCATCGTTTCTTTCAAGTAACTTTACAGCAGGTTTTTTTGTTGTTGTTGTTGTTTTCTCCAAATCTTTTACTTCTCCCTCATTTAAGGTCTCCATTTTTAGCTTATTTTCCAAGTTGATTTGATACTTCCTGATTTTGCTCTTGTATATCATTTTGTATTATAATATGTTGAATAAACATAAATATTTTGATCCACATTTCTAAAAGAAAAAAACTCACGCTGTTTCCTGAGTTGGAAGAAAAACCAAAGGTTCTTAAAACGAGAGAAAACTGATAGTTGTCTCAAATGAAAACATGTTGCTGGTAACCAACATCAGCATCTGACACAGCTCGTTGTGATTGGTGGAGCTGAGCGGCTTTAAAACAGGAAACAGTGAAACCGAAGTCCAGCGCCGACACTTGACCTTTTCTGCCAAAGGTCGGACCCTGAACGGCGGGAATCATCAGAGCTGGCTGTTTTTTTGCTGCCCTGATAAAAAATGAATGATCTTTTCAGCGGCGACACAAACAGAGCTGGTGTGTTTTCCCGCTTCACTGGATCATCGACGGCTGAAGCAGAACGGAAACAAGAAGCTCATTGATGTTTTCAAACTGAGCCCTGAAGCTGCAGAGCGATGACCTTCACGGCTGCACGGCTGCAGCTCGGACCGAACCACTTTGGCAGGTCAGTCAGTTCACAGTCATACACGGGGAGGGTGGGGGGGCCTCCATGTCCTTGTTCCCACAGATGGCTGGAGGAACAAATGGCAGCCTTTTTAAGTCCAAAACATTTTATTTAAATTTTTTTCTGATGTCTTTTAGAAATGAACTAAAAACAAAAACTTTGCTGTTATTTATATTTAGTTTAACAAGTTTTCACACAAAAAAAGCCAAAAGAACAAAACTTTACTTCCTGATTGGGAGATTAGCCCCGCCTACCACCTGTAGCTCCAGGTCAACAGGTAAACGAACAGAAACCCAGAGACCTAGACTCAGATCAGGACTCTGTCCCAAACTGCACAAACTGCTCTGACTCGTCTGGTAGTCTCTGATTCTGGTCTCAACAGAGTGTTATCAGCTGGTCTTCCAGAAGTTTCCATGAATCTCTATCAACAACTCGTTCTTCCTGAAATGTGGCTGAGCTTCATCAAGAAAAAAGCACCACTTGATCACAGTCTGGATTAGAGTTCAGAGCAGGAAGACAAAACTCTCAACGCTATATCATGCGGTGTTCCACAGGGTTCTGTACCGGGTCCTTTGTTCCTTTCATTGATTTTGTAGAAAACTAGCTTGGACTAACAGATATTAGCTAAACACCTTGTGATGTCCAACAGAGTCATCAGACTAAGATGGTTTCTGGACTCTCACTGTCTTTTAAGTTTGAACAGCTGAGCTGAGAGAACCAACATTATCAAGAGAGGCGGAGCAAAAAGGAAAATGGCCGACCATCTGCTGACGTGTAAAAAACATTACGGCCTTTAGCTCGACACCAGCTCTTAACGTGATAAAACAGGTCAGATCGTTAGGCTCATGATCCAGTTCATGGAGGACGGTGAATGGAAGTTAAACGTAACCAGAGACGAGCTGTGGAGATCCACGAGGGATCGATTATCAGCGGAAGCTCGATGCATTCAGGAGAATCTGAAACATGACAACAGTGATGTCATTCATTTTTATGAGGCAGTTAAGAACATCAATAGGATCATTTACAACCAGAACATCTATTACTGGAACGACTATTTGTGTTGCACCATAACGGTGACAGAAACATGAAACGTGAATGATGATAATTCCTCTGAACTGTCCCAGAAACGGAGTGACGCTTCTGTGTTGGCTGATATATGTTATTATTTTATAGATACTCTGACTGTAACTCCAGTTCTTCATGATCCAGAATCAGAGTGGAGTCGCAGCAGAAGGATCAACATTCCTGCAGCAGAATCCAGTTACAGTCGGGTCAAACTGCTGACCTGCACCATCTGCAGGACTCGCTGCCCACTGAGGGTGGAGTCCCTCTGAAGGACTGGAGGTTCACAGCTGCTGGATGAAAGAAGAAGAAAGCTGAGTTTATCTGTCGAACTGTTCCAAATGAAAACTAAAGCCAGCAAAGACAGATTCAAAATGTCCATAAAAAAAAAATAAAAATCAACACTCAATTTTAAAAATCGATTTTAAAAATCTGATAAAACAATAAAACAGAAAAAGACACTTGAAGGTTAATCTGAATATTTTGGATTAAAGCTGGAGACATAAAGAGGTCACAGATTCAGCTGAGCTGATTTACTCGGGCAGAAACATTAAAGATTTATTACTATGACTTTTGAGAATGAGAACAAGATGGAACCTTGTAGGTTCTTTGGAGACGTTTTAATAAAATTTCCTTTTTATGTTGACGATATCGTATAACATCATTGGAATGTCGAGTTTCTGAACAGTGAAAATATAATAAACACTAAACGTTCACTTTCACAGCACGAAGCAGCGTTAAAGATCCCACATTAGGGCGGGAAGAGGAAATATCTGAGACAAGGTGAGTCTGTCGGCTTTATGAGCCACAGCTGGAGGATTTCACTTTTACAAGATCCGGTTCTCCAGAACTAACGAGCCGGTTTGTGTTTTAGTTGCTGACGTGGTTGAAGAAAAGATGAAAGTAGGAATTGTTGGTAGGTTTGGTCTTGAACACATTCTGGTCCCTGAGCAGGTGGACGGAGTCCAGGACAGAGCCAGTAAATCCAGACAGACAGATCCTGCTTCGTCCTGGACCAGATGTGACAGATGTGTGATCTGGTGCTGCAGGTTGAGGTCCAGATCCTCCGTCCTCTCCGCTGTCCACCTTCAGAAGACACCAGCTGTTTGACTGATGAGGTGAGACACTCAGGGAGCTGAAGGTCTGATCGGTGTGTCAACTTATCTGAGGACCTTTACATGTTTCAACGTTTAATTTCTGCCCCCCCCATTTGTATGTCCCTTATACTAACTACATTACCCAAAATGCACCACCCGATTCACATGTTGACCTCAAGACAAATCCAGAGCTGAGTGGGAGTTAATGGTTTATATGTCTTACTCTCTCTTGTCTATCTGTTGTGTGTCTGTTGTGTGTCCGTTGTGCGTGCTCACAGACAGACACAGACTCCTGTGATGATGACAGATAAGTTTTATTCAGATCTATAGTATCAAATAAATAGTTGGATCCTGGACAGTAATGTGCTGCAGCATCAGTCATCCTGCAGAGGAAACCTCTAAAGAGACTCTGGGGCCACATTAGGAATTCTGCCTGGCATAGAAATGAGCTGCTGAGATGCAGGTAAACAAAACACACACACACACACACACACACACACACACTTCCTGCTCTGTGACGGGAATCTTAAAGAGAATTCATCTCATATTTGAGAAGCGGATTTGCAGCAGAGCTTAAACACGCCTGTACGTGCACGTTCGCTCAGACAGCAAAATTCTGCATCTTCCGCTGGATTATGGGCTGCCGGGTGACCAGACGTGGTTGCCTAGCAACCCTGCCTGCATGCGAGGTGGCAAGTGATGGGAGATCACAGCACATTTGGCTCAGGAGAGCGAGAGAGAGAGAGAGAGAGAGGAAATCCTCCTTGGTTCATTTTGGCTGCAGAACAGAATCAGATCTGACGAACATCAAACACAGAACGTCTTCATGTGTCGACAACAAACATGTTTCTGATCTCAGTGAGGAGAAGTTGGTCCGAGTTTATTAAGAATAAAGACAATCAGATATTTAGAGCTGATTTTTCATCATTAATGAGCAGAACTCCTGATCAGATAAAGATAGAAACTTCAGATCAGCTCTAGAACAACACAAACACATGAGAGGAATTTTTCTTTGGTTAGTGAGAACCTGGATGTGGACTGGCTGCAGTGAGAGTCTGCTGTCAAACTGTGGAGCAGTTGAGTTGTGAACTGATCTGGGTGATTTAACAGGAAGGAAGTTGAACTGATGACAGATCAGATGTTGGTCAGAATCAGATCAAACTGCAGTGATGACGGGAAACAGTCACGAAGAAGAAACACTTTGTATTTCCAGAAAATGACTCAGCGATGGAAATACATGAACACACACTGATAATTATTAGAAATGTAAAAAAGTCAAACAGTCATTAAATGTGAGGAAACGATTATTATTGATGAATCAGCTGATTAGTTTTTTGGGGTACATCATCATTTCATTCCTAAAACTTGATCATAACTTCAGTGTCTGAACCTGAGGGCTCACTTCCTGTCCCAGCAGATCCAGGTCCACCTCTAATCCAACCAATCAGAGCTGATTAATGAACAACAGAGTCGGCCCCCCCCCAGGCCGAGCTGTTGTTGTGTTAATGAGGACTTATCCTGCTTATAGAGGAGTGATAAAGGAGTCCCACTGTGCGGGTCACCCTGCAGCCAACCCCCCCACCCTGCAGTAGTTACCTCCCTCAGTGATGATGGATGGAGGCCAACACTCACAGAGTCCACAGCAATGAGAGCTGGACTCACAGTGATCCTGGTCTCAGGGCGCAGAATCAAATCCAGATTCAACATCTCCAGGATCCAGCTGAGTCTGGATTCATGTGAGCGACGGAGAACGTTCAAAGAAGAAGATCATGTTCGAAACTTCCTGTGAAAAGACCAAACAGCAGTCAAACGTATTTAAAACAACCTTTTCACACAACAAACACTCACAGCTGTTTGTCAGGCCCACACTGAAACCAGCAGACCTCAGACTCCACCGCCGTCCTCGAGCCAACGAGATCCAGCTGGTTCCTTCAGGCAGGTAAACACGAGCCGGGTGTTTGCTCACCTGGAGAGTTCAGAGACAAACCTGCAGAGACACGTCGGCCTGCTGAGAGACGCCTCAGTTTGAGGAACACCACAAACTTTACTGGAAACCACAATAATCCAGGAAGACAGATGTTTAGACAGCCCTCCAAAATAAAAGTAATTTCCTGTTGAAATATGACGTAGATTCATAAATATTGACGTGATTTAACTGTTACTGAGGTTTGATCCTGACTCAGGTTTGGATTCTGAAGTATTAAAGTTCAGTTTCCAGCAGATTGTTCTGTGTAAACTCTCACTCATGTAATGAGAGTCTGGTTTACCTTCATGTTTACATCTGATCTTCAGGAGCTGCGAGGAAAAAACAACCTCTGCCGCCACGTGTCCAGAGTTAATGTGTGTTTTTGGCTGGTTAGCGGGGGGAGGAGGACAAACAACAAGTGGAGGATTTGGAGGCAGCAGCTCTTCATGTGTGACACAGTTTGATGGCCAAGCGGTTGGATTTCCAGCCTGCAGCTGCTCGGCCCCCCCAGGAGACCGAGGAGAGTCTGGAAGGGAATCAAACGTTCCTGCCAGTGATTCATTTAGCACCAACCCTCCCCCCAAATCCTCTGTTTCTGACTCCCCCCTGCCTGCCATCGACCTCCTGACCCCTGCCTCCATCCTCTGCTCTCTGCCTGCTCTCACTCTGTAATCCAGATCAGTCCTGGTTTCAGGTCTCAGGTTTCTGAGGAGTCCTCTCAGTCTGTTTCAGGATATTTTTACGTCCTTTTGCTGGTTTATTGAAAACAGGAGCGACAGATTGCTTAAGACTTCATCTGGACTCATTTTGTCCTTTTTATTTATATCAACACAAGATACATCATTTATCCGGTTGCCATGGTGACGTGTTGATGTTTAAGCTGCAAAATGGATCAGTGTGAAGACGAGAGGCTCTTCATAAGGACCAAACTGTGATGAGTAGACCACCAACTCAGATCTTCTCCAACGCTGCAGCTCTGAGGGGCGGTCCTGGTCTACGGGGGGCAGGACGGGGTTAGGGTTTTCATGCTGGACCCCAGTCCGCCACCAAAACCTCTTACAGTGGACACATGAGCAACAGAACTGGACCAGGGAGAAGGTGGTCTGGACTGGTGGATCAGGTTTATGGCATCAGGATGCATTATGGGAAAAGGCCAGCTGGTGGAGACAGTGTGATGCGTTGGACAATGTCCTGCTTTATGTGGATTTTACTTTGAACTAAACCTGGTCCAGACCAAGTCCAGCAGGGTCATGCTCTCTGCCTCAATGCAACAGGAGCAACAACCAGTTCAAGGTGCTGACTCAGTCCTCCAGATCTCAGTCCAGTCCAGCATCTGTGGGATGAGCTGGACCAACAAGTCCAGATCCATGGAGGCTCCACCTCACACCTTCCAGGACTTAAAGGATCTGCTGCTGAAGTCTTGGTCCAGGTCCCACAGCTCAGCTCAGAGGTCTAAAGGAGTCCAGACCTCCTGGATCAGGATCAGAGGGCCATGATGTTCTGACTGTAGGTGTCCCCTGTGGGACCGGTAAATGAACCGGATCATTGTGTGTTTCCTTCAGGCTCTTCATCTCTGAGCTTCAGGATCACCACCAGCTGATTTTCTCTCTGAGCGTCGCGGCCTTCGACTGAATCTCCATCAGGATTCATCCAGCCGGTCGTTCTCTGCTCACCCTGTTCAGCTTCAGAGAGGTTTTGTTTGATTCAGAGTCCAAAATGTTCCGTCACATCAAAGCTGTCTGACGTTATTAACCCTTCCTTGTAGCCATGTGGAATATCAACATGGTGTCTGTGTGAGCGAGGCCTTCTGGGACAGCACGGTGGCGACAGGAAATGAAGGCTGTCAGCACTAATGGTGGCTCTTTTTCATCGTGCTCTCTGTTTGTTTCTCTGCAGAACCGTTATTATACAGAGCAGCCTGGTGTTAAGGCGGACTGTTTTACAGCAGAGGAGGAAAAATGTCCATCTTAAAATCCTCCGAAGTCAAACTGGGTCACACGAAGCAGTTATTTATACTGATACGAGTATAAAGTCCGAAGAAATACGATTTTTACTGCAACAGAAATAAAGTTCATTCACAGCGAGCAGCTGCAGTTCCTCCACAGACCAGATGGAAGAATGGAACAAAACAGCTGATCACTTCATAATAATCCACTGTGATGCAGATTTCGGGATTTAAGTGGATGAAAACAAAACTAAAATTGGAGGTTGTTACGTCGATTATCTGGTTCTCAAGAACATAAAGGTTTCTGTTTTATTCATTCTAAAACAAAACAAACAAGAAGGAGGTCTCTGGTGGGGGACCACATGGTCCTGGTGCTGACAACTCTGTCTTTGTTTTGGGAGGAAACCTCAGGATTAGTTTGTTGGGGAAAAGTCTCCATCAATGGAATCTCAACATGAAGGTCGAGTATTCCAGCTATTCGAACAATCGCCCTCCTCTTTATTTAGGTTCTGTAATCAAACACCATTATGGCTGTCTGTAGGAGAGCAGGAATATTTAAGGAACGTCTCCAGAGTTTGTTCTTGTCCATCATCATCATCACGACCTTCGCTCCGCCAGCCTGAATCAAAACATCAGAGGACAGCTGGCAGCAGCCGTCCGTGGTATGTGTGAGAAAGCTGCACCCCCGAGGAGGGTGAGGAGGGTGAGGAGGGTGAGGAACCCCCTCGGATTCCATCACCTCAATCCAGAAGAGAAAGCCCAGTGGTGATTTCACCATTTCCTCCTGAAACCAAGACGGGCCCCGATCTGTTGGGCGATTCCTGGGACACAGAAACAGGACAGTCCTGGATTAGGACTTAGACCGGAGGATCCGATGATGAGCTGCAGCGTTTCAGAGCATCGCTGCTGACCGCTTTATAAAGCAAACACACTAATCCCTTCCCTCCAAATCTGAGCAAAGTTTCTAATTAAGTTCTTATCTGAGGCAGCAGTTTCCTGCCTGGGGGGTCACCAGATGAAACCAAGAGGTCAACGGAGGATTTGGAAAACGATGTTTAAATCATTTTACTGTAAAATCTGCTTCCTGAGATTCTGAGCTGATCAGACAGAATGAGCTGAGTCTGAAAACGAGGAGACTGCTGACCAGAAATGTAAGAAGACGAAAGGAAAAATATTCTGATTATGACAAAGTGTGAAACTGAACATCAGCAGATCAGTTTGTCTGAAACGTCTGAAAAAAGTCCCGATGAAGACGCTGCTGAGTTTGAATAAAGAGGACAGGATGAATATCTGACGGGTTCTGCTGCTCATTAAGGGACAAAAGACTTCGGCCAGCGGAGTGATTGAGTTTTCTATCATCATCAATGAAACATGAACAGAGCTTTAAATACCCCCCCCCCCCCCCCCCCCCCCGTGTTTCTACCTTAAGGATCATTAACTGCTAACTTCCAGCAGCAAACGTCACAGAAACCTAAACATGAAGGAATATATCTACGTTTAAAATCATCTTTAGTTGTGTGTCCAGATGTGAGGCTGCTGTGTGTGAGGCAGATTTGTTGTTTTCTGCAGTTAAACTGTTGCAGCTGTTTCCAAAATAAATAAACGTTTATCTGAAAGTGATGTTTCACTGTCGGTTTGCGGTTTGTTCTTCCAGTAAAGGCTGCAGGAAGTGATGCACCATTACGTGTGATGTTTTATTTCAGTCAGAGGTGTTTCAGAAGAAAAGACCCCATCTGTGCCTTGGCTGAGGAACAAGTCAGGGCTGGTGTGTGAGGCCCCGCCCCCTCCCCCGTGTCATCACTTTCCACCTTCCTCCAGGACCCACGTGTGTGTCGCAACTTCTGGTTTCCTGCAGCGTCATCAGCAAACCCAGAATAACTGGAAAGAAAAGAGAAAAAGAGAAGAGAGCTCTTTATCACAAAGAGGAGCAGCTCGAAATAAAACACATGACGAAGCTGTGATGCATCTTCGGAAACATTTCAACACGAGGACTTTAAACTCATCCTGACTATTTCTTTTATTTAACGTCCAGAAATCTAAATCCAGAAGTTTCCTCTAAATGAGTATTATATGGTATATTACATCCGGGAGCTGTAAAAGATAATTCTGCAGAATGTACAGACATTGTTCTGTTACACGAATCATTTTAAAGGATTTCAGAATATTTGGCGTCCATCATGAAATCATCGACACTCTGTGATGAAAGTGGTCATGTTGTGAAGGTTTTTAATCGATAATCGATCGATCACGATGTTCAGCAGCTTCTGGCTGTTTCTGACTCGTTCGGGGTGGTAATGATGACACATGTGCTCTCTGCTGTTAAAAAGGAGCTGGTCTGGATTTACATCCTCCAGCTGGAGGTGCTCCCTCCCCCACCTTCTCCTGACCTCCACAGCTCTGGCACAAAGGGGGGGGGGGGCTCTTATCGGGGACCTGGGACTGAATTGTAATGCCTTCCTGGGAAACCTTCACTCCAGTGGGAAAGGACAACAGATCCTTTGTGTTGTCGCTCTTCCTCCCCCCTTCATGTCAGGCCTGTTGACCCTCCTCCTCCTTCGGTCTCCTCCACCCCCCCCCCCGGTCCTAAAGGTCCTCTGTCCTCCACCTGTAGCCAACATGGCTCCACTGTATGTTTGATGAATGTAGGCCTGTCCCACTTTAAACAGGACTGAAGGAGGCGGCCTCTTATTATGGGATGTTTGTTCAGCAGGCTGGAGGCTAATTGTCCCAGATTTACCAAACCTTTAAATCACCCCCCCCGTACTCGGGTCCTGGAGGAAATACCCCACCGGGGGGATGTTCCAAGTAGAACTTGACCTGGAAACGCAGACCTGATTCGATCAAATAGGCTGAAATTATTTGTCACGTTTATATTTTTGTGTGACGACGATGTTGACCTCGCACACGTCAGCAAAATCTGAAGTGAAACATGTTGAGCTTGTTTTGGTCCAGCTGGGAATATCTCAGCGACTGATAATGGAAGAAAAAGATCCATCCTGCTGACTGACCCCCCCCCCAACCTTCACCCCATCAGGAGGTCGGTCCGCTCCGCTGTTGACCCAGATAGGTTTGTTCTGTAGGAGACACACGTTGTTCATGCGGCCAATATAATAAAATTCAGAGTAAAAAGGAAACGGTGGCGTCGTTGAGGGATCGACTCTGTTTCTGCTCCTGCTCTCCATCACCTCAGGTTATATTTAGCTCCAACAGAGTTTGTCCATTTGGGTCACGGCTGTCTGCTGAGCTCTTACTGAAGGCTTTTTACTCCTCAGACGGAGGATCACATGAAGGTTAGTGGGCCTTCAAACTGCTCGTCCATTTAGCTGAAGGCCGCTGGCGTCGGCTCCGCCCCCCCGGAGCGTGACACCACTGTCCCTCCATGACGGAGCTGACAGCTGAGCTGAAAATGGATCTGAAGCCATCGCTGCTTTTATTCCAACATCCAGACTGAGACAGACTCTGAAACAGAGATGCAGAAGTGACCGCTCTGTGGATGTGACGGTCAGAAAACAAAAGTAGCAGGTGTTTAATACACCGACAGAGGAGATTTAATCCTCCTGTAAGGTCTCAGACAGAGAACCGAACCACGTCAGTCCTCGAATCCGGTCTGAGCAGGAAACCTCCACCTCACGTCATCTCAAGTCACAGAGGGAGTGTGATATTTTATAAGACAGAGGAAATGAAGAAAGAACACAATGTTTGCATCTAATACAGACGTTTGACTATCATTCTTTTGTCCGACTGTGTTTTCCATCCACCAATTATCTGCTGTGTGTCGGTCACATGACCCGATTCTGACTGAACGGTGAACACATGATGTTTTGTGTGAGGCGAGGATGAAACTCCAATCAGTGAGAGTGTTATTGAAAAGATCCGTGAGGGTAATCAGATCAGTGATGGATTACAGCAGCAGAAGACTCAAATGGAAAACTTGAGGTTTTAGTTTTCAGTTCATTTAATCAGCAGGAGAACGAAACGGGACCTCTTCAGCCCCATTTGGATTTTTTTTTTATTGCTTTAGCATTTTAATATCAGCTCACAGTCGGGGGGTGGGGGTGGGGGGGGGCTTAGGGTGGATTACTTTCCTGGCTGGGTGGAGATCTTTGTGAAATTTCTCAATGATTCATGGAGAGCAGCTCATTCTATAATAAAACATGAAGCTCCTGCTGTGAAACAAGAGCAGACACATTTTCTCCTCCCTTCAGAGAGACGGAGCCGTCAGCGTCCTAACCCTAAACTGGACACCTGAAAAAATACACAAAGACACAAGAAGACTCACACAACACAAAAACTCTGTAAACCAGAATAACCAAAGAAAAACTCCATCATGAGTCAACACAATAAACTCAGACCAACTTCAGAAACATACAGGACTGATCCAGAGACACTCTGATTGGCTGTGACATCATCCACCGGAGCCAATAGGAGCGTCTGATGTAGAAACGTGACTCTAGATGTCACCATCAAAGATGGAGGATGAACACACAGAAGGAGTCAGAGAGTCAGACTGATCCAGATCTGATCGGTTTATCACTGAAGTCAGTTTCGGCTGATTCTGATTTTTTTTTTTTTTTTTTGGTTCAGAAATTTGCTGCTTTTCTCTTTTTCACCAGACAAATCAGATGACATCACCTGAAATAATTAAGTTGCAGTCTGCACATTAGTCATCATCAATAATGAAGCAGGATGAGCTCATCCCTCCGTCTCTTCTGGACTCTCCGGAGGTTTTGGAGCTGGTTTTAAATTTCCTGGTTTATGATGTCATAAGTTCAGACCTGTGGTGTTCATATTTTCTTAATGTGAGATTGTGAATGTGAACCTACATTTAAAGTCTTTCATTCGATGTGCTTTGTCAACTTTGTCTGTGAATTAATTACAGTTTAAAAATAAAAGCTGTAAATGTACTCGGCTGAGGATCTGTTGGAGTCGTTCTGAATCAGCGGCAGTGAGAGCCGCGTCACAGCAGCTGATATTCTCATTGTTTCACACTTTTAACGGGCGCAGCAAATAACCATCTCAAACTGATTCATATGTTCTGCTGCTAAGGGTCTGCGGCCGTCTTACGACCCAGAATGCACTGCAGTTATTCACTGATGCTGAGTTCTCAGAGATGAGATGCCGTCTGGCGAACGATTAAATATGAGACGGCGCAGAAGGTGGAAAGATCCGAGATGAGTCATAAAACAGCTAAATTAAAGTGTCAAGCACAGAGCTGCATTTTAAAGAGATTTAAAAGGGTAAGGAGTCAAAGTTGAGTCATCAGTCTTGACCTTTGACCCCGGGGGAACCAGCAGGCCTCCTTCCTGTCTCAGTTCAGGTCAAACCAGACCTGGTGTCACAATAATCAGGACCAAAGTGTGACACCACGTCCCTGTCTGCTGACTGTGGGCGGAGCTGGGCGCCACGGGCCGGGGTTCGAACACAGAACGCTGCTCTTCCATCTGAAATCTTTACGGTGCAACTTTCAGCTTTTGAGCTGCAGCATCTGGATGAATAACAGAACAATCAGGAACAAAGAGGTCTAACCAGGAAACATCATGGGACTCAGCTGGACCAATCGAACGTTAGAAAGCAGCTTCAGCTCGGAGCGAGGACGGAGCCGACGCGTCCTCCGCCTCTGAGCTTCACAGGAAGTGAAGGGCAGAGTTTTCCTCGGGGATCTTCTGCTCTCATTAATCGGCTCAGACGGCCACATCAGTGTCAGAGAGTCCGGCTGCTTTCATAATGAGTCACTGATATCAGACACACAGAAGAATCAGTGACTTTACTGATTTAAATCTTATTTTTGTTCTTCTGTTTCTCCTTTAACGTTCACTTTAAAGGACACTCGAGGATTAAACTTTGTAAAAGTCATTTCCTTTAAAATGGAGGCAGCAGCGGCTCCTTTGGAGTGTTGCATTGTGGGCTGAGGCATTCATGGGATTTTCTGGAGGCTCCTGTAATTTATCCCAGCCTCGTGAGACCCCTCAGTTAAACAACACGATTGTGTGACGGTAACACAAACGCACAAACTTTGATGTTTTACGACCTTTAACGTTACACCAAAACCTTTGTCTGACGTCTCAGTGAACTCACTTATCTCAGCGTCAGATGTTGTGGACAGCACGTGGAATATTTTTTATGTCTCTAATTTTCTGATGGCGGCACTCAGAGAAGGTCGGGGCGTTTCCTCTGGGGAGCATGAGCGCCTTTATTAGACTGAGATCAGAGAGAAGTTTAATTCCTCTGACAGAAAACAGACACAAACGAGTTTGTTCTTTGTGTGACATGTGAATGGGATGGGGGTGCTGTGTCTATGGATGTGTCGGGGGGGGGGGGGTAACATTCCTGGAGCCCTGAAACAGCCTCGGACAGCTGGAGGGGAACCAGCTGACTGGTTGCTATGTGAACTTTTCTTTGCTTTCAATCCCAAAACTATTGACTGCGACCAGCTGAGTGGGCCTTTAATCCACAACCGGACCAGAGCTGATCCGGATCAGAGCCAGACCGGCTGCCTCTTTCCTCCAAACTTTTGGGCCTTTAGATAGAAATTTTTCACGTCCAAAATTGTTTCTTTATTTTAAATGTAACTCAGTTTGAACTCTCGAGAATAAAAAGGCTGAAATGAGAAAATGAATAAACGTGATTATTCATTATTCAGAAGCGGCAGATGAGCTGACGGTTGAATTCTTTTGGCCTGAATATGTTCCACTTCCTGTCTCTCTTCTTTCTCCTATAAAATCTAAATCCACCAACAGCTGATTGTTTAATACAGAAACAGAAAGACTGCATTATTCCAGAAACATCTATCTCCGTCAGAAAAACCCTGAAGCCTCAAAAAGGCTCATAAATAACCAAAAGTCTTCCTTTAGCCACGTAGCCACATTAGCATTAGCTGTTTTAGCTGTTGGAACTCGGAGCAGCTACGTCATCAGGACGCACCGACTCGGTATCAGAAAGGGTTAGCTGTTAGCATGCTAACTTCAGCTGTTGGTAAATAGAAGGATGTTTGTTGTTTGTTCCAGTCTGGTTTGTAAACAACCGATGAAACTCGTGTGTGCTAAAGCAACAGTAACTCCTTTAAGCTAATACAAGTCTTTTTTATTTTTGTCGGACCAAATGGCTCAGACGGTAACACAACGGGCGCCATGTGGTCCTGGTTTAGGTGGATTTACCAAATCTGGATCACAGAACCAGGAAGCTTTAACAGCTTGTGTTGTAAAGTCAACAAAAAGACACAACGTGACAACAAAGGAGACGCAAAACTGCAAGTAGGTGCAAAATGACGACAATAAGACTTCTGTTGAGGACTGGGTGTTGGTTTGAAGGTGGGGGGGGGCTGAGCAGCTCACAGACAAAGACATCAGGATGGTCCTGATTGTTTTTATGGGACCAGTTCGACCAGTTAGTGGGTTGGATTTGACTGGAGACGTTTCGGTGTGAAGGCTCTTCGTCCTCAACAGTTTGTGGTCAGTGACGAGGTGGGAACAGAACAACCTGGCCTGGAAACGTGGCGAGGAGCGGCGCGCCCTCGCCGCAGACTCTGCTGCTTCCCACCGAGAGGCGATAATGACTTCTTGATATCATCGGTGAGGTGTGAAGCTCGGAAATCACACGTTTGAACGGTTTTAATCTGCTTTTCCTTTCACCCCCCACCATCGTTCCACATGCTGAAGGTTCCCATGGCAACGGCATAAAGACAAAGACTTAAATGAGATTTGGAGGGATTCACTCCGGATGGAGACGGGAGTCAACCAAGTGAGCGCAGAAAGATAAAATATGGATGTTCAGCTTCTGCTGTCCGCACCTGAGGCGCCAAAAAACACGTCTGATCATCTGCTGCCATTTTCACCTCAGCAGGAAGTCGAGTGGAAACTGAGCGTCAGATGTTCACGTCACACTCAGTGACACCTTTAATGACCTGAAGTCAGAGTCCAAATTAAAAAGGATGGATCGGTTTGGAGATGAAATAAACACGACGGCAGTCTGTTTCTGAACTGACAAAGATCTACCTGAGAACAAGTTCCAGATGAATCACTGCTGAACGTTCAGTTTTGACCGAGTTGTTGTAGTTTCCTAAAATGAACCACAGTCCCTGTTGCCGTAGTGACTCTGTGTTTGTGTACTAACAGACTGAACGTCGTCCCCTGAAGCCAGCAGGCCTTTATCAGGAAACCTGCTCAGCTTCTCTCAGACGTCTCCATCAGACCAAACAAAGAGCGAGCTGTTTCCACTCAGCGGCTGACCGGCTGCCTTCCAGCTGACGGTATAAACACAACTCTGAGAGAACTCTCCGACAGCTCGTCACACTGTTGGCTTTTTGTTTTAACTTTTTAGCTCCTGGTGGGATAAAAAAGCTGAACATAAAGAACATGTTAAGTGCTTATATATGTTTATATTTTTGGGGTCAGTTTCCTCGAGAGAGAAGTTCAGAAAACAAGAATGAACTAAAAACAGAGTAAAGCAAAATAACCAAAGAAAAGTTCCTCTCATGTGTTTGGGTTGTTCTAGAGCTGATCTGAAGTTTCTGTCTTTATCTAAATATCTGATTGTCCATGTCTGTCTGTCTTTATTCCCTCAAATGAAGAAGTGTCAGAAACTGAAAGGTGTTCCATGATATAAAGAGACCAACACGTCACGCTAATATTTTTACTACGTTCGCAGTTATTAACCAAAAATAACGACAGAGTGGAAACTTCTTCAGTTCTGTTTTTATCTTATTGAGAAATACAACCTTAACACAGCTGACTCGGGTCATGTGATCGACAGACGTACTCCCGTTTTTTCTGCTGAGCTGACGTGACTTTTGAAAAGGTTCATTTAGATCTGTAATAAAAGAAGATAAGTTTCTACTGCTGGCAGCTCATCGTAAAGACGTATACAAACACACAAACACAATGAGGCAGAACATTTACTAAAGAATCATTACATTTAACAAACAAACCCCCTCCCCCAAAGAAAAGGCTTCAGCACATGTACAGCTAAACATGCACATAAATTAGCATATAAATAATCTGCTGCGTATGAAAATAACACCACATATATTTATCAGCCCGTTCTGAACAGCTCGGCATGTTAAAGGAAACAATAAGACAAAGAAAAAATTATGTCAACTAACATCCATCCTCAGACGGGACACAAACATTTTCAGCCTTTTAAACGATGTCAGCATTTTTTATGTTGAAGATATTTGACATGTTTTTGTTTCTCCTCAGCATCGCTGAATGAATTCTGCCCGCACGCATAAAACAGTTTTTAACCAGAGAAGAAGAGCCGACTCAGACTCTTCTAATAAAAGAAACTTCCCACGATGATCAAAAGCATGTTTAGAGTTTGTCTCCATCTCCCCAAACGACTGAAATGTGGTGTTTTCAGGTTTATTCTGTGACTTTGATTTGGTTTCATCACCAGAGGAGATGAAGCTTTAACTGGCTTTCCTTCTGCTTCATGTCTCTTAATCAAGTCAAGTTCAAAACAGCCGCGTTCATTTGACTCCTGATGGATTCCAGCTCTGGCCGTTACATAAGACATTAGAGGGTCGTGATTAGATGAAGCTGTAACCAGACCGGCTCCTCGCGCTGCGTTTCATTAAGTCAATTACAAGCTGCAGACATTTCAGGGATTTCACTGAGAGAGCGGATCGTTTGAAGATCACATGGAAACCGCTCTGGATCATTTTAGGCCAAATCATCAATTAGTCCAAACACTTTGTAGTAAATGTTCAGACGCCCGCAGGAACACAGGAGAGAGAGATTGTGTGTGTGTGTGTTGACTCTCAACCTGCTGAAACATTTCAAAGTTAATGTTTGCCGTTCCTCCGCAGGCCGCAGCAGGAACAGGAGTGGCTGCTGGAGCAGTAAAAGTCAGCTTTTGTTTACTT
Source organism: Remorina albescens (assembly GCA_034769265.1). Classification (NCBI taxonomy): domain Eukaryota; kingdom Metazoa; phylum Chordata; class Actinopteri; order Carangiformes; family Echeneidae; genus Remorina; species Remorina albescens. The sequence goes on along the minus strand of CM068481.1, from coordinate 24,345,460 downwards.
TGCCAGGCTGAGCCTCAGTGTGCTCTGACCTTTGACCCCGACCATCCCCCATCAGCCAACAGGCTGCAGAGTCCCACAGAGAACTGATCTTCTCCAGTCAACAACTCTCCTCATTCTGATTTCACAAATTTACTGTTTATTCATCTTTTCAACTGCTTTCATCAAAACATATTTCAGATTTCCCAAATTAAATCAGCCCATCAGCTGAAGTCAAAGTGTCTCTCTGTTAAACATCATGAGTGTGTAAAACTGAAGTCGGGCCCACGCTCAGATATGAGAGTCAAGCTTTAATCCCACGGTGTTGACTGACAGGCAGAGCTGGTCCAGATGTGGACGTAGAATCTGACAGCGCTTCTGTATTTGGATCAGATCTGGGTCCGTACCGGACTAAAGTCTGGACCAGGTTCACTTTTCTGTCCTGAGCGTCTCACCGTCTCATTTGATGTCCTCTGAACGGGGACGCAGCTCCTGTTCAGACTTCAGACCAAATCTGGTTTTATCTTCTATCTCAACGTTTCCAAATGAAAATGAACAACAAGAAGTTTAATATCATGGAAAACGTCTTTTTTTTTTTTTTTTTATAACAAGTTGAGTGAATTATTTGATGACCGTCACTGACAGGGAAAACTGCTGAGTCAGCAGAAGGTCCCCTGGTTGTTCATGGAGGGAAAACAACCCACAGTAACCATGGAAACAACACCATCAAATCTAAATAAACAACAACAGCTGCTGACGTTGTGCTGCTTCCATGAATTCCACCTTAAACTGACCTTAAACACTCAGCTGATTCACCATCACCGTTCATGGTGAACTGAAGGTAACCATGGCAACGACTCACCACAACACAGAGTCACCAAACATCAGCGATGAGCTGAAAACACCGAAACATGATGAACTGATGGACAGTGCTGAGGACAAAAACCGGAAAAGTGAAATTTCCTTTCATTTCCTGGAAGTTTGTTGTGAAGAGCAGACAGGACGAGATGATCGGTTAATTTATTGAGCTTCTTCTCGGGCAGTCAGACGTCTGAAGGAGCCTGTCGGCCGTCGGCCATTTTCACACGTTCACAAGTGTTAAATTAGACGATCTGAGACACCGACGTCTCCGTGTGAGACACTTTTCCTGAAGTCAGGCAGAGACAGAGACACTAAACATCACATGAAGCACAGAAACACTCCAGGATTATTTTAGGATCCAGACAGAGGAAATACTGAAGGAGGGAAGGAAGGAAGGAGTTAATCTGAGTTATTTTATTAAACTTATCTGTAGCTTTTCCAGATAACGTCCAGATAAGTACAAATATTTGGGTGTTTGGTTGGAGATCTCAGAGAAAGCTAAAGTCTCTCAGGTCTGGTTTAGCAGGACTCACCTGGTCTGAAGCTCACACCTGGAAAAGGTTAGTTCAAAGTCTCCATAATAAGCAGAACTCTGAACCAGGTGTGAAGAAGAAAACAGGTAATAAAGCCATTAGAGCGGAGCGGCTCGTAAACACAGCACAGGGCTGTCGGGGGTTCAGGGACTTTAGGATCCGGTTTCTGCAGGACTTCCTGGTCTAAAAGGTTTCCGGTCAATCAGGTTTCTTCAATCAGTGATCCAGTATTTTCTCCTGCAGCTGATTCAACTGATTCAGAAACAACCACAATCTCTGTGGGTTTAATAAATCTGGAGCCTGATCAGCGTCTCAATGAGGATTTAAACCTTTACTGTCCGAGGTCTGAGCTCTGGGTGTTTTCTGGTGCTGCAGCCGAGGCCATAAAACCAGAATGATTAACTACAGACTCCGTCACAGACTGAGTCTTTTATTAATGTTGTGTTCATTCATTTGTCTTTGAATTAAATGCTCATACATACAAACTAAACTGGTTTCATGCAGACAAATTGGTGTGGTTGATAAAAAACATCCTGATTGTGACCGCAAACATTCTTTATAATGTGTCACATGAACAAATGAAGTCAGTTTTCAGTGATATTATTTGGAGTTGATGTGAAGAAATAAATCTGTTTGTGTTCAGAGCAGCGCTGAGCTCCTCAACGACAGCACAAAGAGGAAGGAAATAAAGACAACATCAGGCCGTGCGTTCTTACTGAGAGCAGCAGTTTGGCTTCATGCAGCAGAGCCGACACACAATGACACACAATGACACACAATGACACACAAAGCCGACGTTTGTGGGAAGCTGGAGGAGGACGGGAGGAAGAACAGAGACGGTGAGTGGGAGGAGGCTCCGAGAGCAAACACAAAAACTGGGGCAACAAAGAGTCTGCAGCATTTCCATCTGAAAGACCTGAACTGAAGAAGAAACCTGTTCTGAGGCAGACCGGGAGAGCCCAGATCCTCAGACCTTCAGATAACCCCCCCACATCAAAACCCCCACCTCAAAGCAGAGGTAACTAATTCACAAGGCAGCCCCGATCTCCCATTCATCTGATCCAGCTCGGTCTCTGAGGAGAGGAGCAATATTAATAATGACTGAAGAGCCGGAGCAGAAGATCTGGATTAATAAATATCTGCTCTGTACCGTCTGATAAATAATCTGATGCTGCTCAGCAGAATAAACACTCAGAGGGTTCAGCCCTAAATTCAAGACAGACACAATGAGCCGCCGCGAAACTCGATATTCTACAACCATCAGTGAAAACAGGCTGAGGCGGCCTTTTTCCAGGAGACCAGGAACAAAAGGAACCAGGTTCTGGTTTCAGTCCCTGAGCGTCAAAAAGTCCCCTGACCTGGACTTTCCAAAGGCCCCTGAACCAGCTGGGAGGAGTTCACAGGACTGGGAAAGACTGAAGAAACTGGAAGACCAAAAAAGGATGTTAGAGGGCCAAAAAAAATGTGTTCAATGTTCCAACATGGAGACGACGATGTCCAATTTGAACAGATCAACTTCTAACTATTCCACATGAAACTTTTCTGTTTCCTCCTCAAAGACAAAACTTCAACCTAAACACACGTATGTTGGAGGCTGTGTTTGGTTTTCTTGTTTTCTGAGCTTCTATTCCTTTTAAGACTGAAGAGCAATTTAAAATTATAACTTTATAAGGAAAAACAAAGCGATGAATAAACAGAAAACAAGGTGAGTCACTGGATTTTTATTGTCATGTTGAAAGGAAGTGAGAAACTATTCTGTTTCTCTCTTACATAAAAAGAAACCACCAGTAAACTTTACTGAAGTGACCAAAGTAAGATGGGGGCTTTAGTTTTGTGTCGGACTGGTTTCCATTGGATCAGAGTCTGAGGGATCATTAGATCATTAAAACTGAAACACTGACGTTTGGTCTGAGTCATTTAAAGAAGCAGGAACATCTTAATGATCTCAGAAACTCTGAGATCATTAAGATCACTGAGATTATTGGGATCTCTGGGATCATTGGGATCACTGGGATCACTGGGATCATTGGGATCACTGGGATCACTGGGATCTCTGGGATCACTGGGATCTCTGGGATCTCTGGGATCTCTGGGATCATTGGGATCTCTGGGATCATTGGGATCTCTGGGATCATTGGGATCACTGGGATCTCTGGGATCACTGGGATCTCTGGGATCATTGGGATCACTGGGATCTCTGGGATCTCTGGGATCTCTGGGATCATTGGGATCTCTGGGATCATTGGGATCTCTGGGATCTCTGGGATCACTGGGATCTCTGGGATCATTCATCCAGCTCTCTAAATATACACATTTGTTTGGATCTGAAAACTGTGCTGCGTCCCTCAGACGTCACAGTAGAAGTAGTCACATGTTCACTTCGATGATGTTTTTACACCAACATCAGTCAGAGCCAATAAACACCCTCAACCACTGCAGACTCATGAGTCCAGGACCAGGACCAGGACCAGGTCCAGGTTTGGAGACTCAGATGGACTCACACCTTTGAATCATGGAGGATGATCCTCCTCCGGTCTACCTGACTCACTGAGGACGAACTAAACGTGTCCGACCTTAATTTTTCAGTTGGTAACTGGAATCATCTCCATGTGTGAAGGACATAATTGTGTGGTTGTTGTGCGACAGTGTCCAGAGGCAGGGAGGTGTGTGTTGGTTTTCTCCCCCCTGAGCTGTGATTTGTTCAGCAGATTGATGAATGTGTTGCTGCTGCAGTTTAGTCTGGGAGCAGAAACATGCCTGTATAAGGAGGCGAGGCCTTCAGGGACACCGAGCCACGACACTGCCAGTCCAGACCATCCATCTTGGCACCAGGATGGACTCCCCCCCCCAGTATCTCACACACACACACACACACCCCCATTCTTTTTGCTTCCTGCCTGTTAAGTTTGGATGAATTATGTATTTTATGGGATGACAAAAGGCCTGTCAGATACTCCATAATCCAACAGGCCCATCCATCATCAGGAGGGAAAACAAAAACCACGTTCTGTTTCCTGTCAAACTGGGCCTCAGACACAGGTGAGTCAAACAGACGGCAGCTCAGAGCTCAGGCTCAAATACACTGGGGAGAGGGGGCGGGGCTTGATTACTGAGCAGGTACACCTGGGCAGGCAGGTGAACACAATCAGGTCAGAAACCGAAGCTCTTGACACAAATAAGATCTGTTTTCTTGGCCTGTTAACTTTTTTACAGCCACATTAAAGTCGTTCTGTTGGAAAGTTGTGATTTCTAAAGAACTCTGCTCATGTTCAGACTCAGCTGATTCTCTCTGTGACTCATAAAGACCGTTCGCTGTAAAAGGAGATAAAGATAAACCTGAAACATCAGCTGTGTCGGCCACTGAAGAATAAAAGATGCTAACAATGCTAACAGGAAATAAATCAGCAGCAGCTCAGATTCTGGTCTCTTTTGGTCCGCAGTGTGTTTTCATCCTCAACAACAGTAGACATCACATGTCCCATAATGCAACCTGACAGCTCTTCAGACGATTTCCTGCCTGTGGCGGCGATGGCGGCCGGGCGGACAGACCCGCGTCTTTCAGAGTCCACACGTACGTGTTGTAACGAACGTCCATTCTGAGATGACCCTGATGACGCGATTGGAGGTGAACTCAGCCACAGAAGATGTTTTCCAGTTCTGGGGAGTCAGCTGGTGAAGAGTCGACCCCTCCCCCACGAACATGCATGCTGACGGACATGCAAGACTGCCGTGGTGTGTTTCACCAACAGTGTCGGCTTATTATCTTTTCATTTGGGTGGTGATCGAGGCGGCACAAAGACACGCTGCTCTGTAATCAGCAGTTTGTTTTGCTCCAGTTCTGTTCCTGCTTTAAAGAGATAATTGGAGAGCAATGGGAGACGCCAACAAAGGAGGTGGGGGTGGGGGGGGCAACAAATAAATAACCAGCTCTGACTGAAACAAAGCACACGTGTTTGACCTAAATCAACATGTATGTGCTCATGGTGAAGAGGAAACTCTGATCTAAACACAAACTACAGCGGAGACTCACACTGAACGTCCTGTCAAACAAAACGTCCTCAAATCAACACAAATGTTGTCAGTGTTTGTATTTTCAGACCCGTCTGCTCGAGGCCTTCAGGTGGAGTCGGCTCAACTTTCACCTATTTCTTTATCACCATGAGGAGGATCAGACTGAAAATGGTCTGACCCGCGCCCAGGTCCAGGTCCAGGTCCAGGTCCAGGTCCAGGTTTACAGACTCTGTGTGATGTGTACCGGCCTTCACATCACACAGAGCCGGCCAGGAAGTGAACTTCATCTAAACTCAGCTAAATGTTGACGTAAATGTGAATGAACAGAGAAACTGCAGCAACACGAGAAAACCACATGAGGATGAACAATGTGAACGAATAACAGGACGGACCGGGGTTGGTCCTGTTGCCATAGCAACGGGTATCCCTGAGATGACAGGGCTGTTTTGTTTTGTTTTTTTGTGTGTGTGTGGGAAACCAGTTTTAATTCTGAGCCTGTTTTTATTAAACACACACACATCGACGACGGTCTGAAGAATCCTCAGCGGCCGAAGTTCCCGCCTAAACCTGCTGAAGTGAAACAGTTTGAGATCAGTTTGGTCCAACCTGCAGCTGAGAACATCTCCAGGAGGAAGACAGGAAGATGGCATTAATGTCATCTTATTTAACGGCCAGTGGGCGGGCGTACTGCGCTCTGATTGGCTGGAGGTTGTGTATTATTTTTAGATGACCTCACACGTCGCCGTGCCGTTAATCCTCAGATAGGATGGTTCTGGGTTCAGCTGTTGCCAGGCAACGACTGCTGCTGCTGGATAAAGTAGTAATGTTTACTTAAAGGCTGACGAAGAAAAGTGATATATTCACATTTAAACGGCTGACTGCTGCTACGCTAACAAAGCTAACAGTTCATAGAGGCTGCTGCTACGCTAACAGAGCTAACTGTTCATAGAGGCTGCTGCTACGCTAACAAAGCTAACAGTTCAGAGCAGCTGCTGCTACGCTAACAGAGCTAACAGTTCATAGAGGCTGCTGCTACGCTAACAAAGCTAACAGTTCATAGATGCTGCTGCTACGCTAACAGAGCTAACAGTTCATAGATGCTGCTGCTACGCTAACAGAGCTAACTGTTCATAGAGGCTGCTGCTACGCTAACAGAGCTAACAGTTCATAGATGCTGCTGCTACGCTAACAAAGCTAACAGTTCAGAGCGGCTGCTGCTACGCTAACAGAGCTAACTGTTCAGAGAGGCTGCTGCTATGCTAACAGTTCAGAGAGGCTGCTGCTACGCTAACAGAGCTAACAGTTCATAGAGGCTGCTGCTACGCTAACAGAGCTAACAGTTCATAGAGGCTACTGCTACGCTAACAGAGCTAACAGTTTATAGAGGCTGCTGCTACGCTAACAGAGCTAACAGTTTATAGAGGCTGCTGCTACGCTAACATGTTGGCTGGTAGCACCTTTAGCTGGTCTGATCAGTTTATGGTCTCTGGGAAAATGGCCGCTCACAGGCCGAAGGGTCTGCAGAGCCTCTTTCAGTCCAGAATCAGTTCTGAGAACTTAAAAGGTGAATTTGGGTTCAAATTGAAGCTAAAAAAAAAAAACCCTCCTAGATGCTGAGTCATGGTCTCAGCTAAACTAGGTGATCCAGTTCCTTTAAAGCTTTTACCAGGAAAACAAAGTGATGAGACCAAAGACCAAAAACCAAACACAGAGAAACCAAATCCTGATCCAGAAGTCCCTGGTTTCAAGGTTCAGTTTCTGAATACGTATTGTGAGCATTTGTCTGAGACCTTTAATACGTTCACTGGACCTGAATTAGAATCAAAGACCACATGGAGGTCTACCTTCAGACCGTATGGACCTCTAAAGCTGAAGGTTAAACAAAGATTCATTTAGTCTCGTTTGATTTCAGCTGAACACAAAAACACATTAAGATCTTCAATGAAAAAGACAAAAACCACAAATAAAAGTCCTGAATTTAAAATCCGACTTCACTCGGAGACATTTTAGTCAGATGTGGTCAAAGAGTCCTCACGACTGTCTGAACGGAAACGTGCTCAGTGTGGAGCTGAGTCCGTTTACAGCCTCAGCTTAAGTCACAAACTATTCTGTGTTAAAAAAGAACCTGACAAATCATCAGAGAAACTGAATGTTTAAACATGTTTTGTGAGTTTTCCGGTAAAATGATGAGCATGAGGACCGAATCGATTCACCTCTGCATGAAGAACATTTTAAATTCATGTCACAGATGGAAACCTGAATTCTTCCCCAGCAGCTCGTGGACTGATCTGGATGTTTCACAGCTGCAGAAAAATGTTTTTCTCCAAAACGGATGAACAAATAAGTTTCTAGCTGAATGAGAGAGCGGAGGGAAGCTCCAGACTCTGAGACGCTTTAACGCTGCAGCTGCTGTGAAGCTCAACGCTCGTCTCCGCAATGCAGATCCATAAATTTCACAAACGAGCTTCGACTTCGCTCCACATGTTCCCTTCACGTGCAAGAAGGTGGTGAAGGAAAATGTGCTCAGGCCTTTACTCACATGGCAGCGAAGCCTCTGTGACCTCTGACCCCACCGAGCACGTCTGGATAAAGAAATCACAGCTTGTTCTGATTACACGCTTCCTGTCGGCACCATCATCATCATCGTCACATGTAAATGAAGAACAGTCAACCAAATGACAGATTTTTAAATCCTTTAATATTCAAAAATACTTCAGTCCTGCTCTCCATCAGCTCTCCGTACAGTGTCGTTGTCTGCTGAGTGTTCGGACATGAAAAGTGCAACGTAGTGGACGTTCTGTCGGCCCCGTCCAGAGGAAAGGCTACTTCAACACTCAGTCCGCAGGACATCCACCATCAGAGACTGGTACAAAACAAAAAGGGGCAGAGGGCCAACAGCGGGCCCCCCGGGGCCACCGTCCACGTGCAAAATCAAACTCGTGTATCCACGGAGTGTCTGTGGGAATCAAACGTCCTCAAGCAGCAACAACAGAGTCCGATACAGCAGCAGAAGAAGAACAGGCCCGCCTGCTCCTCCTCTTCCTCCTCAGGATGAAGAGTCAGTTCATCCGTCAGTCTTTTGGTTCTCCTCCTGCAGCCTTCTGGTCCAGAAGCTTCCTCCAGCAGGATTTCACAGCTTTAATCCAAACTCAGGACGTCAAACAAAATCACTGCAAAGTAAACCTGTGACGGCCAACACTGGCCCAGACCGGGACCAGGACCAGAGCGGGACCAGACCGGGACCCAGTAAACCAGACCACAGACCACAGCACCGATCCCTGACACTGTTACCGTTTCTTCTTCTGCTTCAGGGTCTTCCTCCTCTTCACGATCATCTCGTACAGCTTGTCCATGCCCTCATGCAGCCCCTCTCCGATGATGGCGCAGGCCGGCTGGATGTGGTAGGTGGTGGCCGGACTGAGCTCCTGCAGGGCCAGCTGCTTCTCGATGTCGGCCACCGGCAGAGACCTGGGCAGGTCCTGCTTGTTGGCGATGACCAGCAGGGGGGTTCCCTGGTTCTCCGCGAACTTGGTCACCTTGTGCAGCTCGGTCTTGGCCTCCTCCAGCCGGTCCACGTCCACCGAGTCCACCACGTAGATGATCCCGTCGGTGCAGCGGCTGTAGGACTTCCAGAGGGGCCGGAGCTTCTCCTGCCCCCCCACGTCCCAGAAGTGACAGCTGATGCCTTTGGCGGTCCCGTTGCTGAGCCGGATCTTCTCGGTGTTGAAGCCGATGGTCGGGACCGTGTTGACGAACTCGTTGAACTTGAGTCTGTAGAGGACGGTGGTCTTCCCGGCCGAGTCCAGACCCAGCATGACGATGTGGAGCGACTGGAAGGCGGAGATGTTGGAGAAGCTGTTCCCCATGATGGTGCACACAGCAGTCCTGATCCTGATCCTGATCCTGATCCTGGGCTGGGGGGGGTCTTCGGGTGGAGACCGAGCCCGGGTCTTTAGTCTCTAGTCTCTGGTCTCCGGTCTCCGGTCTCCGTTCTCTAGTCTCCGGTGTCTGGTCTCCGGTCTCGGGTCTCCGGTCACCGGTCTCTGGTCTCTAGTCTCCGGTCTCCGGTCTCCGTTCTCTAGTCTCCGGTCTCTAGTCTCCGGTCTCCGGTCTCGGGTCTCCGGTCTCCGGTCTCCGGTCTCTGGTCTCCGGTCTCCGGTCTCGGGTCTCCGGTCTCGGGTCTCCGGTCTCTGGTCTCTGGTCTCCGGTCTCTGGTCTCTGGTCTCCGGTCTCTGGTCTCCGGTCTCCGGTCTCGGGTCTCCGGTCTCGGGTCTCCGGTCTCTGGTCTCTGGTCTCCGGTCTCTGGTCTCTGGTCTCCGGTCTCCGGTCTCCGGTCTCCAGCCCTCAGCTGCAGCGGGGGCCGCGGTGTGTCTCAGCCGGACTCATTAGTATTCTCCTCACAGTCCACGTTAAAACCGGGTCCTCCAGGACCAGCTGAGAGGGTCCAACATCCAGACCAGTCTGAACCACTGACCCCCACAGACCCCCCCCCGTGAAGACTAAGATCCACAGACACGCACGACCCGGTCCGGCTCTGGGGATTCTGGCTGCGTCCCGCTCCCCCGACCAAACCCGAATCAAACCAGATCCAGATGCAGATGTGGGTCTCGGTCGGAGCCGGACTGTCCTCGGTGCGTCCTCTCAGTGTCTGCAGCTGATCTGAGTCTGTTGTGGGGCTGAGACTAAAGCCCCCCCCCCCCCCCCCGTGACGCTCCTCCCCACCGGGCCCTGTGCCAATGAGGGGGCCGGAGCCTGAACTCACCGCCGAGATGATCCGGATCCTCCAGACTCAGCAACACAACAACACAACAACACGAATACACAAATACACAACAACGAGATGAAATAAAGCAGCTGTGACGTCACAGACCCGTGAAAGCGTTAAAAAGACGAATGGAGTCCTAAAACCGGATCACTGAAATCTGGTTGTGTTCCTGCGCCACCTGCTGGTCCACAGGAACCAGGACCTGAAGGCTTCCAGCTTCAGGATCATCAGGGTTCACATCCTGTCCAACCACAGACCACCTGAGACGGTCCTGGTCCGGTCCTGGTTCAGGTCCACATCTGAATCTGCAGGTTCCAGTTGTTGAACTGGACCAGATGGAGAAGCAGCATCAGGCTGTATGTGGGCCAGATCTAGGCCAGACCCGGTCCAGACTCAGGCCTGGTTTGGGACAGACCCGGTCCAGACTCAGGCCTGGTTTGGGACAGACCCGGTCCAGACTCAGGCCTGGTTTGGGGCAGACCTGGTCCAGACTCAGGCCTGGTTTGGGACAGACCCGGTCCAGACTCAGGCCTGGTTTGGGGCAGACCTGGTCCAGACTCAGATCTGGTTTGGGACAGACCCGGTCCAGACTCAGGCCTGGTCCAGACTCAGACCTGGTTTGGGACAGACCCGGTCCACACTCAGGCCTGGTCCAGACTCAGACCTGGTTTGGGACAGACCTGGTCCAGACTCAGACCTGGTTTGGGACAGACCTGGTCCAGACTCAGGCCTGGATTGGGGCAGACCTGGTGCAGACTCAGACCTGGTTTGGGACAGACCTGGTCCAGACTCAGACCTGGTCCAGACTCAGACCCGGTCCAGACTCAGACCTGGATTGTGTATATAAATCAGCTGTGACTGTGTTGTGTTGCTGATTTCAGGTGTTTGACCAACGAAGTCTCTAAAAGTGAAACTGCGGCTCCATCTTGTGTCAAACCTGAGTTGGTGTGTCTCCTTCCTGTTGTTGCTCCACGTCCAGTTTTGGTTGTGTTGTTATGCAAAAAGACACAGAAGACAACAACGAGTTGCCGTCTGGTTTGTCGGGCGTGGACACAAAGACATGTTAATGAGCAGAGACGTTCAGTCTGAGTGTCCCAGCAGGGAGCTCCACAGAGCTGTTTATTTATTATTGTTTACTTTAGAGTCTTTAAAGTTGTTTTTTGTTGTTCAATTAAAGTCTAATGAACTCTGTGATGATCAGGAAGTTTTAAATCTGAGTCCGTTTATCAGTTTTATTGGTGCTAAATCACTTTATTATCCACTGAGCTTCACATAGAAACTGTCAGTGTGTTATTATTATTATTATTATTATTGTTGTTGTTGTTGTTGTTGTTGTTGTTGTTGTTGTTATTTCACTAAGACAGAAAACTCATTTTAAAAAGCTCAGAGTGAAACAACAAACCTGTTTATGAATTTACAAACAGCAGTTAAACAAATTCAGCTGGAAGGTAAATAAAAACAGAGAGTTGTTCAGTTTTGGGTCGACCTGAGTTTCTCCTCCTTCAGCTGTGTTTGTTTGTTTGTTTGTCTGTTTGTGTCTCATTAAAATCACACTGAGCCTCACAAACGTCACACAGGCTGTTCTTCTACTTTAGTCCACTAGATGGCAAAGTCTGACTAGAAACTGATGCTTTGCTCCCCCAATCATCATCTTCATCTTCATCATCTTCATCATCTTCATCTTCATCAGTGTCAGTGAGCTGTCTATTTTTTAGTTTTAGTTTTTTTTTTTTTTTTGAAGTCTGAGTGTTCAAATAAATACAGAGAAGAAGGAGAAACCTGAACATGTTCAGACAGAAGCTGCTGGGCGTTACGACAGTCAGTCAGTCAGCATGTGTGCACACGTCTCCATCCTCTTCATTCCTCCTTCATCATCATTCCACAGAACATACCTGCCCCCCCCCCCCACATGATTCATTTCCAGGATATCAGGGTTAACGTGAATCAAGTCTGTTTGCTGAAAGAACATTCAGGGTCTCTTTTCTTTCATATTGTGGGATTTTGTTTTCTTCACAGGAGCCGTTAAAGATCCGTCCGCCTCATATTTAAATCTGTTCAGGAGCTCAGAGACACAGTTTTAATGTGACGAAGCAGCAGAGTTCTGTTGGCTGTAATCACAAATGAGTAAAAGTGCAGCTGATCCTGCAGGTTGGGCTTCGGTGGTCCTTCACAGATTCACCCTGAAATGTAATTCAGTGCACACAGACGGTTTAATTTCTCGTAACAAATGAAGAGCGGACGGTGACAAAGCAAAAAGTGTTCCCAGATCAGATCCTGTCTGTCCGTCTGAGGCTTTAAGTCGGATCTGCAGGATATTGCGGCGCTGATATCAGACCTCGATCCCCCTAATGAACCCGAAGAGCTCGTTTTAATCAGGCTGTAGAAAACGAGGATTCGTGGGCCTGAAGTTTCAGAGGCGAGCTATTCGGTGAGGTTTCAACAATCGAAGATCAACGTTTTGACCTCAGGCCTCCACCCACCGTCCTCAGGAGCGGGCGGGGGTCAGGGGTCAGGGGTCAGGCTCAGTGAGGAGGGGGGGGGGCTTCGACAGGTCACCTGCCTTTTTCATCATGACCGATCAGGCAGAATATAAATATGTCAGACAGAAAACCAACAAGTGTTGAACTTTCAGTGTGAATTAAACACACTTTTGTTCTGGACAGAAAACCTGCCAACGTCCGACCAATCAGCAGGCAGGCCCAGGTCACGTGACTCTGCGGCAGACACAGGTGTGAAAAACAGTGAAGCAGTTAAAGACGAACTGACAGCAGAATTCACTGTTTCCATGATTCTGGGAAAAATGTGCAGCCGTCATGTTTTACTTTGAAGGTCCAACGAATTAAATCACAAATGAACCACAACAATACCAGCAAACTATAAAGACCAAGTCACACCAACATTTTGTCACTTTGGTGTTAAAATGATGGACTATGAATCTCTCTGTGACGATAGAGAAACGTCATCTGGGACGGCTGAAACATAAAAACCTTCCTGTTGTTTCTGACAGCAGAAACATGGAGCTCTGAGCAGGTGGACTGAAGGAGCTGCCTTATCCAGCCTGACAGAGCGGCTCGGCCTTAATGGCTCCTTCGGCCTGTTTCTGAGAGATAAAAGCTTCGTGTGGCTCTAACAGCCAGCTGACGTATGACGGAGGCGTCTCCGCGGAGAGCGTCGGACCAGAGAGGCCTCCGATGAAGACGCAGATTCTGTGTTCGGGCTTCGTGTCCGAGCGTACTTTCTGTCTGTGAACACCAGATTCGCGGTGCAGGCGAGGATACCTGATCAGCCATAACATTATGACCACTAACAGGTGAAGTCATTACACCTGGTTACCGTGGATACCTGTCAGTGGGCGGGGTCCATCGGGCAGCAGATGAACATTTGGCAGAAAAATGGTCCAGTGTGACGATCAGAGACTCTGAGGGATGATCCTGGTCTACGGGGACCAGGACCTACCAGAAGGGGTCCAAGGAAGGACTACTGGACCACAGGGTCAGGGGTCAAGGCTCCATTTCAGCATCTGTGGACTGAGCCGGACTTAAAGGATCTGCTACATCTTGGTCCAGACCTCCAGGATCCGGGTCCGACATGCTCGGTGGATGTTAGCCAGCGATCGTACTTCCTCTGTCTAGTTTCTGACTGGTGTGATGAAAAGCTGATAATCAACCCCCGTGATGGCTCGAAGAAGTGAACAGAGTTCATCCTCTGGGAGACACAAACGTCTGAACAAAATGACAGAAGCTAAATAACCCTTCAGCTTTACCCTGCGGCCCTTTAAAGGGGCCACAAACCTCCAGTTAGGAACCGCCGACACACAGTGAGAAGCATTTGGACACCAACTTTGGTTTTCTTCTCTGTTGGCCAATAATTTATTCAATGTAAACTGATCTCCACATCGAAGGCTTCAGTGTTTAGAACAGTTAACACCCAGAGGGCTCATCGTCAGGGGAGCAGGAATAAACCTGATGACCTGAATGTCTGAGTCATTTGGACTCTTCAGTCTTCGTTAGTCTTCATCAGTCTTATCAGTCAGTCAGACTCTGATTGGTTATAATCTGCTATTTAAACTCCCCAAAAAGGAAAAGTGTTCTAAAATAAACTACAGCACGACGGTGATGTGTTTTTAATGGTGAAGCTGAACCGCTCAGGGGAATGAGCTGCACCAGGATACACAAAACAGACACACACAGTGTCGTTAGGATTCTGTCAGTGTTGGTTTGGGATTTGTTTTGTTGACAAAAGGACAACTATAAAAACTTCTCCCTTCACTAAGTAGCAGATGAGGCAGATAGAACGCTCAAAGGTCAGACGAGGTCAGTCAACGGTAGAAGTGTGGTTGCCACGGTTACCTGCAATTTGATGCTGCACCAATGACAGTTGAGATTTTAACAGGCAGCTTCAGGTCTCTAATTTATCTGCTGTCGGTGTTCAGTAGGAGGGATGTTTACCGCCATGTCCACCATCTTTAGTGTGACGTTACTACACATGTTCGGTAGCAGCAGAGAAAACAGAATGAACCTTCATTTGGATCTGTCTCCTCCACCTGATGACTGTGAAGCCAACATTCCCCCTTTAAGCTCCATATTTGTTCTGCTTTGGTTCCGAACAGCCTGGACTGATGTTGTCGGCTGAGTTTTCACCAGTTCAGTCGTCTTGATTGGACACTTTAGTGCCAATAAAATGGAGTTTTGCAGAGCTCTCCTAAACATCCATCATTAAACTGGAGCGGAGGATGGAGGATGGAGGATGGACGATGTAGGATGGAGGATGGAGGATAAAGGATGGAGGATAAAGGATGGAGGATGGAGGATGGAGGATGGAGGATAAAGGATGGAGAAGGGAGGGAGAGGATGGAGGAGGGAGGATGGAGGATAAAGGATGGAGGATAAAGGATGGAGGATGGAGGATGGAGGATAAAGGATGGAGGATAAAGGATGGAGGATGGAGGATGGAGGATGGAGGATAAAGGATGGAGGAGGGAGGGAGAGGATGGAGGAGGGAGGATGGAGGATAAAGGATGGAGGATAAAGGATGGAGGATGGAGGATAAAGGATGGAGGATAAAGGATGGAGGATGGAGGATGGAGGATGGAGGATAAAGGATGGAGGAGGGAGGGAGAGGATGGAGGATAAAGGATGGAGGATGGAGGATAAAGGATGGAGGGAGAGGATGGAGGAGGGAGGATGGAGGATAAAGGATGGAGGATGTAGGATGGAGGATAAAGGATGGAGGGAGAGGATGGAGGAGGGAGGATGGAGGATAAAGGATGGAGGATAAAGGATGGAGGATGGAGGATGGAGGATAAAGGATGGAGGATGTAGGATGGAGGATGGAGGAGGGAGGATGGAGGATAAAGGATGGAGGATAAAGGATGGAGGAGGGAGGATGGAGGATAAAGGATGGAGGATGGAGGGAGAGGATGGAGGATGGAGGATGGAGGATGGACGATGTAGGATGGAGGATGGAGGATGGAGGATAAAGGATGGAGGATGGAGGATGGAGGATGGAGGATGTAGGATGGAGGATGTAGGATGGAGGATAAAGGATGGAGGAGGGAGGATGGAGGATGGAGGATAAAGGATGGAGGAGGGAGGGAGAGGATGGAGGAGGGAGGATGGAGGATAAAGGATGGAGGATGGAGGATAAAGGATGGAGGGAGAGGATGGAGGATGGAGGGAGAGGATGGAGGAGGGAGGATGGAGGATAAAGGATGGAGGATGTAGGATGGAGGATAAAGGATGGAGGGAGAGGATGGAGGATGGAGGGAGAGGATGGAGGAGGGAGGATGGAGGATAAAGGATGGAGGATGGAGGAGGGAGGATGGAGGATAAAGGATGGAGGATGGAGGATAAAGGATGGAGGAGGGAGGGAGAGGATGGAGGAGGGAGGATGGAGGATAAAGGATGGAGGATGGAGGATAAAGGATGGAGGATGGAGGGAGAGGATGGAGGATGGAGGATGGAGGATGGACGATGTAGGATGGAGGATGTAGGATGGAGGATAAAGGATGGAGGATGGAGGAGGGAGGATGGAGGATAAAGGATGGAGGAGGCCTTTGTTGTTGCCCTTCAGCTCTCCTGCAGTCAGAAGTGTGAACTCTTGTGTCGCTGTCTCTCAGCCATCAGCCTCCTTTTCTTTCTCCATCACTCTCTCTGGCACACTCATATACTCACATGCAGAAAGGTTGCCATGGAGACATGCATGCTGTGCTCCAGTGGTTGCCATGGCGCCAGTGTTTACTGGGAGCTGAGTGTTTTGTTGGCACAGCGGCAGCTCGGCCTCATCCAGAAGCTCAAATTAATGAAGCGGTTGTGTTTGTGCCTGTCGAGCTCCGGATGTTTACCGACTCTGAAACGGATCAGAAGGACTGACGGAGGAAGGCGAGGCACGAAGGGGCGAGTCCACGGATCAGCTCTGATCCGATGGTGAAAAACAGCCCTGGAGAGGCTGAGAGAGCAGCAGAGAGGAATCAAAGAAAGGAAGGCAGCAACGTTGTTGGGAAGAAAAATACGACTTGTAATTATCCAGTCACGCTGTTTTTACCATGAGCCCTCTCAGAGCAGCCCAGACCTCCACAGAGTCAGCCATCAACAGACTAACTGCCTGAAACCAGAGAAATTCTACATTCCACGGGACACTACTTCACATTTCCAGATAACAGCACGAAGACACGTCGTCTCTTTGTAGGTTT
>CM068481.1:24275146-24328523 GCA_034769265.1 Remorina albescens | reverse complement strand
CACTGCAGGCCGGGATCTGAAGCATGTCAGCTCGTACTCTGCTGTAATTAATTCCATTCCTTTTGGCTCCTTTTTCTCCTCCATTAATCTGTGTATTTAATTAAGGTTTTCTTGGTTTAACAGCACAGACAGCGAGAGGCAGGAACGGGGGGGGGGGGGGGGGGGTCCTGGAACCAGGTCCTCCGGATTCAAACATCTGAAGTGACTAAAACTTTTGAGCAGGATTGTACCACCGAATCTTCCATTCCCATGAGCCTCTGCTGTATTTTCATACTAATGCCAGTTAATAAGCTCCACCAACACATTAAATAGATGACAGTTAGCCGTGCTCTTTGGCGTGTTGCCGTGTAGATATCATTACAGCGTGCTAACATGTTGGCTGTGCTGTTAGTGAGGATTAGATGTTATTTTCTGTTTACTGGTCATTAAGACTGAAACGAGACATTCTAGTGTTTCAGTTTGATCCATTGAAAGTGAAAAACCTGAAGTGAGCTGATCATCAGATTTATGTGCTGCAGAATCCTCCTTCTCTTATCTCTCAGTCTGCCTCCATCCATTTACCTTCAACCTCTCTTTTTCCTCAGATGTGTTTCCCCACAAACACGCAGCTGATAACAGCAAACACGACATGTTGCTGCTGTTCCAGATAAGGCCTCCCCCTCAGTGACGTTGTGTTGGCTGTGTGCGTTCACAGAGAAATGATCACAACAGCCTGAAGTCAAACGCAGGTTGAAGCAGATAAATGGCATGTACAAATATTTACATTTTATTTTGAGGTTTTTCCACAAAAGTCTGCAGTCACAGAAAGGTTTGAAACCAAAGCTGGGATGGTCCGACCACGTCATACAGTATGCAGCACAGGAAGCTTCAACAAACAAGATTTTGGCAAGTTTTGGTAAAACAGGCAGGAGGCATCACAGAGTTCTACGGAGGGAAGAGCCGAACCCATCAAAGAAATATTCCACAGATTCATCGAGAAGCTCAGCTGGAGGTCTATTTTATCTCCTGTTCTGGAGCTTCAGTATAAATAAATATGGACAATCAGACTGAGCCTGACTCCGCCTCCTATATCCAGGCTAATCAAAAAAAAAAAGGACAAAGAGGCGGAGCCTATGTGGAGCTCAGACTTTGGTGTTGAGCACAAACTGCTGATAAACAATCTGTGATGTGGCCAAAGGGACAAGAACAAAGTGAGTGGAGATCATGTTGTCAGCCGAGTGATGCAGTTTCTGATGATATGAAACAAGAAAAGTCAGCTGCTGATGAATTTTCTGTAAAATCATTTCAGCACGTGGAGCAGGAGAAAGGACCTCCTTTATTCAGAGCTCGAGCGTCCAACCACAGTGAGAGAGAACCTGAAGAAGAGAAGAGGAAGTGACTTCTTCTCCTCGATGTATAAATAAATAGACACGAGACTCGAGGCTGCAGTAACGACGACGATACCAAATCTAAAATGTCTTTTTGTGAAAAAGTCCACAGTTCCAAAGTGTTGCTTTACAAAACGGTGTGCTGTAATAAGAGTACAAAAATACAGAACTATGCAAGACGGACTATTAAAAGAGTCTCTGTGAATACTGTGTGGGGGGGGGGGCTGGTCACGACGGCCTGAAGGCAGCGCTCCAAGAGCAGAACGACTATTCCTGACAGCAGTGGTTCAGAGCGCTCAGCTGACCTGTTTCACACAGAGTCACCGGCGTCTGGACACAGTGGCGGCGGCGGCGGCGGCGGCGGTGAGCCAGTTCAGATGGCACAGTCGTCCTGAACGGCGGGACTGAAGGCCGAGCTCCTCAGGGCGTCCAGGCAGTTGACCAGGATGAGCGTTCCTGTCAGGTGCTTCCAGCGCTTGGTGATGGGATTCTTCATCTTGTCCAGGCCCAGGTGCAGCTCTTGGATCACATCCCTGTAGCTGTCGCCGATCTGAGCCGCCCACGTGACCAGGAAGTCATACGCCGGTTTCCACATGGCCTGCAGACAGAGAGAGGACAACGTGGAGTCTGAAGGTCTAAAGGGAGACCGGATGGGAACAGTGACGGACGGCTTCGTACCTCGCTGTCCACCACCCCGTTCTTGTCGCGGTGCGGCGCCTCGTAAGCGTCCATCTGCTGGCGGGAAACCTTGGCGAGCTTCTCGGCCAGCTCCCTCCAGCGCCCGGCCAGCTCCACAGCCGTGGTCAGGAGGACAAAGTCCATGACCAGTCTGGCCACCAGACCCTGACAGTCCATCTTGAGCAGAGCCTGCAGAGACAAGACAGGACTTCAGTCTCAGAGGGGGGGGGGGGCAGTATTGTTAACAAGGACTCTGAGTCAGTTTGACTAAAACCACCCAGAACAAAGAACTGAAAATGAACTTCTACAGGTTTCAGTCCAACGACTTCATCCTCTGATTTTCCAGCGCCGGCTCTAAATCCCCCACAATCCTCTGCTGCCGCATTTTTCAGATGCTTTCTGGTGGAAACAGAAATAAGAACCTCGTGGTGCTTCACCAGCAGCTCTCAGGATTTACGTCACATCTGAGCCCAGAGACGGAGCAGGACACACAGGGGGGGACACAGGGGGACACACAGGGGGGGACACACAGGGGGGATACACAGGGGGGGACACACAGGGGGGGACACACGGGGGGGACACACGGGGGGGACACACAGGGGGGATACACGGGGGGGAAAACACGGGGGGGACACACAGGGAGGGACACACGGGGGGGATACACGGGGGGGAAAACACGGGGGGGACACACAGGGGGGGACACACAGGGGGGGACACACAGGGGGGGACACACGGGGGGGATACACGGGGGGGAAAACACGGGGGGGACACACAGGGGGGGACACACGGGGGGGACACACAGGGGGGGACACACAGGGGGGGACACAGGGAGGGATACACGGGGGGGACACACAGGGGGGACACACGGGGGGGACACACAGGGGGAGACACACGGGGGGGACACACGGGGGGACACACGGGAGGGATACACGGGGGGGACACACAGGGGGGGACACACAGGGGGGGACACACGGGGGGGATACACAGGGGGGGACACACGGGGGGGACACACAGGGGGGGACACACGGGGGGGATACACAGGGGGGGACACACGGGGGGACACACAGGGGGGGACACACAGGGAGGGATACACGGGGGGGACACACAGGGGGGGACACACAGGGGGGACACACAGGGGGGGACACACAGGGGGGACACACAGGGGGGGACACACGGGGGGGACACACAGGGGGACACACAGGGGGAGACACACAGGGGGGGACACACGGGGGGAGACACACGGGGGGACACACAGGGGGAGACACACGGGGGGACACACAGGGGGAGACACAGGGGGACACACAGGGGGGGACACACACACGGGGGGACACACACACGGGGGGACACACACAGGGGGGGACACAGTGTGGACGAGGATACAACAACGGGATCGACTGAAGTCCTGTCAGAAAAAACTTCACTGTTGAACAGAAATGTTGAGGTTTTGGTGCTTCAGGCCAACACTGGGACAAAAGAACACCCCCCCCCCCCCCCCATCCCCACTGAGAGGGGGAGGAGGACGGCTCCTCCCATCAGCCCCCACTGTCTCCTTCAGTATCGTCCCAGACCTGAGAGCTGAGCTGAAGTCAAAAGAAGCTCAAACAAATAAAACTGATTTCTACGTTTTTTCCCTCAAACATTAAAACGGAGTCACAGAAACAGATCAAAACAAACAAACAAACAAAAGATTAGTCCGACAAATAAACAAATAACAACAAAAGCATTAAAACAACCAGAGAGTCTGAACAACAACAACAACGTCGGCACTTCCTGAAAATCTGGTTTTCTAAAAATCTCATCAAAGTTTTTTTTTTGTAACTTTTCTCAAATTTCCCAAAAAGTGAAAAACCTCACAAGGAACGAGCAAACACACACAAACACACACACACTAAGGTGGAGTTAAGCTCCTCTCTCTCCAGCTCCACGTGCAGGAATGTGAAGAATGACAGGATACGGGGGGGGGGGGGGGAGCCAAGCTCCAGCTGCCACCACAGAAGAAGAACAGGCTGACATCTCCTTGTTTCTGGGTCCTGGTGGTGGCTGAGAGGAAGATGAACCTTTGGAGGAGCTCCTCTTCCTCACTGAAGAATGACAGGAAGCCCCCGTCAAAATAAAGCAGATGACTTCCTGTCTGATGGCGGCCTGAAGCTTTTTTTTTTTTTTTTTTTAACCAACATCGTTTATTCGACACAAAGAGGCCGAATCGCCAACGTCAAACATTCTGATTGAGCGTAAACATCAAGAGGGCGTCTGCCGTCCATTTATTCTGAAAAACTCAGCCCTGAATCATGAAGTTCACCCCCCCGCCCCAAAGGATGATGGGAAAAATAGGCATAGGAACACAAAAGAATCAAAAAATGACACACAACCAGTAAAGGAAGCAAAATCACCACCAACGGCGATGATGACATCACAGGCCGGCACTGTGATGTCATCCTGCGGACAGGAAGTGTCTTCCTGACGTCTCGCTGGTCGAAGCTGCCCTTTATTGTCCGTCTGAGTGGAGGCAAACGTTGTGTTGCTGTGAATGTTTGAAGTATTCATCTTGTGAGTCTGTGACCTGATTCTTAAACTAATAACCAAAAAAAGTTACACAACGATCAGGCAGCCCGACAACTCTGTGCGTCTCCACAGGAATTAAACGCTGTGCTGTGTTTCTCTGAAATGTCAGCTGGTCAGTTTGGATTGGTAATGACTCTGAGGAGAGAGTGTGTGTTTGTGTGTGTTTGTGTGTGTGTGTGTGTGTGTGTATTTTAGTTAAATGCCACAGAGTTTGTTTCACCAGCTCAGCAATCAGCGCTCTGCGGGCTGCAGCTCCCCCGACATATAAATCATCTGCTCGTCAAAACCAGGAGAAAATTCCTGCAGACATATTTTCAGAGATAACGTTGATGTGGGAAGGAGGCGGACAGTTCAATCATGTTGTTACACACACACACACACACACAGACACACACTCTGTCTTCACAGAAAACTAAGCCCTGGACATTTGAGGTTTCTGATAAATGACTTTGTTTCTTCCGCCGTGCTGTCTCCGTTTTTCCTCTCAGCCTCAGACCTGACACTCAATCTCTCCTCTTTATTATTTTTCTATCACATCTTCATTTGTCATCTAACTTCCATTTCGACTCAGACTCCGTCTCAGACGAACGGCGGCTTTGCAATTTCTTTCCTACTTTCTCGTCTCTTTATCAAACTGAAATCTGAAAAAGTGAATCCTGGAGATTTGGAGTTTTGTGTCTGCTGTTTCAGACCGGCTCTGAAATAACCTGAACATTCCCAAACAGAGCCGAGTCTCCAGAGACACACTGATCTGTCGTTGGGTCAATTATTCCAAAAGCAGAAGTTTGCCACACCCAGCTCCGAGCAGGAAGTGGAGGGGGGAAAGAGAGAGGAAGGTGGCCCGGGGGAAAATGTTCATTTGTGTACTAAAATGGCAAAGCACAGAGCTAATGGCTCCGAGGGGGGGGGGGGCTCTGCAGTGTTCAGAGTCCTTCCAGAAATAGGATGTTGTTATTATTCCCAGGCTCACTGCAAATAATTCAGCAGTTCAGACTGCAGAGATTAACACTCAGCTCCACAACTGGACTTCATGGAAACTGCAGCAAGAACACCAGAGGAGGAAGAGGAGGAGGAGGAAGAGGAGGGAGGAACAGGAAGAGGAGGAAGAGGAGGAGGAAGAGGAGGGAGGAACAGGAAGAGGAGGAAGAGGAGGAGGAGGAGGAGGAAGAGGAGGAGGAGGAGGAGGACGAGGAGGGAGGAAGAGGAGGAGGAGGAGGAGGACGAGGAGGAAGAGGAGGAAGAGGAGGAGGAAGAGGAGGAAGAGGAAGAGGAGGAGGAGGAAGAGGAGGATGAGGAGGAGGACGAGGAGGGAGGAAGAGGAGGAGGAAGAGGAGGAAGAGGAGGGAGGAAGAGGAGGAGGAGGAGGAGGACGAGGAGGGAGGAAGAGGAGGAGGAGGAGGAGGACGAGGAGGAAGAGGAGGGAGGAAGAGGAGGAAGAGGAGGGAGGAAGAGGAGGAGGAGGAGGAGGAAGAGGAGGGAGGAAGAGGAGGAGGAAGAGGAGGAGGAAGAGGAGGAAGAGGAGGAGGAGGAGGAGGAGGACGAGGAGGGAGGAACAGGAAGAGGAGGAAGAGGAGGAAGAGGAGGAGGAGGAGGAAGAGGAGGGAGGAACAGGAAGAGGAGGAAGAGGAGGAAGAGGAGGAGGATCTTTCTCCAGGAGGAAATCTGACTCGGTGGTATTCAGCTTATTACTGCAGCTAAAAGCTGAATTCAGCTCAGATTCATGTTTTAATCATTAATTGTGAAGGAAGTTGCAGAAAAGCTCATTTGAATTTCTTGCAGCTCAAACTGAAACTGTGTTTTGTCCAGTTTCTTCTTTTTTTTTAAACCTTTGAAAAAAGAAGAAGAACTCACATCAGTTATTACAATAAAGCAGCTGCTCTACAATATTTGTTATGTAACTGAACAAAGAGTTGTGTGTTTAAAAAACCACAGAAGAAGAACTAAGAACAAGTCCAGCGCTTCGATTTATATTCCTGCTCCAGATCCATGATGTAACATCTGAACCGGTCTGTGAGCGGGGGGGGAGGTCTGGCTCAAGGAGGATCATGGGAAGGATACCGGGGTCATACGGGTCTGCAGGCGCCTGCAGGTCAACAAGTGGAGCTTCTGTTTGGAGTCCAAACAATGAAGCAGGAAACATCTGCAGGCCTGAAATCCAACAGATCCTTTCCATCATGAGCCGAGGACGACCATAACAACAACAACAACAACAACAACAACAACACAAAACACAGAATCAGCCTTCGCTCTCCAGACATCAAACATCCACCACGAGTCGAAGCGTTTATCGAGTCTGCTGAAAAAAGGCACAAACTGTTCAACTCTCCGGTCCGTCCTTTTTTTCAAAAACCACACGGACTGCAAACCAGCTGAGAACAAACTGTACAAACATCATCCAGGTGGCCGAGAACGTCTACAGCGAGTGTGTTTCTAAAACAAACGGAGAGAAGGGAAATGTATCCTCTGGGGAGCAGGATCCTAACATGTTACACAATCATTTTATTAAAAGTATCACACAACGTTTAGATCAAAATGGTTCAGTTCAGACGTCCTGCAGCTCTGCATTCATACACCTCCAGACCGAGGCCATAATCCAAAGGTCTAAAGGTAGACCTCCATGTGGTCTGGGATTCTAAATCAGGTTTTATACTAATCCAGTGAACGTCTCAGAGGTGTCAGTCCACAGAGAAACCTTCACAGCCTCTATTCAGAACCTGAACCTTAAATCCAGGGATTCTGGAACTTTGTGACGTCACAAAGAAGCAGTCACCGCCCTCAGCCTTAGCCCCGCCCACCTGGATCCTCAATCCATCCTTGCAGGATTTGGCTAATCTGAGTGTTTTAGCAGAAACGTGACTGCGTGGTTTTTTTTCTCTGAGGGTTAAATGTGGACCTTTAACGTGATGACGGCAGACGCTGGATGTTTCAGTTATGTTGTTTTACAGATAAACAGAATCTCTCTGCGCTGCTCGTCCCCTCCAACAATCAAAGAATGCTAACACAGCACTTTTGGGGGTTTTTTTCTCTGTCCACGTCAAACGCCACACCGCTAAATTGGGAGCGACGGTCTGCTCCGACAGAGAAAACAGTGGGTTTGCTCCAGGAGAGCGAGATAAGGGTTTGATCTGACGCTCGGCCCACACAGCAGACCAAAGCCACTCTTCAGAGGACAGAAAACAGCGTATTTGTGTCAGTTAAACAAAAATCTGGGCTGCTGCGTGCTTCGATTGTTGCCGCAGCTAAACAGCAGTTTAGCTGTAATCCTGACAGAAATAACATAAAAACAGACCTACATTCAGAAATGAATTGTGCCTCCCAGAAAGGCCATATTTTCAGTCACCACCTTTTATTATGTTCTTTTCCATGCTGCAGTTTCTCTGTCTATAAATGGGTCTAACTGGTGTTTACAGCGTTGGCTAAATTACAGTGCTCCAGCTCCGTGTTACTTCAGCTGTAGTTGTGTAGTTGTAGTGTAGGACGGTGGTGTCTGAAAAGGCTCTGCTGGTTCCAACAGGCACCGACAGCAAAGTTTTACGGAACATTAGTCAGACTAGATGTGATGTTGTTGAAGTGCTTTAGGATGAGAATCGCTCCCCAGGCTGCCTGAGGTGACACGGGAAATCTTCATTTCCATGACAGAGTTGTGTTTGCACATTTACAGAGCTCATTCAGTCCGTTTCCAAGAAAAGCTGAATAAAGTGAAAGGAGAGAAAAGCTGCAGGCACATCTGTTCACTTTAGAAGAAAAGCACAATAAAATCCAAACCAACGTCGAGCTGGGCTGAGGAAGAACTATCTGATGTTCTAATTATAGACCGACGCTGTCTGGAAAAGACACTTCCTGTCATTACTTTAGCAGCTGAAGAGTTTCTGTCCATCTGTACATGACGAGCACCTGACTCATAAAGTGAAACAACAACAACTCTGTGAATACAAAACTGGTTCATGAAGCGTTTTTATCGCTGAAGGCCTCTGATTCATATAAACATAAAGACAGAAAATGATCAGAGCCATCGAACGGATTTATGGGATCTCTTTACAACCTGTACGCTCCCTGTGTAACTCAAATAAACAGACACTGCGACCTGATGAGACCCCGATGGCGACACAGCAGTTATCGACTGAATTAGACTGGACCGCAGCCTGACGCCTGAAGCAGCTGTGGCCTGATGAGGAGAGAAAAGAAGGACTGTGGTCCGAGAGAGAAATCTCCCACTAAGGGGATACAGACAGCAACACGGGGCTTTTTAATTGGACACAAGGAGGACAAAAAACTGCACCGCTGAGTGAAAAGCAATTTGCATTTGGCTTAAATCAACGGCTCAGAGAAAATGCTAAGTCACCGTAACTTACTGTAAGGAGCTCTTTCTGGAAGGACTTCCTCTCTTTGCTCTCCGTGTTGTTGCAGTCCTCCTTCAGCTTCTCCAGCACCGACGCCACTCTCTCCGGCTCGCTGTCCAGCTCTGCGCGGCAGAAATGCGTCAGCGGCAGGTTGACGTATCCGAGGGCGTCCGCGAACGCCCGCCAGTTGCCGATGTTCTCCATCAGTATAGTTCTCACGGAGGCGTAGATGTAAGTCAGGAACTTGCAGGGCTTCAGAATCTGCTCCAAGAACAACGACGTGGTGAGGTCCGGCCCGCTGAAGTAAATGGGCTTCACTTTGCCGACCACGAGGACGTTCTTGGCGTGAACGAATCCCATCCTGCCCTGATAATATCCAATGTACCACTCTTTGGTCCACAGCTGGCCCTTCAGCTTGATCTTCTCTTCACTCAGCAGAGCCACAAAGTCTCCTTTTTTATACTCCAGCAGGTACTGATTCTTTGTTTGTCGGATGACGGTTTTGATCAATTTTCCAAACTTCAGGTTGTTTATCCTCCTGTCTTGGAAAATGGGGTACTTAGTGGTGATGGCAAGAGGGGACAGGACTATCTTGCCCACTTCCTTCTTCTTCAGGAAGCGCCGCTGCACCGATGTCTTTGGACCTGCCTTGGGTGGGGGTGTCGGGGTTTGGACACAAAACTGAGCCAGAATACAGTCCTGGTCATCTTTGATCTGGATTCTCAGGGTGAAATCAGAAACATCTTCAGCGTTGCGTGAGGCGATGACGTAGACCAGCCGGCTGACTTTTCCCAGTTTGACCTGGAAGCCTCGGACCACTCTCGCCTGCTCACTAGCTTTAACCTCATAGTTGGCCATGTTGGAGTAAACCCCAACGCGAAGGTCCTGCGGTCTGGACAACACAAACTGGTGTTTTCCCCAAAGCTGCAGCGCCACTGGTGGGACGGACTGGGCCTGCTTCCCAACCTCACTCACCAACAGCGTCTTTGGGGCACAGTCATGGCCGAACATGGCCACGACTGTCTTGAAGGATGGGTGAATATGTTTGGGGCCGTAGACTCCTAAGGTGATCTTTTTAACCACGTGCTCCCAGACCGTGGAGTCCGGAGAGATGGACTGAGACTGAGCCACGACACACACATACATGCAGGGTTCAAGATTGTCCAGGCAGACCTGAACCGTATCCCCGTACATGTAGGCCTGAGGAATGGGGGTGTAAGGTCCCTCTTTACAGTCACTCCGGACGCACAAGACTTCGGTGGTCTGCCTGCTCTCCATCTTCACCACCACTGAAACCTTCATCTCCAGGGTTACGGTAGTTTTGGTCTCCATGTTGCTCAGTTTGATTTCCACCACGGGACTGACGGTGGTGCAGCGATCATTGTTCAGCTCTAGCGGCGGGTCCAGCAGAGCTTTGATGGAGATCTGCTGGGTGTCCCCGGGGACCACGTGGCCCTCGGGTATGTGGATGCTGATGTTGGTGTCTGGAAGCTGGACGGCTCCTCCTGAACTGTCCAGCCGACAGACGATGTTGGTTTCCACCGGCTGCGTTTGGCCCCATCCTGGGTTCTGACCCAACGAATCCAAGTCATGGCAGGACCGGGCCAGCTTGCGATGGGTGAGCCACGCTGTCCGGAAATCCTCCCTGCTCTGGAACTGCTCTGGAGCCGGCGCTTTCAAGCCTCCGAAAAACCCGGTGGAGGCCTGAGGGGCGTCGGACTGAGCCTGCAGGATGGACAGCTCGGACAAACTGTAGGAACGCTTGCTTCTAAAAAACGGATTGTCCCTTCGCAATGTTTGTCCCGTCCCTACCGAGGGACTGAGGGGGTTCATGTTCAAAAGTCCACTGCCAAAACCATTGATGTCAGCAGTGCTGCTGGTGGAGTTGGGCACTGATGGAGCAAGCGTGTCAAACAGAAGGAGGTCGACTGATTTCTCATTACTGTTCTGATCAAGTGGACTCTGAGGACCCCGGTTTAGGAACGGGTTTGTAGAGGTATGGGTTGCTCCAAAAGGATTTCCATTTTGGTATGTGGTTGGTTTGAGAATCACGCCCGCCCACTCACCTAAAAGGTCCATTTCTTTGGCTGCCTCCTCGTTGCTTTCTCCCACAGTGTCAATCATCCCGCTGTCGCTGAAGGACGAGTCTCTGTAGTTGATGGGCTGCACGTACGCCGCGGGGATGTAGCCCATCTCGGTGTTGTTGTGCGCGTACCACCACTCTGCTCCCGACGAGTCCAGAACGTAGAGTCGGTCCCCTTTGGAGAACTTCAGGGTGGTGAAGCTGGACGGGCAGTAGTCCTTGATGGCCACGACCTCCCGGGCAGCTCCGAAGGAGGCGGTGGCATCCAGCCGTAAGGCACTGGGAGAAGGCACTGTGGGGGGGAGAACAAGGTCAGGTGGAGGTGGACGAGAGAAGAGAGCGTTTGTCTTTAAGTTCGAGCAGCTGACCTTTGACATCGGTGAGACTGGCTTCGGACACTCCCTCGCTGAGGTCGATGAGCGTCCCCTCGGATTTGCAGCGAGGCAGAGACGTGTTGTTGTTGGTGGTGGCTCTGATTCGATGGGCGGCCATGATCAGACCGTCGCTGTGCACCAGCCGGCGTGTTCAGGCGACTCCAAACGGGTTTCCTTCAACTTGTGGCCAAGTCAGATGTCAACGGCCTCCCATGATCTCTGAAACACAGGAAATAATGGATCACATTAACACAGCCAGCAGAAGAATCATGTTCCAGCTCCTGAAGTCAGCGTGATGCTTCCAACATCACAGCGTCTTCAGAGCTCCACATCTCCACAACAGGCTGATCCAGACCTACAAACCATATCTTTAAAAGAAAAGCACTAAAGCATTAAATGCAGCTCCACAGTAAAGAGAAGGACAGCTGTGTTTTGGCTTTTAAACAGTTTTGCAGCTGAAAATGTCCAACCAGTAAAGTTCACATGTGATTGATGACTCACTTGGTCATAAGTGGCAGGATTTAGTGGAGGCAGTTCTTCCCACGACGCTCTAAAACCGGCTGCACTTTTTGTAAATCATGAAACTCTGCAGTAGTTTAAATATTCATTTCCCCGTTTATCTGCATATTAATGATCCGACATAAAACATATCTATTAATCCACATTAATTAAAGCCAAATTTCTGCAAAATTATTTTTTATTCTGTTTCTACTGATTCTCTGATTCTTCGCTGGTCTTTGAGTTTGTGTTTAAAAAGCCAAAGTCCTTCGAGGAGGCTGACGGAGGAATATTTACCAACAGCCATTTCTGCCTTATTTATGTTGATTGTAGAAAGTTTAAAGCAGCAAAGTGAAAATTGCTTCGAATTAAAAGTGCGTTGAGCTCACAGTTAAAGAACAAAGATATGTTCTGAAGCAGCCACCAACAAATTTCCCCCAGTGGACGATAAAGTAAAATCTAATCTGCTCGGATCTACGGAAAGGCGAGGTCGTGCTCACAGAAGGTCCCAGTTCAGTCACCGTTCACAGCAACGCAGATTATTGAGGACGAAGTTCAACACGAAGGGTTAAATTTACCCATCATTCCTCAGGCCGGCTGGGATGACCCTCACACTTCTGTTAGAGCCGACTCTGGCTCTTTTTAAATAAACATCCACACAGCTGTCCTCAGTGGAGAAGCACAGAGGAAGATAAAACAAACGAGTGAAGAAGTGAAAACAGCAGATGTGGGTCAGTGGAACACCCGGAGCGAGACACGCCAGGCTTTTTAGGCTTTTTAGGCTTTTTGGGTGAATTCCTAATTCATCGGAGCGTCAGCTCTGCTGAGAGGAACAGGCCGATGGTTTCCTCCTCTGCTGCCGACGACGCTCGGTTCTTTACGGTATATAACGTTCAGGATCCGAGTTTGAGTTCAGTGGATGTATTTTATTTTCCCGCCTTTATCGCAGCCCGACCTTTTGGCTCGTCCTGGTAAGAGGAGCAGGTGTCGCTGATAACAGGAACAATGGCTCCATTGTGATCCAGACTGAGCCGCCCTGGACCAGGACCTGAAACTGGATCAGCTCAGTGGACTCAGTTTCACCTGTTTTATTCCTTCAGTGAGAACAGACTTCTGTAAAAAAGTGACCACAGCTGGTCTTCAGTGAAACTCCCCTGAAGTTTAACAAAACAACTTCAACTTCAGTGAAAACTATCAACTGATAACAAAATGCTAAGCTAAGCCTCCTCCCTACACACAGACACACACACACACACACACACACACTTGTCCTCCCTTAGTCTGGTAACAAAAAACAAAACAAAACACAGTCCTTGTTTTAAAGCAGCAGAGAATCAGAAGAATTCATCACTATCAGCTTCACAGCCATAAATTCAGCCTGTCCTTATTTTTTAGTGCAGGAGGTGACCCCCCCCCCCCCCCCCCCCACATCAGTTCACCAACTAATAAATAATATAATCAGTATTACTATATATTCATCCGCCAAACTCTTATTTCACAATAAAAGTGTTTGTCGAACATCAGAAATGAGTCTCAGTCTGAGATCAGCTGAACTCGGTCTGGATCCAACAGACCAAAGTGTGTTTTCTGTCCCAGCCTGTAAGAGCTGACAGCTTTATGTGCTGGATTCAAATTCACTGCTGTAGGTGCCCGTTTGTTCTTCATTGCTCTTTACATCCTTTCTTTATTTAATCTGACTCAGCTGATCTGGTCTTCATAAAGGTCCATGACAAACGGTTTGGCCGGTGCAAACCCAGCAGCCTCAGCTCTAAAAATATTAGAACAGAGGCAATAACCTACAGACCCTGAAGGCATCGCTGTCATCACTAATTCCATCCCAACGTGAGAGCGTTCTGCAGCAGCTTTGACTGCACAATGTCTGGATCTCATCTCTTCGGGGGGGGGGGCAGACATGAAGTCTGGGTGGTCTATCCAAACAGCAGACCGCCCTACACGGGTTAACAATTGTGGGTGGAGACGTCTCTGTGTGTAAATCAGAGGGGGGGCGACAACAATGAGAAACGCTGCCATGCAGATCAGCACACGTTGCCTGGTGCAGCAGTGCGGGGGGGGGGGGGGGGCTTTAATGAGGCCCAGACAGCTCCTGTGTGGACTGACTCTCCCTCCGGAGCTTCAGCAGACTTTCACCATCGACAGACTCCGACAACGCCTGGAATGAACTTTTAATTATATTTCAAGTGTCTCATTGGAGGATTTAGTCTGGAAGGAAACTCAACAACCCAGAAACAAAATCTGACTGCTGGTTTAATGTGTCCCAGGTTTGATTCTGGGAGGTCTTTGGAGTGAAGGAAGAGTTAAAACAGGCAAGTTCAGCTGAATCTCCTCATATTCAGAATCAGCTGATTCTGTCTGACTCAGTTCAGACTCTGTTCTCCGGAATCAGAAAAGAAGAACTAACTAAACACACTCTGAATGTTTCCTTATTCTCCAGATAAAAACGGTGTAAAGCAGAATAACCAAATAATCATTCTTTGGAGCAGTGACATCACCCAGCGGAGCCAATAGGAGCGTCCGATGTAGAGACGTGACTCTAGACGTCACTATCAAAGATGGAGGATGAGAATGGACGGATAAACACACAGAAGGAGTCAGAGAGTCAGACTGATCCAGATCTGATCAGTTTATCACTGAAGTCGGACAGATCAGCTGATTCTCCACCAGACAGATGAGATTAGCTCATAAAAATGGTTCGTTGAAGACGTGGCCACAAAGCTGCACCAACGATTTCTGCATTGGGCGACAATTAACAGGGAGCAGAGGTTTGTCATTGGAGCTCAGTGTGAGGTGGTGAAGATGATCACTGCCCGACTTCATCTCCCGTTGTGTATCATCTGTGTGTGCCATTAAAGGAAGGTTGTGCAGGAGATGCACACCACAGGCGCATTATTAATTCATCTGGTTCAGCATCTCAACAGAGTCCAGTCAGCTCTCCAGCAGGGGTAAACATACCAGAGAAAGTATTAAATGACCCCCCAGTAAGCCCCCCCTCTATATGAGGACAGGTAGAGCTGCAGTGACCAACCAAATACATCAAAGTCCAACATTCAAATCGCAGCAGCTGACATCTGCTCCACAGGAAGTGATGATGATGGCTTCATGGAGAACTTCCTGAGTCTATATATTTATTTGGGGGGGGGCTGTTCTCTCTGCAGTGAACTGAAGTGTGGAGATCAGCTTACAGCGCTTCGGAGGGGTCAACACGGTGCTGCCCCTCACAAAGATCAGCCCCACAGTTCTGACAGGAAATGAGAGGGGACGCTGGAGAAGGCCAGAAGGCTACAGTTTTATATTCATGGGTTTGGTCTGTGTTTGGAGAGTCATATCATCACACAACAGAGCCTCCCTCCTCCTCTTCCTCCTCGAAGGTTGGCCCACGGCGGCCTGCAGCGTCGGAGCTCCAGCAGGGCCGACGGTGGATCCGTCTCATTAAACGACTTCGTGCAGAAGGGCAGCAAACGATCTTCTGCAGCAGCTCAGTGAAGATCTGGAGCCTCTTAACTCCTCTGTGGACATAATTTGGTTTTCCAACTGTAAAGATGTATCTGATGTGCCGAGTGGGTTCAAAGTCACACAGCAAACAGTAGGAGGAACAATTCGTCATGCTCGGACCACACGGTGGATGTTTCACCTCCATATGATGAAACATCTCAGTAAATCTCATTTCCATCAGTAAACCAGTCAATAAACTGCTAACATCTGGTTTTAGTCTGCGATGGAAACAGCAGAATCAGCGTCACAAACAGACCACGACTGATGAGAGGATTTCATGTAAACACTCGTGTTAATGTTCAACCCCTCAGAGGACAGACACTGAAGACAGACCTGGGGGACAACAGAGACAATCAAAGTGTCCCTCAGTCTCTGATACAGGACTGTTATCCTGACAGAGGAAAACTTTCCACATCTATTTAACCGTCTTAAGTCCACAGAATGGAAACTGATTCTTCATCATGACGGCTCCAAAGAAGGAGCAGAACTCCTGATCAGATAAAGATAGAAACTTCAGATCAGCTCTAGAACAACACAAACACATGAGAGGAACTTTTCTTTACACAGTTTTTATCAGGAAAAGAAGGAAACATTCAGAGTGTTTTTAGTTAGCTCTTGTTTTCTGATTACAGTCTGAACTGATCACACAGAATCAGCTGATTCTGATTGTGAGGAGACTTGGAGACATTTTTTTAAATGAAAACAGAAGTCTTGCCAGTCGTACTAAACAGACTTTGGAACTTTGACAGATTTAAGGCTCAGATGAACGTTTGTATTTTCTCTCCACGGCCGGAGAATGGTGTGTTTTCCCTGTTTAGTTTTGGATATGATTCCCTCTAACAGCTAACATCAGCATCAGAAAACATCCGTGTGATGTAGCTGCGTTAACAGACTGTATATTCTGTCTCTGTACGGAGGGAAGACAGAACAGTAATGAGCCCTGAGACACAAACTGTACGAGGTCAGAGACAACAACGTTCACCCTGCTGCAGTGTAAGCAGCCTGACAACACCAGAAGACCGACTCCACAAACACACACACACTGTGAGCTGAGGACGATCGCTCCTGAGCAGGAAGTGGCTGAGGAGGAAATGCCTTTGTGATGAGAGGCAGCCAGATCTGAACTGACTCTCCCTGCCGGCCACATTTCCTTCAAAGCCCCGCCTTCCACTTCAACACATTGTTCTCATCTGAGCACTCAGAGTCCAGGAGGATGTTGTGTGGACGCCACCTCCACGCCGACGGGGACGCAACTTAAAGCTCCACGTTTTAACTTTAACGCTGAAGGTTTGATATCCAGCAGGAGGTATATCTGTACTTTTAAGAACCAGAAGCCATCTCACTGTAGTTTTCCGTCTCCTCTCTCAGACTTCATCTGGAGCTCTGGGAACAAAAAGTCAGTCAGCCAATCAGGAGAGAGGATCAGATCCAGACGCTGTTAAATGTTCAATCAAATTGGTTGTTTTTCTGTTCAGTCAAAGGCCTGAAGACCAAAGTGTCACTTTGTCAGATCAGAAAAATATAGGAATGGTCCTCTGAAGGAGACACTCTGATTGGCTGTGACATCACCCAGCAGAGCCAATAGGAGCGTCCGACGTAGAGACGTGACTCTAGACGTCACTATCAAAGATGGAGGATGAGAATGGATGGATAAACACACAGAAGGAGTCAGAGAGTCAGACTGATCCAGATCTGAACTAACTTCCTTCGTCTGTTTTTTTAAATAGAAATCAAACTGAAAGCTGATTTTTGTAGCTTCAGTTTGTGAGCACATCTGTTGTGTTCTGTTAGAGACTTTGAACTCTTTGTTTCCAATAAAGCTCCGTGGGGCTCCTTCAAATAGCTGGAACACCAACACAAACCACACAAATTAATATTTCTGCACAGCTCCAGCAGACACACCTAAACTTCAGCAGCCACAACAGGAACTTTAATGACTGGTTTTTGTGCAACTCTGCTTTAGATAGATTTTGTCATGAAAACAAAGAGATCTTTCATTATGTGTCTTCTCACCACATGTGGACCGAAACAGAAGCGGATCAGATCCCAGTTCAGCCTCCCAGTCGGAGCCACAAACATGCCAAGTGGTCTGGCTGTGTTTCCAGCCGGTCCTGGATCCTGAGAGAAGACCAGCTGTTCAGTTCTCAGGCAGCAGCTCAGTGAGAGACGTAAGAACACAAACAGTCTGATACTGAGTCAACACGGCTGAGGCCTTGAGTGTTCGGGAACAAAGCCCCAGCAGCTGACGTCCTGAGTAGGCGGAGCCAAGATGCAGCATACACAACTGACTGAGAGACAACACAACATCACAACCACACCTTCAAACACCACAGACATTTAAAGGTGCTCTGTGCACACTTGTTCTATTTACAATCGGAGTATCAGCCCACCGTGAGGTCACCTGTCTGTAGTTTGGTCAGCCATCTTGACTTTTTGCTCTAGTAGCCCCGCCCCCTGATCCACCCCCTGCTCTCTGCTCTATTTTCTGTTTTTTATTTTACATTACAACATCTGGCTCATTTGTCTCCATTCAAACATCAGATGAATGCAAATGAGGTGCAGCTGTGAAAAGAGTTTCACTTCCTGGGGCCGATCAACCACAACTTCATTCACGCTCACCAGCAGCAGGAGTTCCTGTATACAACAGGAAGAGCAGGACTCTGACGCTCTCCTCTGATTGGCTGACTCCTTTCTGACCGATCCAATGAAACAGCAGATTTCAGGTAAACACTTACAGACACAAAATCCTGCAGAGATAAACTGGGGGTCCAAAAACCAAAAACCATCTCAGTGAAGTTTTATACCTCTGAGGGGGCGGCGACTGCTTTGTTGTGACATCACAAAGTGGCAGAAATCCTGACAGCTGGTTTTCAGGCTGTGAGCATTTCTCTGTGGATTAATATAGAACCCAGACCTGGTTTAGAGTCAAAGAGCACATGGAGGTCTACCTTTAGACCATGTGGACCTTTAATTTGATGTCTTTCTAATGAAGAAGTAAATTCCAACAAAACAAACAGCAGATGAGTGTGTAGCTGTGTCTCCATGAATCCGCCACAGGCCTAATTTTACATGTGGTGAAAATGGAAACAGGAATGGGATTTGGGACTTTTAGTTCCTCAGTTTGGTTTCTGTAGCTCCACAGTTCCTGCAGCGACTTGGCTGAAAACAGGCTGATGATATAAAAAACAAGAAAACGGGGCAGCGAATCTTCACCGAAGGAAGAACCAGAAAATATTCCAACAAATACACAAAACGACGGCATTACCTCGTTTACACAAAGGCAACTGAAACAAACGGAAGAGGAAACAAACTTGACTAACTCCGTATGATCTGCCAGCTTCACAGTGAGAACGGATCTCATCCAGCCACAAACCAGATTCCTTATTTCATCCGTCAGAGCCGTCGGGATCCTGCTCCTGATCGCCTGAGGTTACATCCTCCAGCTCAGCTGCCTGATCTCAGGCAAACCCACAAACACGTAGACTGAGACTTTCTAGAGCAGCTTTTGTTGACTTGCTAACTCTGCTCAAAGCGTTGTGTTGCTGCATGTTCAGACGTCGGTGCTGCTGTCACCTCGGGCTCTGCCCGCCGATCCATAATGTTCATTCTTGCTCCTCCAGTTCTAGACGTCTGTTCGGTTTGTCGTCCGTCGGCGCTGCAGCAGCTGCAGCCGTTCATCCCTTTCCTTCACAGTATAAACATACCGAGGTGGAGCGGCTGCAGGATCAAGTCGGGAGGAATGTGAGGAATGCTGAGCTCCAAATGAAATCATGCATTATTCAAGTGACGGAGGAGAAAACATGTAAAAAGTTGTCACTCTTTCAACGACAAAGAGAAGGTGAGAGTTCACGTTCGGCTGCCATTCAGAGCTTTTGTCAGGAAATTCATTGGGCTGCTCTTCGTTGTTGCAAGTCTTGTCACGAACCAGAAAACAATGGCTTTATCCACACACACACACAGACACACTCAGTCAGAGGCTGTAATCTTCCTGACAACAGAAAACTACACAACAAAAGCCCGATCACTTTTTTTTGGCTCCTGTCCGAGCGGCCTCTGCCAAATTAAAGGGGATTCCTCATTATGTTGCAGCAGATGTCCTCTAATTTAATACACAGCAGCTATCGTGATCGTGAAATCACCACACAACACACAAACCAACAACCTGCCTCACTGCTGTGAGACTCACCGTGCAGGACCTGTGATCGATGTGCTGCTTGGTAGTTCTCAAGGAGCTTTCATGTCTGACTGTGAATCTTAAACACATCAGCGTCCCCTTCAGCGTTTTTGTTCACGTAACTGCACAGAACAGCGATGGACCCAGACCGTCCTCATGAGGTTCAGGATGGACTTCTCTGAAAACTGGAGAAGTGACTCTTTGGCGTGGCTTCTCTTTCTCAGCGAATCCTCTGAGGTTGTAAAGTCAGACTGAGGTCTGGAGGTCCGCACCAACAACCGGCAGCACGGATAACAGACAGTAACGATCTGAGATGGAACGATAAAGACGTTTTCAGCAGCAAACGCTCAGTCCGGCCTCCAGCTGATGCCAAGTATGAAGGATGGAGGCCGGGATGACTCACCCCTGGTATGACGGCTGATGTGTGGCCTCCGGGCCGGGAGCGGGTGACCGGGTGTCGTCACCGGTGCTGTAATCAGCTGGAGCTTCAGCAACACCAGAAGATGCACGATCACCCCTGGAGGGGGGAGGAGGAGGGGAGGGAGCGTATCTGGAATCACATGCACTCATCCAAACAATGAGGTCTATTCAGGTCCAGCTGCAACCGAAGAGCTGGTCCTCCAGTGATGGATGGAGGTTTTCAGACAGCTGATTGTTACAGCGCTCTGAGGAGACGCTCCTGAGCTGATATCATCACAGTTCGTGGTCTTACAATGATTTTAATGATGCTAACTTTTCTATTTCAGGATGTTTCTGTCACTCTGATGTTCAAGAAGAAGTCTGAAGAACACTTTTCTGAGGAAACGCTGTGAAAAGATCAAAACCGTCATCAGCTGATTCTTCTATCCAGAGTCTGATTTCTGATTTTGAGGTTTGATGAGATGACTTTTTAAAATGAAACTATAAAATCTTTATTAGTGCAGATTTAGCCAACGAGCCAAACAAACATTTCCCTCTTAATTAAATCTGACACGTCCGACACCATGAGAGCCAGGATGCAACTAGCTTATCTTAGCTTAGCTTAGCATAAGGACTGAACGTGAAGGCGCCTCATCCTCCTGGGAAAGAAAGAGCCGACAGGTGGATGTTTTTCAGCCTTTCCCAGGATTCAGGCTTCAGCTCGACAACAAGAGCCTCAAATCTGATTCCTTTCTCCACAACCAGCGTCCACCTTTATGGACAATGGGTGCGGATGAACCTCCCTCTCCATGGAAACCATCCTGTTCCTGAAAACCGTGAGAGTCGGTTGAACAGAAAAATGTGTGTGTGTGTAGTTTCAAAGGTCAACGAACCTCCACGCTCTGTTTTTGTTGTGTTATCATCAGAGCGATGGATCTCTGTCAGAGCATCAGATACAAACGGCCTTATTACAGATGAGTCCGCTCAAACAGCCCAAAGATACTTTACCCTCCAAAAGAAAACCCTCTCAGAGGGTTAAAGATGTCAGGTACTTTAAAGTGCTGTGGGCTGTTTTGATTTAAACGTCAGATCCGTTCAGTCTTTGGTGCCGCTCCTTATTTGATTTGGAGAAACTTTGTTTTCAATTCAAATGCGAACGACTCTTCCGCTCTGTTGTGACGTCACAAAGTTCGGGAAGTCCTGACGGCCGGTTTTAAGGTTCAGGTTCTGGATCCTGACTGAGACTGTAACTGGATGATACAGAACCTGGACCTGATCTAGGACCAGAGACCAGATGGAGGTCTTCCTCCTTCCTGTCTGTTCTCCGGTTTGATCTTCATCCTGATCCTGGACTGATGAAGATGAAGATCTTCACTTTAAATCAGTGTTGTGTTTGTATCCATGGTAACCCCCCCCCCCCCCCCCCCCCCCTCCCTGTTCGGTGAGCCGGGGACTGAACTGACCCCCCCCCCCCCGGACCTACAGCACCCCTGAACCCGACCCGACTCCCCCGCACCGGGAGGCTCCGGGGACCTGAACCGGTCCAACAACCGCCGACTCCCGGAGAGAGACACGAGCCGGACTCCGCACTCCGGCTCCGGTCAGCCTCCACACGAACACCCGGCCCGGAGGACCGACCGGAGGAGACTCGATCCTCGGCCCCAGAAAAGAGACACCGGAGCGGAAAGTAAAAAGTTGGAGGCTCCGAGCGGAGGAGCGGCCGGTCAGCTCACCTGGAAGCGGAGCAGAAGTCCGGTCCGTCCCATGAAGCGGCTCCCCGGCTGACTGTTCTCCTCCTCCGGCTGCTCCGTCCGGCTGCTCCCCGGCTCACTGAGACACTGAGCGGATCCTCCTGGAGGAGCAGCGGCCGAGCTCCGGCTGATGTCACCGGGACAGGGAGGAGCCTCCCCGGCCACAGCTCCTCCAGGACATGATGTCACTACCCGGATCAAACACAACACTACAACACAACACAACACTACACTATACAACAACTACACTACACTATAACAACACAACACAACACTATACAACAACTACACTACACTATAACAACACTACACTATAACAACACAACACTACACTAAAATAACACTACACTACAACAACACAACACAACACTACACTATACAACACAACACTACACTATACAACAACTACACTACACTATAACAACACAACACTACACTAAAATAACACTACACAACAACACAACACAACAGAACACTATACAACAACTACACTACAACAACAAAACACTACACTACAACAACACAACACTACACTAAAATAACACTACACAACAACACAACACTACACTAAAATAACACTACACAACAACACAACACAAACAGAACACTATACAACAACTACACTACACTATACAACAACTACACTACATTACAACAACACTACACTATAACAACACAACACTACACTAAAATAACACAACACTACAACACTACACTACAACAACAAAACACTACACTATAACAACACAACACTACACTACATTACAACACTACACTATAACAACACAACACTACACTAAAATAACACTACACTACAACAACACAACACTACAATAACAACACAACACAACAATAACGCTACACTACACTACAACACAACACAACACAACACAATACTACATTACAACAACACTACACTATAACACAACGACACTACAACAACACAACTGTTAGCTGTTAAATGCTTGTTTGTTGTTTGTTGAGCATCATCTGAGTTCATGAACAGTCTGAAGAGAGTGAACAAACAAACATCAGCTGATCAGCACAGAAACATTTGTTTAACCAAAACACAGCGGCTCTTTATGGTCTACACAAAACGTCTGACCTTTTGTTTGTGTAACCATGACGAGGACGAGGCCTTCGTCCACCCGACAGCCGGAGGTGGAACTGATGACGGCTGCCTGCAGGATCCTGGAGATGGTTCCCGGCTAATTACTGCAAATCCAAATCATTCAATTTGTGACCACAAATTTTATTAAGCTGCAACTTGGCAGGAAAAGGCGGCTGAAGCTGCTGATGCAGAATAATTTGAAGTATTTATGACTGAGCTTCATTTGGAACAGAATAAAACCATCGGCTGCGGATCGATGACAGTTTGGAGGAAAACAAGAAGACTCCGGGTCGGTCCGTCGGCCTGAGTCAGTCAGTTTAGGGCTGATGTTTACATGAGAACGGGAGATAAACGACAAACTCCCACTCTCAGACAGAGAACTGGTTTAGGCTGCTCCGATGTCACGGTGAGAAGGAGACAGGAGACTCAGACCTGGACCTGGTCTCTGTGGTGGATCCACCATCAGGACGCCTGAAGCTCCGACGGGGGAAGTAAACAGGAGAAACAGAGTCAGTAAAACAACCAACAACAAACCAGAGACACTCCGGACGGTTCTACTTCTCTCTGAGCATCTGGGCTCCTTCAGTTTCCTCCTCCTGTATCTTTTGGATCGTCTCTGAAAAGGTCAACGCGCACAGGACGCCATCTTTATTGTTGAACTTCGCAGCCTTATTATGATAATTATGATTAAATGGTCCTCCGGCCTTTTTCCTGTGAACCATGAAGCAATGTTTCTTTTTAACGACTTTCTTTGTGCTTACTCTGCTACAACATGTCAGAAACTAATTATGAAGCTGCCAAAAGGTTTTGAAAGTTGGAGGTTAACGTCATAAAAACGCCGATCATGGCTCTGAAGGATGAAAGCAGCTGAAGCTCCACTTTAACTGAAGGAGAGACAGAAATAGAAAATGTTCATTTTGTCCTTTTTGAGGCCGATCTTGACGAAGTAACTAAAACTTAAGTTACTTTCCGTTTTTGTGTTGAGCCGGTTGAATAAAAGCCTTTTTGTCCTGTTTACTTTGGTCTGTATTATAATTAATGTT
Source organism: Remorina albescens (assembly GCA_034769265.1). Lineage (NCBI taxonomy): Eukaryota > Metazoa > Chordata > Actinopteri > Carangiformes > Echeneidae > Remorina > Remorina albescens. Next base: position 24,304,633 of record CM068481.1, on the reverse strand, counting down.
GTGTGGCTGCTTTATGGTTCGGTGTTCATTAGAGGGGCAATTTAATGATAGTGATTTCATTTCTATGGCACCTTCAGAGAAGTTAACAAGGTGCTTTAACACACGAAGCAGAGCAGAACAGGAAGTGAGCTGCAAAGACAAACAATATATTTCAACATAACTTCAGGGAACAGACAGAACGCATGAACACACACGTTTAAAAACCGGAGAATAATTATAATAAATAACAGGTTAACTGTAAAAAGAGTTAGAGACGACAGCTATAAAAATGATAAAATGAGTTTTAGGAAGTGATTGTTTCTGCTTCATCTCCTCATCTCATTTCGTCTTTATTGGCTCAATAATTGAGACGAAAATGTTTCTCATGCGGACTGAAACAAAAACAGACAGTTTGTGTCATTTTCCACATTTTCAGGTTCAGGCCTCCGTCCTCTTCCTCCCTGATGGCTGAAACAGTTCAGAATGTTCCCGTTCAGCAGCAAACTAAATGACTGTTTTCTCAATCCAATGATGATGATGGTCAGAGTGGAGGCACCTCGTCCTCCCTCTCAGCCTGACGGCATTAGTCACGCCGTCGTCCGACATAAAGACGATGACTTTTCCATTAAAACTCCTCTTCCTGTCATCCTGGTTGTTGTTGTTTGTTTTGTTTTGTTTTGTTTTTTGGAAATCACTCGCCCTAAAAAACTGAAGTAGTGTGAAATGAGATGAAAACTTGAGTGAAGGACAAACTGTTGTCAGTTCAATACGCCAAAGAAAAAGTTGATTAATTTCTATTTTTATAAACAGGAACATGCAAAAGACAAGCTTGATTTTTAAACTTGAATTAAATTTCTGCTTCCTTCCCAGTTTGTAAAGCTACAGAGATCCGTTAAGGTGGAATTAAAGGCTCAACGTTTTACTGCATCAGACTGAAACAGTTTGGACTTTTTATTTAATATTCCTCTCTGTGTCTCAGGCTGGTTCTTCTGTTTGCTGCTTCTTCCTAATTTCCAAACCGGATCAATGAAAACAATTAACATGTAAGACGGCGATGTGCCTCAGCAGGCTGAGTGTAAACAGGAGCTTTTTAGACATCGATCTGCAGCTTTGGGCTGATTAAGTTGGCCGAGGTGAAGCTGACACAGTCAGTCTGTCAGCAGTTCACCTGAACTCGGCCGGCCACGTCTCCTCACTGAGCTGTAGGTCCTGTTCACACAACAAAAAGGCTCAGTTTGTCACACAAACTCAACCTGCAACAGCTGATTTTAATTAAAAACCTTTAACTTGATTTTTAGCATAATGCTTTACAAACTGAACACCCCCCCCCCCTCAGGAAATCTGCCCACTGTGGGGCAGTTAAACGTCACATCAGCAGCAGGTGACATGATGATGCAGAGCTGTAAAGGACGGTCTGTCTCTGATCAGTCCAGTTCAGAGAAAACACAATCAGTCAGCGCTGATTAACAGCTGCTGCAGTCACACAACGACACAGTGCTCCTCCTCTGGAGTAATCCAGATCAGACCAGACCGACAGTGTGTCTGGATTTTATTTCACTTTGAGGAAGTTTTGTTCTTCACCAAGCAGAAAGTCTGTGAGGGAGGGGGGGCAAAGTGTGAATGACGTCATCCAAAAAAAGACAGCAGGTGTTTAAAAAGGGGGAAATGACTCATTTTACTTTTTAAATAATTTAATTATTGTGCTGTTGATAAATAATGTTACTGCCTGCTGACGCCACTGAGCAGGAACACATTTATGACAAAACATCAGGAGAAAATAAAAACATCATGCAGCCTCCAGGAGTCTGTGGGACCATTTATTTCCTTCATTAATCAACCTGCTGAATATTTTCCTGATAATTAGTTCAGTTCCATTCAGACGTTTGTCTCTTTTCTGTTTCTATCTGCTGCTCTCTGCTGGTGTTTGTCTGCAGCAGCAGCCGTCCTGTTCACTGATGGGGGGGTCAAAGGTCAGAAGACGAGCTGCAGCAGATCAGGAACCAGAAACTGTGAGTGATCTCCACTCCTTAAACTCATCGCTCACTTTATTCATTTAGAAACACAATAAATTGTCGACTTTTAGAAAACATTTCCGGTTATTCCTGAACTTCCTAATTGTCCTCTAATTTAGCTGAGTTGTTTTACTAAACATTTAAAATTCAAAATGAAGGTTCAGATGTTTTGTGAAACATCAAACAGATGGCGGATAAAGTCATCACGTCATTAAAGAGCCTCTGACGCCTCACCATCTTTAATTATGTTGAATATTAAATATATCAGTCGATTCTACTAAAGAGGATCATCAGTGTAAACTCAAACCTGTAACCATGGTAACTGGCTCAGACAGCTGAGAGGAGCATTATGGGAATAAATCATATATATAACTGACATTTCCTTGTCTGAATAACTTCCTGCTGTCGGCCATCATCACGAGTTTCTAACTGTTTTGGTCACCATGGAAACAAAGTTTAACACGCATGTGAAGTGACCTCATATTTCCCATGATCCCACTCTGCGACAGTAAATGATGTGCGAAGGTGTTTGACCAGAGAAACAAAACATAAAGACGTGGAGTCCTGAATGTTTAATACAATAATACAGAAAGCAGCTGTACATTACACAACACATATACATACACATACATACACACACACACACACACACACACTCAGCATGTCACTCACTCTCTCACTCTCACACACACACACACACACACACACTCAGCATGTCACTCACTCTCTCACACACACACACACACACACACACACACACACACACAGAGCCAAAGAGCACATGATGACTGTAGCACACGTTGCATTAACCAACACAGTGCTCAGAGGATCTAAAGTTTTCACTGTCGGCCATGTTGGCTCCATCATTCCCCTCACTGGCCGTTGCTATAGAAACCAAAGTTGTTGTTTTTTTACAATTGTTCCCTTTGTCACCATGGTGATAATATGGAGGAGACTGGTAACGAAGCTGGTGTCCATTTAAAGGTAAATTCAACTTCCTGTTTCCATCCCAGGGTCGTGACCTCAGTTTCTATGGTGATGGTGAAAAGTGGTGTTTTCACCGACCCGTGTGTTTGTCGGTCTTAAAGTTCAACAGGTGGATCCATGTTGCTGTGGTCACATGAGAACTCACATGTCACCGACCTTTATTCCAGATATTTTTCTCCTAACACCGATCTCTTCGTCTTTCTCCAGCGTCACGAGGACCAGTTCAGATACATAAAGTCTACAGACTTCCTGAATCTGTCCCGATAAAACAACTCTGGGTGAATCGGTATTTTGATCTTTTCATCGACTTCACTGTTCAGCATGTTTCATCGTGTTAGAAAAACAAACTTCAGCGACAACAAGCTGAAGAGTCAGGCTTCATGTTAGCATCAGATGCTAACAGGTTAATAGTAGTAATGCTAAAATGGAGACACGTTCACCACCATGTAAAGTTTAGTATATGTATGTTAGCATGCTAACATTTCCCAGTTAGCACTAAGATGAGACTGAATGGGCAGAATGGTGGAACCTGATTGGCTGATAGTTGCTATTATTAATTTTTAATTAAGTGCTTGTGATAATCTGAACCCCGAGCGGAGAAAAGTCTTTTTTTTTTTTTTAACATTTACAACAACAACAACAACAACAACACGTGTCGCTGTTATTCATTGACAAAACGTCCACATCTGCTTTTTAACAGCTCCACGTTTCGGACGCTTCAGTCTCTGATTTGTCCACGGATGCCATTTCTTAATAAAATCACACGACACTGTGGACGGACCATGAAGCTGCTAAGAAGCTGACCAGATGAAAGTGATGCGTTCACGGTCAGTTGTAAACATAAGCTCTGGTGGCCTTTTCATGGTCCACTGAAGAAGGGGGGGGGGGGGGGCACTGAGTCAGCTGCTGAACTCTCACTGTCACTGCACTGCGCCGCCTGTTGCCATGGTGACCTGCTACCGCCAGATACAGTGGGGAATTTGCCGTGGAGTGTCATCAGGCGTTTTCAGGCACTTCATCGTCCTCCTCCTCATCTTCCTTCTCCTCGCCCGGCCCCGCCCCTGTAACGGTCACCATAGGAACAGGTCAGCTTGCTGTGTGTCCAGGTTTGTCATAAAAAACAATTAAGTCGTTTTAAATGAGTCTTCACAGTGCAGGGCGGTCTTTATTCATCACGGCTCATGAGCTGCTTGTGTGTCCAGATGTTATTGTAAATGTTAATTATTGTTTGTGGATTTAATGTCAGGAAGGCGGATGTCACTTCCTGTGAGTACGCTCAGTTCAGCAGCTCATGTTTCATATCATAAATACACATCAGCTGGTTGAGATCACTAATGATTTGTGGATTAACGTCCTGACACACAATTAGAGGGGAGTGTATCTGTGTCTATGTCGGGGTGTTCGTACCGTTCCAGGTCAGGTGATCTGCAGGCATGTCCTCCTGAGTCTGATCAGGTGGGGACTCATCTGAGTTCTGTGATTGGTCAGAAGTGATGGACTCCAACTTCTCCTGTTCCTCTTGCTCCTTATTGGCCAGTTCTGAGCACGACAGGTTAAATTTACAGGAAACGGATCAAAACCGTAATCCAAAATGCTAAGTGTGTGTGTGTGTGTGTGTGTGTGCTTGCGCATACCGTGCACAGAGAGCTCCTTCCAGTGATCCTTGTTGCTGGTGATGACCCCCGACAGGTGGCGCTTCAGAGCCGGCAGGTCGATGCCCATCAGAGAAAAGTCCATTTGTCCATCATCATTGTTTCCATGGCGACCACTGTTGTGTCTCTGCACTGAGTCCACGGTGACAGAGCCACTTCCTGTTAGACTGGAACAGAGCAGAGTTATGGGCCAAGAGGCTCAGACTTAGTGGAGCATCATGTGACTGGACTGTAGCGGTACCTGGACCTCCTGGTCCCCGTCTCTCTTGCCTTCCTGTCCTCTTCGATCAGCGGACCAATCACCTTCTCCGTCGTGTCGACCAGGACACTGAAGGTCGGCTCCACGATGAAGTCGATGAAACCTGCAGCCAGACAGACAGGAAGATAAAGGAGAAGCAGAAAACATAAAACCACTGTTTGCTGTTTGGTTCTTCAGACCACCAGCAGGCGTCACTGCTGCTCCAGACTTCATTCACTGACAGTCTGACGGTCTGGTCCTCCTAACTGGTCTGTGATTGGCCTCCTGTGGTCCTTACCTATCTGTGACTGGGCGATCATGGTGGCTTTGCGATCACACAGAGGAGAAAAAGGAAGTCCGAGTTCCACCTCTTTATCACCCTGAAGGGATGGATCAACACACTTTAATCAAGAACCTGACAAACAATTCATCTGTGATTGCAAAGATGATGATCAGAGAACAATCACCACAATGGGGATTAGCTCATCTCTGATCACTGTGTGTGTGAGAGCACCTGTCTGAAGAACTCCTCCATCAGACTGTGGGTCCAGCGGTAGTGCATCGGCCAGGCTTTGGCCGGATGACTGATGTCAGCAGCGTGAAGCATCAGAGACAGAACCTTCACTTTGTCTATGCTTCAGAGAGAGAGAAAGAAAACTCTTTCAAAATCATTCATCACTAACTGATGATGTAAGTAGAACAAACTGTCAAATCTCTTTAGTGTTCAGGATCTACATCCTGAAGAACCCGGTCTGGACCAGCCTCCTGGGTCTAAGGTGACAGGCTGATTTCAAATGTGACAGACTCCCTATGATGGTCTGGATTCACTCAGAACAGACTGAGTTTACAAAATTAATTGGTGTTTATACTTAAACAAATTATTTCCCGATGTTGAAGAAACAAAAGATTACTCAAACATCATCGTAACTGTTCGCTTCATTAATCTACTGATGATCTCTGAATGTAGATAAAACAGCTCAATATTCTGATGGAGGGTCAGAGGTCAGAGGTCGCAGTGGCAGTACTGACCTGTGTGTCTGTGTCAGGGCGTTCCTCATGGTCTTGATCTGCTGGAAGTGACAGGACATGTCTGTGGACATCACCATCTCTATAACCAGAGACCTCAGCTCCCTAATCAATAATCAATACACACAATGAAGATGATCAGGGATCAGTCACCACAATGGAGATTAGCTCATCTCTGATCACCGTGTGTGTGTGTGTGTGTGTGTGTGAACCTCCAGTCGTCCTTGTTCAGGTTGACCAGGATGTTCATGTCATCCTCAGCCATCAGCCGGTAGGCAGCGCTGACATGATGGTTCTCCAGCACCGACCTGTCGTTGTACAGGATGGCCACCTCTGACCTGATAGACACACAACAGCCAATCAGACGGTGACGTCTGCTGCAGCCACTGTTAGCATGCTAACACACTAAACTAGTGCTTTGACTCACTAAACTTGTGTTACCTGGTGTGGATGTGGAAGTTGTTGGTGGTTCCTGTGTGTTCGAAGTCGTGAATCGCTGCAGCGAAAACCATGGCGAGAATCTCCAGCTCACTAAGCCAGTGCTGAGTGTGCACACACACACACACACACAGTTACCTGAGTGACAAAGTGATTGTGTGTATCTGTGTGTCCTTGTGTTACTCATGTGTATGTGTCCATGTCCTGTTTGTTACATATTGTGTTTGTGTATGTGTGTGTGTGTGTGTTACCATTAGCCCAGTGTGCATCATCAGGAAGTGGGCGGTTTGAGTGACATCAGCGGCGTGAATCAGGTTGTGGTACGGATTCCTGTGTTTACTGTAGCCGTTCTCCAGAGCTTCAACAAACTGCACCAGAGCCTGGACTGGGATCTGAACACAGGGAGGACAGGTAGGACAGGAAGGACGGGGAGGACAGGTAGGACAGGTAGGACAGGAAGGACAGGTAGGACAGGAAGGACGGGAAGGATGGGAAGGACAGGTAGGACAGGTAGGACAGGAAGGACGGGGAGGACAGGTATTCTTTAAAAACCTGAAATATTGAAACGTGGTCACATTCACAGTGAATATTCAGTAATTAATCATCTTTTGTTGTGTAGTAAAGACTCGTAACAATGTAATTATGACAGTGAACATGTGTTGTGTTAACAGGATCATAAATGTAGAATTGTAAGATCCATATCTTAGGACTGGAGGTAATTCTGAGATCAGCCATGATGACAAAACCCAGAGTTGTACTTAAATTATTGTGATTATACGGCGATGTCCATGACTATTTCTGAGTTCAAGGAAAAAAAAAATAAACTTCCTGGAAAAAGTCACCACACTGAGAAACAGATTGTGTTTCATTTAATGGTACAACTGTTAAAAGGAACGACATCAACCAGTTTAGAAAGTCCCACGTTGTCAAGGTGACGAACCAGCTGATGACAGAAAGCTAAATGAATAAATAAAACAGAACCAAATAAAATAATAAATAAAAATCTGTAACTCAGCCATCATAGAGTACAACCGCTACAGAAGACCGGACCTTTGTAGACCAGGTTCTCCGGAGGATGTGGCCTCTGAACTGGCTCACAGCTTAAGTGCTAAGCTAAGCCAAGGTAATCAGATGATGCTAGGTGGGTTTGACAGCGCCAGGTGAATGAAGTTGCAGCTTCAGGCCTCACTTAGCTCCACCCATCAAAACATTAGGCCACACCCACCCCACTGTACAGGAGGAACCAACACCTGAGCCAAGACCCGAGTCAGGTCAGGTACAAAAGATCATTATTTCCAGAACCCAAATGGACCTCATAGATCCAGGTCTGGCTGTGTGAAGAGCTCCACCCCACAGGTGCTAACAATAAAAAGTTGTGTGTACCCTGAACCTGTTGACGAGGTCATAGCGGGTCAGCAGGTCGTAGACCAGGAACTTGAGCGCATGGTCTCCGGTGGCTTCGTGGAAGGAAAACACGTCAAAAGACCACTGATCCACTTCCTGGAAAACAACCAGGAAAACACTGTGATGTCCCAGACTGAACCATGTGGACCACTGGACAGTTCAGATTCTGGATCCCGGTCTGGACTAACGTGGTGTAATGTGCAGGATATTCCAGTAGAGGGCAGTCTGGCTATTCTTATGTCCTTCCTGCTTTACCACCTCCTTTCTTTAACTACATCTCTACCTCACCCAGCCATCACGAGCCTCTCTCGTCCTACTCTCGTCCTCTACTTCCTAACTTGTTTCCTTCATTACATCCTCCTTCACTATATTCCTTCCCCATCTTCTTGTCCTTCTTTACTTCCCTTCCTCCTCCTTTTGAGCACTGACTTTTCCTTATCATGCCCTTCTTTTCACTTCTTTAACCTTTCTGCCTCGTTTCCTTTACCCTTCAACTTCTTTCTTTCCTTCCCAAGTCACTCTCTCCCTTTCTATCCTCCTTTGTCCTTACCTACTTCCTTATCTCTCCTTTTCATTCCGACAGTGTCTTGTCCTTCTTTATCTAATTTCCTTTCTCTTTCCCAGCTCTTCCTTACTTTGTCTATTCTTGTGACTACTTCTTTTTATACCTCCTCCCTTCCTTTAAATTGTCATTTCCTTTCCTTAATCCTCCTGTACTTGTTTCCTTTCCTTCTCTTGATCCTCCTTCCTAGTGAACTAGAGCTCGTCTGGGTCTTTACTCTGTCATGAACTGGAGTTCGGACTTCAGTGGACTTCAACGTCTCATCAAACAAAGGGTTAACACAATAACAATGATGTCATTTCCTGTTGGTGGGACTGCGACACTAAAACAGTTTTTACCTTCAGAACATTCAAAGCTGTGGGAGGATAGGATAGACCCGCCATGTTGGACGTCCGTCTGTACATCCTGATTTTGCACACACACGAACACACAAACAAACAGGTGAAGTTATCATCATAAATAGAGACAGTTGCATGTGTATAAACGCTCTTCACACACAGACCCACTCCAGCCGCCCTCCTCCACAGTTTGCGACAATGATGGTTTGTTTGTCGCCATGGTGACCACCTTCTAAATACACACGGCAAAGCGGAGCCTCTGTGCGGCAGATATTTTTTGATTTCATACGTCATTAAGCTGCGGCAGATGAACTGATAGCGTTCTATCACTGCGAGTCATTTACACTCTAATGACATTGGACCTGTGATAGTTTCCTCGTGTGTGATCTCCATCTCCATCTCCATCTCGCCCGCACGCTAACATCGTTACACTTCATGCTCGACCTTGTAATCACATCTGCAGTGAAGTCGGCCGGATGTTTTCAGCTGTTTATTTTGAAGTTGTTGATTGTTTTTTGTTTCTTCTTCAGACATAAATGACTATAAGTGAAAATCTGAGAGTGGTTAGTTTGAGACAAATCACCTGACCACACTTTGACAGCTAACCCCACTACGTGGCCAGAAGCATGTGGACACCCACACATTGTTGGGCATCTTATCCCATCAGTGTTTCTGTAATTAGTCTCCAATCTCCTGTCTGTCCACCAGATACTGAGCCAGCAGCATCAAGTCCAACACTCAATGATGAGCTGTGACCACCGAAAGTGAAGCTGATGTCCCTCCTCCTCCTTTAAATTGAAGTCTATGGGAAAATGTCCCTCCTCCTCCTTTATATTGAAGTCTATGGGAAAAAACGTCCCTCCTCCTCCTCAGTAAACGTTTTCCTGATGAGTTTATGGTCTCGGTCTCTAGTTTACAGTATTCAATACAAGATGATGCAAATTTTTTAAGCAGGGGATGTTTTCATTATAATGGATTATGATTTTATTGTATTATTATTATTTGATACAAACTGCTAAGATTGAGCTGAACTAAAGGAAGTGTGAAGGGTGTCCACATATTTTTATCCACATTTATGGTGAAAATATGACCAGTCAGTCAGGGATGCTCCAGATTACAGGGCCAGCCGTAGTCCTCATAGACAGGAGTAATGATTACCTCTCCACAAAGATCCCAGCCTGCACTGCGTGGACGATGCTCCTGAATCTTGGCTTCTCCTCAGGGCGACGCTTGGCCACGCCCATCTTCCTGCTGAAAGTACACGCCAACCAATCACGCACTTCACTAGGCACCGACTCCACCTGCAAGTCGCTGAGCTCATCTTCGGTGTCCAGCAGGCGCCTGTGAAGCGGAAACAAACTCCTGTCAGCCACAGCTTGGATCACCAGGGACAGATTTATTTTCTGCACATCCATCTGACCCCCCCCCACCGACCCCAACAACCCTCCTCCTTTCTTGCATTCTGTTCTTACTTCCGTCCATCCCACCTGGTCTCGTCGGTGTACACTGCATCCAACATGGCAGCAGCTAGCTCCAGGTTCCTGCGGAGCTCCTGCAGATCCACAACGCCACGGTCCATCTGCTCCAGCACCCCCTTCAGCCTTACACCACACGTACACACAAACACACTTATGTCTTCACAGAGTACACATGATGTATAATTTCTGTAATAGTGTGATTAGTTACTCGCTCATTATTTAAGAATGGTTTAATATTTGAGGTGTTATTTTTTGGATCTATGATGACAATGGTGAGTTGGGGGGGGGGGGGGGGGGGGGGGCGACGAAGACATAACAATCACTCAACTTTATCTAATCATTGATGGAGATACACCACAATAAACTCAGACCAACTTCTCCTCACTGAGATCAGAAACATACAGGACTGATCCAGAGACTTTGACAGCTAGGCCTCTGAATGAGACACTCTGATTGGCTGTGACATCAACCAAATGGAGCCATTGCAGCGTCCGATGTAGCGACATGGACGTCTTCCTTTAGACAGTACGGACTTTTAAAGTACAAATAAAGTGAATTTGAAGTGCAGTGTCTGTAGAAACTTGCTGCTCCTGTGGTGTTGTATTGTAGTTCGCTCAGACGCCATACACCTGCTCACCGACAGAAGGAAGCCCCGCTCTTTGCCCCCACACAGCTGCTGTCCTGTTCACACCACCAGACGGGAACATGAAAATCTGTTTCCTCCAGATGGACACATGACACTGGGCCTCCTGTCAATCAGCTGACACCCACAGTCGGTAGTGGGAGCTTCTTTCAGGAAATAAACACTCAGGAGCTCACTCTGTCGCCAGGACGTCCCTGAGCTCAGGTAAACACGGAGCTATCTTTGATATTAATCCTCTCCCCTAAAGCCTGATTCAGAGGGGATTATTTTTTTCTGGATGAGGTGGCATGATTTCATCATCACCTGATCCAGTTGGTGGTTTTAATCTTGTCCTAAGCACACAGGTGGGTAAGCTCCAATCCCCACCTCTGTAATAATTTCAGATGCACTTTCCCGCCGATTTTTACGAACTGAGTTTCCTCCTGTGATTTAAATCCCGTATTTTACAGTGGAAATCTGCCTGTCATTGTTAACGGGGAACAAGAGTGCTCATCAAATATGATGACGGCTTGTCAGTGGACCTGTGAGTTTGTTTCTTTAAGGACAATCATAATTAAAAGCAGGGCTTAACAGGACCTCTATTACTTTAAACCTTCAGCTCTTCACAATGATTCACTCCACCATTGTGCCAACAAAGTGCTGAAAACAGCCAGATTACACTGAGTAATCTACTAAGTGTAGACTGACATGCACATTATTATTATTATTATTATTATATAACAGGCTAGGGCTTTATCACCTCCCTCCGACATATTCCAGTCTTCTTGTGCAGAGGATGATAAGTGCATTACTGTAAGTGTGAAGAAAAACCTGACAAGTCTCTGGGAAGTTCTGAAATATTTTTTTTCTATTCTAATGATTTAATCTTGGAGCAGAGTACACACTTTATTACGTTGCTCTGTCCCGTCCACCCTGATTCTGGTTCAGCACAAAGTTTCTTCCGTCACTGTCTCCAGGTGCTTGCTCTTGGTGGGAATTGTTGGAATAGTTTAGTATCTGAGAGTAACTTCCTTCTGAGCATGCTGTGACCTGCTGAATTTGCAAAAAGCCTTGAGAAAACTTGAGAGAATAGAACTGATTTGAGGAGTGGTTAAGGTACATATGAGCACACCAGCTCAGAGCAGATGGGTGTCTGCTTCAAATCATAGCCAGACGGACTCTTTCCTGCATGTCCTCCCCTCATTTCCTGTCTCTCTACACCGCGCTGGCTAAGAAAATCTCCCAAAAGTTCTTTAGATATTTTTCCTTTATAATTCATCCTTCGAAGTTGCGGAGTGGACGTAAGGGACACTCAGCAGGGACAATCAGTCCTGCTGTAAGAACAAACATCCATTTTTATTGTGCTCTTGCTGCAGGTTTGACTGTTTACAACGGAGAAGAGTGACAACAGGGAGACATTAAGACTCCGCTGTGGCCAGGCATCTCTGCTGTTGCCACAGTAACCAAAGACCTCCCTATAAACTGGACGAAATCTATTTCAGTTTCCATGGTTACGACTGGAGTCAGAATGGGGAGACGGGGCGAAAAGGGAAGTTCTAAAGACTGAAGAAGAATCAAAGAGCTTTCAGCTTCATTAGAATAAACTGTAAATACAGTTTAGTTTTCTTTCCCATGTGGGAAGTTTCAAGGAAAAAAAAACACGTGAAACATGAGAAGGAGACAGCTCGATACTGAAGCTGCAGAACCAGAGGTTTAACCCTAAACAGTCATTGAGTTTTTATTTTAAATCTTTATCTGGGTTGTAACAACTGAAAAAATGTAGTGTGGTTTTACTTTGAAATGTTGTTAAGTAGAAGAACATTAATAAAGTAAACAACTGAACTTTCAAACACTGGTTTTTCCTCGTTTGAATACCTTTTTCTTGTCTTTTTTTTTTTTTTTTTTTTTTTTCAATCATAGAGAAGCAGAAAATCCTAAAGTGCAATCCCAGAACTGAAATGTGTCGTAGTCCATGGGGAGGGCGTGGGCTGGGGACATCTGTCCTTGCCTTGACATACTGAAGGCGTCCGGTGAGGAAAGATCCAAACCCAGAGAGGACTTTTCCCTAAATGTCCATGTTAAAAATATTAAAAAGAAAAAGCATAAAGTCTTCATGAGTGAGAAGCTGGAAAACTGAGTTTGGAATGTTATGGAAATAGCTGACTGCTGTTCTCCTCTAACACACTTTGGACAGTTTAAACTAGGACATTTCTCCAGTGTCCAAAACATCCTGTTGATCCGTGGGAGACGAGTCGTGGAATCAGATCGATGGAGCGTCTGTTCAATAATGTGTGATACGACATCGTGACCTGCCCCTTTCACCAAGAAACGGGCAACACAATACATGCACACATACATATGTTCAGTCAGACAAAGATTGAGAGGGTTTGTCTGTGCAAAAATAGACAGACGAAAAGACAGGTAGGGAGACAGACAGGTGTGTGTGGGAGGAGTGAGAGCCTCTTCAGCCCTCGACTTCAGACTGAAAGCTTCCTGTGTGTGTGTTTGTGTGTCTCTTACCGCTGTGATGTACTTTTATATTTCTGCCTGTAAACAGAAACAAAAACAGAGTCACTTAAATGGTCCAATCACATGCTCGTTCAGAAAGTCCTCATCATAAACTCATTGAGCCACAAGCTGACCGCATGAATAGGTGTGTGTGTGTGTAGGAGGTCAAGGCCGAGCTCCTGTGATCATTTTTGAATGGCAATCTCTTTCAGCTCTGTGGACCCCACTTATCCACCCAGCTGGCAGCTGCAGCAGCTCAGAATCACATCCAGGCTCTTTAGCTGCTTTCAGACCATTTGTGTCCCACTGCTGCAATTTGCATGAAAATTCCCTCTCATCATGTAACTCAGTCAAATCTGAACACAAAGACATGATATACATGTTTTATGACTCAATGGGACTTGTGCTTCCTGTTGATATCATTATTCTAACATCCACCACAAATAAATGTCCATAAGTCCACTTTAAAAATACAGAAAAAAAAAAACAGAACCTGCTTGAGAATTATCCTGTTCTTAAGTACACCCTATATTTTATGAGACAAAGGAACATCTAGTAGATCTTTCGTCTCAGTCTTAATGATAATTCTGAATTCAGGATGTGAGCATTTCTCTCTGGACTGAGACTTTTGATACTTTCCTTTCTTTAGGGAAAGGTTTCCTTACCTTTACTCTGTAGTGACTTTTAAATAGTACGTTGTAATGTACTATCTATCTTTTACAATCATTAATATTATTGTTTCAGCTGTTGTGTAGACGGCCTTACTCCACACAATGTGAGCTGATGACTATGGTGACTGCCACAGAAAACAATATTTCAAAGAGATAAAATATTTTAACTTCAAATCCAGAGACAAGCACAAGTGACGATTCACGGGCAACAACCCCCCCCCCCCCCCCCAAAAAAAAGCATTAAAAATAACTATGAGACGTAATGATGGTTTGTTACTATCATTAAATGTGAAAACCCGGTTTGTGGCAAAGTGTACAGATACGACTTCATTAGTTTCCTCCACGAGGTTTTAATTTGGTGCACTGTCTCCTCACCCTCCTGTGTGGGTTCCCACCAGGTTCTCTTCTTCCTCCTACAGCCAAAGATGCAGATTAATGTTTAATGGTGACTCTAAATTGCCTAAAGGCCTGAGTGTGAGTGTGAATCTATATTTTGGCTCTGTATGTCGCTATATATCACCCCTGTAATAGACTGGGTCCAGGGTCCAGCGGGGATCGGCTCCAGTCCCCTGCAACCCTGACAGATAAGCAGTATGGGTAATGGACTGGAGGTTTGGGGTCTGTGGGTCCCCAAAAAAGAGGAAATGTCAACAAAGCACAGGACAGAACTCATGGTTCATGGTGAATCCACTACATGAAGTACACCTCTGATAAACTCTTGGTCTGAAATTAGTCAATCACAGCTGTGAGATTTGACCCCAACGGCTAATCACAGCTGTGACATGTCTCAGCTTTTAAAACTGACAGCAGGAACCTGTTATTTCATGGTCGATTAGTAATTGTAGGCTGGCCTGCGTGGGTGGGTCAGCACTGAATTACAAAGCAGAGGGTGGTGCAGAGCTCGGTGTAGATCAGGCTGCTTCGCTGTGAGGTTTTATGGTCCAACAAAAAAACAAAAGCGTGCTGCAGAGGCAACATTGACAGGTGAGGACAGAGATAGTTTCTGGAGAGTGAGTCACCAAGCTGTCTGAAGGCGTTAGCCTGGAGAAGTCATGACCGAGAATTTTCTATTGTCTGTTCTCCCGATGTGATTTTTTTGTGATTATTTTTCTGTCCTTTAGCTGATGGGTTTGTACTTTCACCTTGCATTATGACTTATGAACATTTAAATTGTATTTTATTCTTAGACACAGTGCTTCTCTGCACGGCTCTGTTCGAAATGCGCCACCACGGGGGGCTTTTTGCGCTTTTTTAGTACTTAAATCCATCCACACCGCCTACATTAAGAACGCCTGGCCTGAAGAACAGCAGTGCATCCATTTAAATGAAACAGTCGATAATAAACCCTCTACCGCACAAACACACACATATGGAACAAATTAAAGGGAAACTGAATAAGCCAGTGGAGAAACAGCTGGTTCTGATGGTTTGATGGGTATGAAAAATGATATGAATCATGTGCTGTGAACTTCACAATTGAAGCTGAACCCAGTTGAACACCAATGGTTTCTTTTGAAGCGCTGTGTTAGATGGTACCTTCATCACCATCATAACACTAGATGAGTGAACATCTTTATGAATTAGGTTCATCCTACAGTAATTTCAAAGTCAGAGAGTTAAGCTGTTCTGGAGACACAAATTTGCTGTCTATCTGTAACAAACCAGAGGAAACCATTTTTGGAGAAGGTGGAGCTGAGTAGGAGTGAGGGACAGATCCAACCTAGTCTGTACTCTAGAGACTGAGACCATAAACCAATTTGGAAAATGCATTGTATTGAAGTAACAAAGAAACTATGGGCTTGTCTGGTTTAAAAAAAAACAACAACAAAAAAAACAAGAAGGCTGACAATCAAATGACAAACTGGAGGCTTCAAAACAACAGCTCACAAACTGACAAGTGAAGTCACAGCGGTTAAATCGCTCCACAAACTACATGACTGCACTTTTGCTCCTTTCGTCACCATGATGACCACTGTGGTGAGGTCATAATAACCTTCTGACCCGTGGGCTCATTTTTCACAGGACAGTCTCGTCTGCTTTTGATCTGTTATTATTCCAACAACTGAACTGTACCTGTAACGGATTTCTATTATCTTATCCATAAAGAAGCTTCGTGAGCTTTAGAAAGCACAACTCGTATTTTCTTCTCATTTGTGAGAATGATTAAAGAAATTTAAAAAACTGTTCAAAAAATGAATTAGATATAACAGTCGTAATTTTTTGCTGCATTAAAATACTCTGCTGTTACCATGGAAACTAGGGAGGACGACCCCCCCCCCCCCCCAAAAAAAAAACCAAACAAACCTCAGTACACTTATTTGTTTTCCCTCCAAACAGCACAGACATTCATTGCTGAGCTGAAGATACTCTTTATGTCATACGATCGGTCGTGAGATAAACTGAGACACTTAGGGGCACTGTGATTAGCCATCAACAAACACACAAACACACAACAAATACTTTTTAAATGTGGAATCAAATGAACACAGTTAAATCGGAAAAGTTTGGCTGCAGCTGTCCTTTTAATTGAGCATCAGAAACTGTCAGGTACAACTTTTAGATTAATTTAAGGTCCTATATTGTATAAATTGAGATCTCTGTGTCTTTTAGATCATAAAATGAGGCGATAGTCTGACAATCACACAGTAACCACATCCCCTAATTTATCCCCTGCTTTCTAGTCCATTTTCTCTTTTTAAAAAAATGAACATCATGTTGTATTGAGGACTTGAAACTAGAGACTGAGACCATAAACTCAGGACACAAATGGACTTTTGACACAAACACTTCAACACCTCAATTATTACGATGTGCTGTAATAGGTAGATGTGGCAGTGACACTATGTAGAAAACAAGGCCTGCTGTTCTGGTGGCTGACTGGTTAAAGAGTGCACCTAATGGGCCTCGAGCACAAGCACATGTGAAGGACAATTTACCCCAACCCCATCACCTGTCTCCCTCCTCTGTCAAATAAAAGGTATAAAATGGCAAAAAAAACAACAACAAAAAAACAAAAAAAACAAACCCAAATTCTAAGTTTTACTAAAAATAAATCTATAAAATTGAAAAAATAAAACAAAGCTCCGGTTGTTTTCTGTTGTCAAGGCAGAGCCTTTGAGGTTGTAAATTAAGCTCCTGTTTTGAATTCGTTTTTATTTTTACACCTTTATCATTTCTCACTGCTGACAGTTAACACATCCACATGTGAACGTTTATTACAGGATTTCGCAAAAATTAAAAACTCTTCTTGGTTTCAACTTCCAACACACAAACTGCTTAATTTCTGTTGCGTTTTTTTTTTTTTTGCCCTATGATGTTTTACTCTGATGCTGTATAGCAAGTAGGGCCTGTTAGAAACAACAAGAGTTGCTAAGGGGCATAAATCGGTGTGTGTGTTTTATGGAAGTG
Organism: Remorina albescens; assembly: GCA_034769265.1. Lineage (NCBI taxonomy): Eukaryota > Metazoa > Chordata > Actinopteri > Carangiformes > Echeneidae > Remorina > Remorina albescens. Next base: position 24,287,310 of record CM068481.1, on the reverse strand, counting down.
ATACCACACACATTTCACTTCACTCCCTTGACAATTTCTGCAAGAAACATTATGTATTATTTAAACAATTCAATGCCCTAAAGTAAAAGTACTAAGTTACTCGCTACTACTGAATATAGTATGCACTAAAGGTAGATGTTAAAGGTCCATATAGTCTTAAGTTTCAGATGGGACAAAACATCTATCAATCCTCGACTTCATCCATCAGCTGCCTTTTCAACCTGAGTACAAGTTTTCCTTGTGTGCTCCCTGTGATGAGTGTATATTGTGTGACAGGATATTGGTGATATTTTCTGGTCTTTTCCCAAGCTCAAGTGTGTCAGGAATGACATTTTTCATTTTTACAGCAAGATTTATAGCAAACGGCTAATCCCTGACAGTCGCTCTGTGCTATCGGGTTGCTCCGAATACTCTTTTGACTCTTCCACCTTCATCACAACAAGCCCTCCGGCTTTGTATGGTCATAGAAAAGCATATTATCCTGAGAGAGCCGAAATCAGCCTCACTTTAAAAAAGGTTTATGAATTCTATCTATACCTTGAAGACATTTAGTACTCTATCTATTTAAGTTTCTTAATATCTGGGACCCTTTATTGAACATATTAGGAGGGGGAGTATCGACCAGGGAATTATTCAAAGTGGACTCTGCTGGACAGCCCTTCGATCCAGGATTTCAGTTTTCTGACCTTCCAGAGCCTGGCTCTGTCCGAAGGTAATAAAATCCAGCAACCCGCAGGAAAGACACAAAATCACAGCTACTACAAAGAGATACAAAATAACCTAAAATAGACATAAAATAACCTCAAAGAGACTCACACTGCCTGTAGAGACACAAAATTTACACCAAGGCACTAAAACCTACGGTTAATGGGCACAAATGCTTTGCAAAAACCAAAGTGAAGAAGAGAATGTGTGCAGTTTTATCTTTAGGTTATTTATGTTACATATCTATGCTAAACATATTAGTTAGTGATGTGAGGAGCAGCAGAGAGGCTGCGTCCAGGCCAATCCACCTCCGACTCAAAGGATGTGTGAGTCTATTAAATGTCCAGCTCTTTAGTTCTCTCCATGATAAGCTGTTTGCTGCTCATTAGACTCCAGTACAGACGTTTCAGTGCTCAGCGTGTGGCGACCATGTGCTAAGGCTCGCTCTCCCCCTCACTATCTCTGCTGCATCGCAACACTCAGCCGTTACCATGGCAACTATGGAGCACAAAAAGAGATGCTGGGGTTTGTTTTGTTTTTTTTAACTCATTTGCTCAGAGCCTCAGCTTCAGACAGGTGTGGTTATGTCATTCCTGCTGCAGTTTTCTTGTTAGTTACTGAGAAAGTATCTGACAGACAAGACGTGTCATCTCATCAAACACACACGCACACCTCTCCCTCATGTTGAGTGATGTTGCTGCACACCCACTGTTCTCAACTCATTTTCTGTCGTTCATCCTCCCCAGTCTGTTCCCACATCATCGCAGCAACCAGGCTGCCACACTGATGTCATTTGTGAGGTTGTCGGTCTGATTCCAAAACTAACAGTGACAGACCGATCACTGTTGGTTCTCACAGCACCATCGTCAATTATCAATCACACTGTTACATTATCATCATCAACATTATTACATCATCATCAGCTGATTATGTGATCTATTTACTCACATTCCTCTCAGTCGGATCAGGACCTGGTTGTTATGGTTCTGCTCCAGACCATCCACAAAGTCCTGAACCTGTTCAGTCTGCTGCTCCTCCTCAAATTCCTGCTCCCGCTCACTCTGCTGCTGGACTTCTGTCTGCTGCTCCACAGCCCATGACATCCCCTCAGTCTGCACCTCCTCCTCCTGCTGCTGCTCTACCACCTCATTCTGCTTGTGCTGCATCTCCTTTTCCTGGTGATGCTCCTCAATCTGCACCTGCTCCAGCTGCTGCCCCACCTCAGTCTGCTGCACCTCCTCCTCTGCATGCTGCACCTCCTCTTCCTGTTGCATTTCTACTTCCTGCTCCTCCTCTGGCTTCTCCTCCTGCTGCTGCTGAACTTCCTCAGGTTCTCTGTCCTCATGTTTCTGCATCTCCTCCATGTCAAGCTCTCCCGCCTGTTGCATCTCCTGCTGTTGCACCTCCTCCTCCTGTTGTTGCACTTTCTCTTCCTGCTCCTGCTCAGGCAGCTGCAACTCCTCCACCTCCTCGTTCATCTCAGTGTGGGTGAGGAGGTGAAGGAGGTGTCGAGAGTTTTGCTTGTAGAGTTGTTGTGCTCACTGAGCAGAGTTTGGTCTCTGACCGTCCGGGCGTCTCTCAGACCAACGGAGTTGTGAAAACATCGACGCTGATCGCTGCCAGTTGGCTTCGATAAAACTTCATCCAACTTCCTGTGATGTCATCTGTCCCCCCAACCAATCCAAAACCATGAGCTACAACATGATCCTTTAAAGATCACGGGACAAAGTATAGTAATTGTTTTTGAAAAAGTTGACAAGATCAATGAGATCGAACCACAGCCAAAGAGTAAACAAGGTGATCAGCTGATGACTTCCTTCAGTTCAGCTCTGCACTCCAGCACTGCGGCGGAAAAATGAACCAGCTGAATGTCCCAGAGCATCGCTGTAGCAATGCACAGAGGAAGACGACCAGCAATAAAGACAGGATGGAATCAGAGGGAGGGAGAGGGAGAGGAAAGCAATGGAGGAGGACAAAGGAGAAGCAAAGAACATTGCACAGCGTTTCCGTGGTAACTCACTAACGGTTGCTAAGAGTGATGGAATCCTGCAGCTGACAGACCTCCCTCCTCCTCCTCCCTCCCAAATTCAAACGCAGATAACTTTACGTTCAGACAAAACCAGCAAACAGGGATCTTTCAATCTGTCCTTCACTTGCTCAGCAGCTGCAACTGAGTGCGTGCGTGCATGTGTGCGTGTGTGTGTGTGTGTGTGTGTGTGTGTGTGTGTGTGTGTGTGTGTGTGTGTGTGTGTGTGTTGAGCCATTTCTTTGCAGCGTAAGAGAGTTGAGTATGTGTGTCGTGTTTAGACAATGATGATGTAATGTTCCTGAAAACGAGAGCCACAGAAACCTCTTTGGTCAAGTGACAGAGCCAGACAAACAGGCGCCCCCCAGAGGCTTCATGGGTCATCACAGCCCCCCCAATAAAAATTGGGGCTGTATGGACCTCAGCAGCAGATAAATAAGCAGTTGGCCTGAAAAATAATCTCTCAAAAACAAACCTGATTCATTTCAAACAATCTGAAGGAAACAGGAGGCTCTCACCTGTCTGCTTGCCTCATCATCTTTTCTTCTGCCTTCTGAGGAAACTAAAAAAGCTAAATGCAATTATCCTGTGGATCGTTACGATTTCCCTTTGACGCAAAGAAATTAGTCAGAATCGTACCTCAGGAATCTGTTGTCCCGAAGACCTGTTGATGTACCTGTGTAACAACAATGCTTGTCAACATCTTCCTGCTGGAGACGTCCCTCAAAAATCAGCTGAACTGGGAGCATCACCTGGTAGAACACACATTTAGGCATGACAACTGTCCCAGGGGACTACTTCCTGTCACTGTGCCTCAAACTGAGCAAAATGAGTCTGATGTAATTATTACAAGCCACATACATTAATGGTAAAAAGAAAAAAAGCAAACCACAACGATCCTTTAAAATTCAAAAATTTGCATCAGTGCTGTGTTTTTAGGAAGCTGGACTCAATCCAAGCAGCAGAAGCAGATATATACCTGATTTTGACTTCCCAGACGGAGTAAAGCTCCAGGAATACTGACACCACACTTCCCATTTATCTCTGAAGTATAAAAGCTATTAGCTTCATGGTGAGACATACTAATATTCAACCCAGTCTCCGCTCTAGCAGAGGCAGTTTTCCAAAGAAATGCCTCACTAGTTTATATTCATCCCCCTCTGTGACACAGGAACAGATGCTGCTGGAGCTTAACAACACTGAATGGGACTATGGAGGAGTTTCTCTTCTGTTCAAGTATCACACTGAAATGTATCCTGATACACAAATACAACGGATGAGGCAGAAGTATATTGATATTAAATTCAAAGTAAGGCTTCAAAGCTTTAAATTACAGTACATGACAGGCAATTTCATCAAGCACCCTTTAAAGCTTCCTGAAGAGCAGTGCAGCCTTAACAGAAGAAACGTCAGGAGGAGCAACAGAGGAGAGACCACCTCTCCAGGTCAGACAGAGGAGAAAACCCCACTCAATCAACAGGCCACAGGCCCTTCTCTCTGTCCCACTTCCTTTCTCTCTACACTGCCTCACAACATTTTAAAAAACAAAGATTTGGGGTTCCCATGTGGCCAAGTGGCTAGGTCACACACCCTAAGGTCATACTGAGTAATTTCAGTGAATCAAGGTTCTGGGGAGAGGGAGCGATGATGGTCCAGACCCAAACCCAAGGCCACATGGTGGGATCTCCAACTGGGCTGCCTGAATCTTTAATGCCTTACCGGGTCTTGGAGCTTTTTACAGCACAGTGGTTGGTCAGTCCACGGACACGCCTTCCGATGGTGCACCTGATTGGACGCTGCAGATGACTCGCTTTGATTGGCTGCAAAGAGTCACCTAATGGAGGGAGAGGAAGAAAAGCCTTTTACCAAGTGAGACAAAGTGCGGCTGTCTCCCAAATTTAAATAGCCAATCAAGTGTAAATCCACTGTGACATCACCCATTGGTTTGGCGGTTGGCCCTTCTGTTTTTATTTTAAAAACTGATCATCATGCTGTACTGAAGAGTTCAAACTACAGACAGACCATCAGGAAAATATTTACTGAGCTAATAAATCAGGCAGAAGGAGGGACATTTTCCCATAGAATTCAAAACAATCACTTCTTTTTACAACCAGTGGAGTCGCTCCCTGATGTTAGCAAGATAGCACCTTGCTAACCAAGGTAAAATCAAGATGGCTGTGATCCATGAAGGACCAGAACTTTGTCCTTGGAACCAAGTCTTCCGAAGGATGCGACCTTGAATTGGGACATAGTGTTCGAGTTATCTCTGAAAACTTAAGTCTATTATGGAAATCTTTCTTTGACCTTTTAATATTGTGATTTTACTTTGATGGTGGACTAGAAATAACACAAAAACAAATGAGATCCTACATGACTGACAAAAGAGTAAAACAATGAATTAAAGGTCACATTGAGCACTGCAGAGGCTGACAATTCCTCTCTCTCTCTCTCTGAACACAGCTGACCCTCCCAAAACCGAAGAGACGTCAGCCCTAAAAATAGACAAGGCTAAGAGGAAACTAGAGGTGAAATTAAGAGGATCCACAGCAGCAATTGGAAGTGACTGAAAACTGCATTATTTTACTTTTTAATGTGACTTGATCTACGAGTTACACCTGAGGAAACTATGATGTGCTCTGAATAAAATCACCGTAAATGTGATCAAATGAGTTCTTTCATACATATTTTTTTGGGGAAAATACCTCTTCCCCCTGTGTGGATGTGTTCAGTGTGGATGTGCCTCCCTCTGCTGGTCAGTGTTGACTGGTCCTGAACTGGTTCACTGAGCCTGATGGATTTGGGTTCAGAGGGTTCAGGTTGTCTGGTTTTCACTGCACCCTCATCTCACCTGAATAAATCACCAGGCACTAACAAAGACATGAAGTGGGTAGAGGAGACCCAAGAAACCAGCAGAGACTGGAAGAGGCCAGACAACAGACTGCAGGAAACCATGAACAGACTATATAAGACCATACCAAAGACTAAGAGAGATCAGAAGCTTCTGCTATTTTTCCTCCACAAGTTGCAGCCAACCATGATGCCATTCCATCCTGACTGTCAGGCAAGTCGCCATGTGTGGTACAGTCTGTCAATCACTCAGTAGCCACGGCCCCTGATGCACACCGTGCTTTCTCTCTTCACTTTACAGAACCAAAATCCAGGTTCAGGTTTATAGAGGATCTGTGGTCCCTTATAATGAGACACTTTCAGGCTGAGGCAGCAAGTGGAACCAGAGTGAGTCCACAATGTCCACAAACAGCAGCTCTAGTGGTCATAAACAAACCCTCATAGCAAAAGATGAGTCGTCTGATTGGTCACCCAGCTAATTGACTGTTAATTGGTTCTTCATAATCAGCAATAAACACTGAAGAGACAATTAGATGACCATGAGTGTGTGTGTGTGTGTGCATTTCATTTTTATCCTGGTCTTTCTATGTCAAAAGGTTTTTGAGGCAACAACATGTGCACAACTGAGACATTCTGTCTGAAACTTTAATATTTAAAGATGTCACTGAAAACTATTAAATCTATATAAAAATAAACAAACAACACATCTACAAATATTTTTTTCATTTCAGCATATGACACAGGATTTCTCTAATTTACTGAAAGTTCCTATTCCCATTTCACATTATCTAAGATTAATACTGTGTGATTGGTTCCAAAACTGCCTGTGATGTCATAAATCATGCAGGTGTTTAATGACTGAAGCTGAAATTCCCTCCATGAGTCGATAAATATAAAAATAGAAAAGTTATTATTTACTGTGAAATAAGAAAAACTTCTAATCTGAATGTTTTTGGAAAAGTTCAACTAGTTTGCAATCAAACTTATTTCGGAGCACAAGGAGCCCAAACTTTGACAGAGTATTTCATTTTGTTTTAATTAGGGCAAGAGGATGACCCAAAATGTCAGCATTAAAACAGAATTATTATTTTGTCTTTCCATTTACACGTAACTCACTGTTAGCTACACATTAAATGGTAGAATATGACAACAAGCATAGGGGGAACTAAAAATAAATGACTAAATTCATGTTTCCCGAAAACGTACAAGCTGTCATGACAGAGAGAGTGACAGAAAAGGACCGTCTGACCTGTCACTGTCTGAACCGGAGATTCCCCATGTGGCGTCACCACCGCCATCTTTCTGTCCAGAGATGAACAGAAGGAGCCCATCTTCAGCAGAAACCACAAGAGGAGGAGGAGGAGGAAGACGGAAACTCCAAACAAATGGAGGACTCGGTATCTCTGTGCTTTTCTACCTTTTGGAGAAACATCTTCCTGCTTTCGTCCACATGCTGCTCAGCACAGCCCTTTGACAGCTGCTCCCTCTCCCTCTAAGACACAGAAGTGGACTGATGTCTCTCGCCCTTTTAATCCAGAAGAGGAGGGTCAGTGCTTGTAAGAGAAAGACACAGACAGAGAGGGAGGGGGTAGATTTTTCAGCTTTAGTTCATACTGTAGCATTTTCAATTAAACTGAATTCCTCACCTGTATGAACTGACCATAAGTGTAGCTCCGCCCCTCTCAGTTTGTGTTGCTACACCTGTCCAAGTGTGAACCCCCCCCCACCGTGACCCATCGGTCTACAAACTGCTGTTTTAACGCCCGTAGTTTGTAATCTGTCTGTCGGCCATCTTTGGAGGGGAGGGTGGATCTGACCTGCTCTGTGCTCTATCCTGATTGGGTGGTAGAGTCTGTCAATCACACTGTAGCCCCGCCCCCTAACCCATTCCTTGCTTTATGGTCCATTTTAGTCTAAATCGGACCGATCATATAAGAAATGAACATCACCATCAGTACTGAACACTTTAAACTACAGAACGAGACCTATCAACAGTAAACTATAGTATCCCATAGACTTCAATACAATCTGGCTTCTTTAAAAATAAACAAATAAATAAATACAAGCAAGTGGCGTCGTTCCACAACAACTGTACACGGGGAGGGTTTCTTTATGACTCATTTAAACAGTATTTAGACTCCAAGTTGTGTGCAGCTGAGTGTTTCTGCTCGGTGAGACAAAATGGAGCCGCCAACTCTGCAGCCGTTAGTGACGTAGTTTCCAAAATGGCGCCCGGTCACTACGTCGGTCTGAAAAACGCGCCTTTTCACTCCCGATACAAACGGATCTTCTGACGCCATGTACGGAGCATTATCGGTGGTTAAATCTGGAAATGTCCAGATCCTGAGCTGATAAACTGGCCGGTGACCTGCTGCCCTTAACTTCAGCTATCCTGCTAGTTTAGCTAACTTTAGCGCTTCAACGTTCCCGAGGAACTCATAAAGACTTCAAACGAGAATCTCTTTAAAATGTCCCAAACACGATCCTGACGACATATATGTTACTACAGTAAAAAGAAAGATAATATTTCTTATTTTAAACTAAAAAACGTCAACATGCTCACCAGCTGTCCACGAAGATACACGAACATGGAACCTGTTATAGCCGCCATTATGCTGCGTTCAGGACACATCGTCAAAGGTGGTCATAACAAAAGTCTCTTTTTTGCACCCAAAAATAAATAAATAAACAAAAAAACAAACAAACCGACGGGTGCATAAAGGCGCTGGATTTTTTTTTCAAGTTTTCTTTTTCTTGTTGCTGTTGGGTTTTTGGTCAGGAAATTCTTGCAGGTCTCGGATTTTCCCGACTGCACTTGAAAACAACTAAAATCATGGCGTCGGTAATATTACTGATGACTTCTAATAAGAAATAATATTATTCTGTAACATTTACAGTCTTCATATATGAGTGCAGATAAATATAAAACAAATAGTAACTACACAAATAAAGGATTAATATGAGCATTCATTTTTAAGTAATTAAAAAATAGCATCAAACAGTGCTTCCTCTTTCATAGAAGTTTTTTATTAAGGTTCTTATGATTAGAAATAAAATTCCGGAGTTTGTGGCTACCCACTGCAAACAGCAGATGGGTCTGAATGCATACTGATCTAATGTAACAAAACACAAACGTGACTAACAACAACAGCACTAAAGCACTAAAAGGACATCATCAATAATAACATGCAAAACTTCAATAACGTCATTTGGTCTAAAATTCTGGGCGAATAACTATCCCCACAGGTAAATAACACAAGATGGAAGAAAGGTTTGTTTTTTTGGTTTTTTATTTCAATGAAAAATCCATCCAGCCTTTTACTTCCAGCTGGGAGTATCTTGAGTTAAAACAATTTTGAGTTTATTTTAAGTAAATGTAATATTTAATTTGAACCTCACGTTCTCACATGATGGATTATTAAGCCAAACCACATCCAGGCCAAAAAACAAACCCGACGTTTGTGAAAATACAGAAAATCTGTTCACACAAATGCTTCTTTTTAAGCCCTGAAGCCTTTAAACTGCCTAACCCATTCTAAATATTTTCCTTTAGTGGTTGGATCCGTTCATCATCTGTGATTTGTAGCTCTTCAGTTGCTCCACAAAGCCAGGGTTTGGGCAGGAGGCGGGCCGAGCTGACTTCACCAACGACAGGGCGTTGTCGAAGGACTGGCCATCGCATGACATCAGATAGCCAATGACCACAGCCGGAGCCCGAGAGACACCGGCATTGCAGTGGACCAACACCACACCTTTCTGAGGGGGAAACAGATGTTGTTGGCAGTAATTCAAGTTTCCTTTTGGACACTGAGCACCAGGAGAAGTTAAAAGCCCCACAGTCCCTGTTAACATTTTAGCAAACAGTTTGCAACTAACACATACACCAGGTTCGTCTTTTAGCTCTGTGTTTGGTCTCCACCCAACCCTGACAGAAACTTAATAGGACCTACCACTGCATCATTTAATCCAGTCTGTTTGTATGTGTCATCCTTGTAATATAGTTTTCTTTGAGCATTTTTAGAATACTTCAGAATCATTTTCCTGAGATACAACAAGCTAAAACTGGAACAGTAGCTTTTAAGAGTCAGAAGAAGCTGCCGGGACACAAACTTAAATTTCAGTGATGTTGTCTGAACACTAGAGGGCTCCACAGACCAACAGCCAATAAGAGCTGAGCTCATCATGACCTCAAACTCCTCCACTGATGAGCTGTTTAGCTAATAGGTGGCTTGTTTGTTGGTGTCTCTGGATTCCCTTTAGCTTCTCCATTACAGTTTCTGTTTCTTAACATGGAAGGTTGACATCACAAACTGTGGCCCAGATATCAGGCTGAACCACAACAGGGCTACATTGAAAGCCTCAAACAAACAAGTCAACCAGACTGAGCAGAAACTGGTTTGGTCCCTTTACCACCTTTTATTTTCAACAAAAGCCAAATATTTGTTTGATTCGACTGCTTGTAGAATTCTGATTATTCAGCTAAAACAAGACTGAACTGGTTTTAACCAAAAATATATTTGGTTTCAGCTGATGAAAAATTTGCACAAAACTACAAAAAATTTGCCACAGACTCGAAAAATGCACACAGAAAAAGTAAAGGCTGATGATACAGCTGGAAAAGATTTTATATAAATATTCAAATGAGCCTTAAATCACATCTGGGGTTTTTGTTCAAAGTTTCATGTCACGTGTTGCTCTTTTTTCTCTGAATATGTGAATCCTCTGAAGCCAAAAGTTATGTAAAAAACAAATCTTTTGGCTTGAAAGGACCTGTAATTCAAACAGTGTACAAAGACATGAGACCAAACTGGAATAAAGAAGCAGAGAATCAGCCTGAGGTCTGTCTGGGTAAATATCTGAGCTGGAACTTCAGTTTCATTTGCTGAAAATTTTGATTTAAGGCCAAAGACACATTAAGCAATAACAACTCATTACATATGTATACATGTCCTGGGGTCAAGAACTGGACCACATGATGCTGTTGTGGTGCTGGTGCTGGTGCCCGTTGCCATGGCAACACCAATAACTGATAGTCATTACCAGCCAGATGGCCTGCTGAGTAATCTGACCCTGCACTTCAAAGTAAAAGCATCAGTTTGATTATCAGGGTTGGAATTTCCACATACACACACAAACACACACAGAACCATATCATGATGAACACACACACACTTCCTGTAACTGTATACCCTTCATGACGGCCTAATGATTCACTGCATATATGTGTGTGTGTGTGTGTGTGTGGTGTCATGTTAAGGTGAACTGCAGGCTTCACTGCTAAAAGCTTGTATGACACTGAGATCTGATCTGTGTGCAGTTTAATAAAACATGAACAAAACTACACATCTATTATTTAAGGCAGAGGAGGAGGAGGAGGACTCTTCCCTCCTTCTCAGATCCTTAGATTTGTCCTCTTTGGCCCATAATCTCTTGGCATCATGGGACAGTTTCTGCTTGTCTGACCTGATCGGCTCGTTTGTTTTCAGCAGAGCTACAGCAGCTCTCACCTTGTTTAGCTTCCAGAAGTTTTAATGTTGCAGTTCCTGCAACTGAACGTCTATCTGAAATCACGTCCTCTTCCTTTTAGTCAAAATAATGTTGGTGGTTTTGTTTTTTAAGTTTCATGTTAGTTTATCTTGTTGTCTGGAGGTTCAAGTGTTATTTTTACTATTTAATGGTTTCAGTCATTTCCAGGATGGTTTTTTTTTTTTGTTTGTTTGTTTCATATGAACCTGCACGACACTTTACAGAGAAAACAATCAGTGATAAATAACTATTAAATCGATGGGTGTTGATAGAGATGTTACCTCACTGCGAGCCTGCTGGATGAATTCACAGCAGTCCTGGATGTGGAGCAGCAGATCAGCATCAGGATGATCCAGAATACTGACAGTCTTATAGATGAACAGGTCTGGAAACACGTTCTCCACACCGAAGGCCACGTTCAGGATATGAGACACCTGAGGAGGAAGAAAATTTCATCATGATAAGCTCAGAGAAATACAGCAACACACCATGACAGTAACATCCAGGCAGGTTCGTTGTTATTTAATATTTAATTAATATTGCAGCTTTTATTTCCTTCTCAGCCCTCGGGCACAATATTTTCCTCCTTTCTCCTCATTGGTCAGCTTTTATCTGCAGAATGAAACGGACTTTTCTGAAACAACGGGTTTACGGGTTTCACTCATTAACATGTTCTTTGGCTGTCGTAATGGACATTCATTGTTGTTTTCTTATTTTGATTTGGGATACCAGGTTTCCCATCATGCTTTGGGTGAAACAAGCGGTATAATGTTTCTATGGAAACAGTGAGTTGTTTTTTTCAAATAAATTGTAAACGCATAAATAAACACTTGAATAAATAAAGAAATCAGAGCGTTCTACAGAAAGCTGAGCAGTTAGTGACAAAAGAAACTCACCTTGTGTTTTCTCAGAGTCCCAAAGTCATGAGCAGCATCTTGAGAACCTACAAACACACACACAGACACGCACATGCACACACAATCACTGAAAAAGGCCAAGCTGATCTACTGACGTCTGAAACTAGAGACAAAGACCATAAACTCATCACGTGTAATGAGCT
>CM068481.1:24177646-24270146 GCA_034769265.1 Remorina albescens | reverse complement strand
CCAGCTGTTTGGGCTCAGCCGAACATCTGGATCCTCCTGATTTCTTCATTGACGGACTGAGGTCTGCTGGGTCTGGACCCGATCTTCTGATCCCGGAGCAGCTTTCCGCCTGTTGACTTTTCATCTAAAAGGAATCTGCCTCTCCAGGAGGATGAGGAGGGGGGAGGAGGAAGAGGAGGAGGTGAAGGTCTGGATAAGAAAGCGGCTCCTCCCGTTTCCTGGAGCGGCTGCAGACGCACCAACCGACGGAGAAGCGCGTCCTCTCTTTGGATCTAACTCCAGACCTGACCGGATCCGGTCCGTCCCGTCCCGTCCCGTCCCGTCTCTGAGCCCCGCCGAGCCGACATGCTCTCCCCGGGACTCTCCGTGTCTCTGCTGGCCGTGTCCTGCGCGCTCTGGCCGGCTCCGGTCCGGGCGGCGTCCTGTGAGCCGGTCCGGATCCCGCTGTGCCGGTCCATGCCCTGGAACATGACCAAGATGCCGAACCACCTCCACCACAGCACGCAGGACAACGCGGTGCTGGCCATCGAGCAGTTTGAGGGGCTGCTGGGTGAGTTCCCTGATGACCCCCCCCCCCCAAAGTTAACCTCCTTCTCTTTATGATCATTAAAGATCCGACAGTTAGAATTTAAAGGTAATTAACGCCACCACGACTTCATTAGGATGTTTGATCAGTGACGTCACCATCAAAATCAATCAGAAACTATTCGTTGAGAATAAACATGAAACGCTTCAAGCTAAAGTTGAATTCACAGTTTTGAAAAGCGAAGAAAGAATCTAGAAAATCAGCAACAGGTGAGTCTGATCCAGATCAGGAGCAGCTGCAGCTTCAGCTCTGATTCCTGATCCAGCTGATCAGCTTCAATAAAATCAGAAGTCTGATCGCTCTTCTGTCTTTGTTCACAACATCCAACATGTTTTTATTGTTTTTAAAAACCAAAATGTTCTGAGCAGCTTCAAATCTTCTCTGTTCTCCATAAACTCTGTACGAGAACCTGAAGAGCCAGAAACCTTCAACCTGTCTGCTGACAGACTGCACTGAAGTCTATGGGAAAATGTCCCATCTCCTCCCTTATATTGAAGTCTATGGGAAAATGTCCCTCCTCCTCCTTTATATTGAAGTCTATGGGAAAATGTCCCATCTCCTCCCTTATATTGAAGTCTATGGGAAAATGTCCCTCCTCCTCCTTTATATTGAAGTCTATGGGAAAATGTCCCTCCTCCTCCTTTATACTGAAGTCTATGGGAAAATGTCCCTCCTCCTCCCTTATATTGAAGTCTATAGGAAAATGTCCCTCCTCCTCCTTGATGAGTTTATGGTCTCAGTCTCTAGTTTACAGTCTTCAATACAACATGATGTTCATTTTTTAAATGATGCTCCATTTAGAGGAAGGAGGGGAGGGGTTAGGGGGCGGGGCTACTGTGTGATTGACAGACTGACTTAAATGAAAACAGAAGCTCATAAGCTGATGGTTGGTCGAAGCTGCTTCATCTCTGACGCCGTTGGAGCCATTTCCCCTTTTTGAATAAACCCAATCTGAACGATCTCACAAATATGTTTCGACGATCTCTTACTGAACTGAAGAGTCCAGAACAGGTCCAGTTCTGCTCCACCTGCCTCTTGTTGGGGGGGGGGTTACTAAAAGCAGGGGTTCATGTGCAGCAGTGGAGGGTGAATAGCGCAGCAGTCTGGGTAATTTCTGATAATTATGTTTTAAATAAGCTGCTGTGGAAAACTAAAGGTCTGTTGAAGCTGAAGTGACCCCGCCCACCAGCACGCCACCACACCGCCCCCCTCAGCCAATCACAGGCTAAAGCTCAGTTCGCCCAAATCACACCTAATAAAGGTGGACATTTGGTTTCATGTGTGCATGTTTTCAGATTTCTGGCTCCACCTCAGTGGAGGGAAAGCAGATTAGAAAAGTCGGGTTTTGTCGTCGTCTCTGGTCGAACGGTTGGCAGGATCATGTCTGTGATGTCACAGGTGACCTGTGACATCACAGGGTCCAGGTCACAAAGGATCAGTTTTTCTCAGGCTCTTCAGGCTTTACCTGTCAGACCGGTGGTTTCTGGTTTTCCTGTCTGGTCCCAAATGGTTCTGGTTCTGTCTCTACTTCAGAAAGTCTGTCTGAGAACAAACTCAAAGGGATGAAAACCAGAATAATGAACCCGGTCCAGACTAAACAAGAAGTCCAGCTCTGATCAGGAGGACTGAATATTCCCACACAATATTAACGGACATTTAAATCTTTAATTAGCCGACTGACCGTAAACACTGACCGGGTCTGAACACCAGGAATTCAGATCTTGGTATTTCTCAGGAATTCTCTGCCAAAATCTTTTCCAGTGTCCCAGAAAAATAACTGGTGGTTTTCAGTGTTTGTTTTTTTGGGTGTGTTTGTGGTGAAACACTGAAAAATCTTGCACACAAACCAGATTTAGCCAGTCTGAGTGAATTTAGCACCAACACAACACAGAGTTATATCAGTTACAGCAAAAACCTCAGAGACACAAATAAAATAAAAGCTTCACCCGTGAGAAACTGAGACAGTCAAATATCTGCTATTTGTCCGTTATTAAAACTGTTTCAGTGTGAATCAGTTCAATGTCAAATCAATTATTCTCTACAACTGAAGTGGAGCAACATTTAGTTTTTAGGCAACAGAAAATATGCCAAACTTCTCTAATATTGATATAATATATTTCTTTGAGTTTTGAACTGTTGGATGAAACAAGCCAAGTGAGGAGAAGCAAAACAATCAAATGAACTAATAATGAAAACCACAGAAAATGTTGTCTGAGCTCCATCAGCCAAACTTCAGAGGAATTATCTGAATATCATCCAAAAGTTAAGGCCGAGGTCTGAGTCAGTAGTTTTAACCCAGTCCTGCAAAAAACAAACCAACAAATCCATAAACACAAACGGGTAACAAAATAAGAGCCCTTAAAAATTTAGTGTATTCGGTCAAAACAACCAGATTTTCTTTTGAATAAATACAGAAACTGTGTTTTTATTATGAATCATAAATATCAGAAATATTCATTCCTGTTGACAGATCAGGATTCCAACACACAAGTGATTTATCACTGGAGTTATTATTTTGACAGTAAAACTTCTTTCCTCTTCCTCCATCAGGTCCCGTTCAAACTAAACTTTTCCATCATTTTTATTTCTGATGTTACAGCACGGACAGTTTTATGAAACAATAAACCCGCCGTTATTCATGCCGGTTTCAAATCTCCCTTCAGATCTGAAACAGCTGATGTTGTGGCAGCAGAACTGGAAAGAAAGAGAGAGGAAGAAGAAGATGGATGAAATTCATCAAATAAGACGAAGGCCGGAAAAAAAAGTTTCCTTTAATCAAGCGTGACTCTGAAGAGTTTCCTCAGTTTGGTTTATTTGGCTGTAAATCCTGAACAGGATTCAAGTGAGAACATGGACTTGGATCTGGAATAAAGGTTTTGGGTTTTTGGGAGGTCACGGTGTTTAAGACAGAAGACTCTGAAGAGTCTGCGGCGAAGTGAGGGTGTAAATCCTGACAGCTGCACGTCACCATGACGCTAACACGCTAATACACAGCAGCTTTAGCGTGTTAGCATGCTAATATTTGCTACAGCGCAACAAAGTCCAGATGTGGAAGTCGTGTCAGCTGATTCTGGCCAGAGGAACCCAAAGTCAAGAGGGTTCATCCTCTGGAAACCAGGAACATACTCGAAACTCATCATGTCCGTTCACTTATTGGTGAGAAAGTCTGACCAGAAGGTGGACTGACTGAACCAGCAGTTTCAGGAGTTAGAGGTGAATTTAGTGAACTCTTCGGCTGCAGGCGTTTTCCCGCTCTTTGAGCTGAGGAGGTTTTACTGTTGGACTGTTCGTTATCGCAGAGGACGGTCCGTCCAGCTGAGCTGCAGCCAAACCTTCAGTTTATGGTTTTTCTTCACAAAGTCGTAAAAGAAACTCAGCTGATCATTAAACACAAACTGGCCTCCGTGTTAAAAGTTCACCCAAATTATTAACCCCCCCTTCGGGGGAGTCTGACCCTGCAGGTAGTTCAGTGGATCAGATGCAGAAAGATGTTGTTCCTATATGAATCCTGGTGACCTTTGACCCCGTTACTGGAACAGTTTGCTGTCTGAAGTGTTTGGTCTCTTCATATCTGCTGATTCTGATCGGCCTTTTGAGCCAAACATGATCTGAACCTGAAAACTCATTTTATTTGAATGTGAGCAGTTGTTGTACAGTCTGTTTCTGCTCTTTAACAAACTGAATATTACACGGTTCTTTTTATGTGACAGTCTGTTTCTGGTCTCAATATTTACAACTTTAATGTTCATTTTTTATTTTAGCTCGTCAGGAGGTTCACTTTTCACAGAGATGTTCATCAGTTTCTCAGCTTCAGCTTGAACCAAACGGAGCCCTGAAACATGGAAGCAAATAATTTTTTTTTTCACATATTCACCTTTAAAAAGGGACCACTTGTTGTTCAGCAGCTACAACATCGTGACATTCATTAAAACCAGAGCAGGTGATATTCTGCTGATGGATAAATCAAAGTGAATATGAGGTGACTTATTTAAATATCGTTAAGGTGGAAGGGGAGTCAGATGTAAAGGTACGGGGATAATCTGACCGGCTGCCATCATATTTCATGGTGTGGACTTTGGCTGATGTTGAGCTCAGCTGAAGTCGGAGGGAGAAAGTGGAACAAACTTTAACCAGAAAAAAGTTCTAATGATAGATCTGCAGGCCAAAAAGCAGACGGCAGCTTCAGGTCACAAGTTTGTCGTATTCCTGTGACTTCACAGTGAAGCTGCGAGGCCAAACCTCAGTGATCCTGCAGTAAGAACACCGATCTGTCCTCTGCACGGTGTCTGACTCGCTCTGGTCCCCTGAACGCACCGTCTCCTTCTCTTTCTTAAGTAAAAGTCGTGTTTTCCAGTTTATACTGAGCTCGTTTATTCTAAAATCTTATTTTTCATTTCTACGTCGGCTGACTGAATTCACAGTAAATCAGAATAATATATCTGACAGTGTCATGAAAAACAGAAGACTCTCACATATTCAGAAGCTGGTACCAATTATGTTTTTAGCTTTTTATGTAACAATCAGATATTTTCCAAACACAGTTCTTCTTCATCTTTGGTTGCTGGTGGATTTGACGGGGAAAGTTTCATGTCCATCCAAACCGCAGAGGAGCTTCAGCTGTCATGTAACAGTGTCTATAGGGAAGATTAATGGGCCTCTCTCCATCCAAAACAGCTTTCCCTTTTTACTCCTCTCTGACACGCTCCAGTTAGCGGTGCATCGTGGTAGCTGATCAACGCCAAATCTCAAATATAATTCAACCGCTCCCATGAAACATCCGCCCAGAGGTTTAAATCACAGGCTGATATGTCCATCAGTGGTTTTTAAAGGAAAAACATGCACAACACTGAAGCTGAGTTTAGATTTCCTCACACGAAAAGTTCAGCTTGACTTTCAAACCATCTTTTGAAGCACTTTTTTGACCAGAGTTAACTCAAACTGTCCCTGTCTGTGTTCAGGAACTGGCTGCAGTCCGGACCTGCTCTTCTTCCTGTGTGCCATGTACGCTCCCATCTGCACCATCGACTTCCAGCACGAACCCATCAAACCCTGTAAGGCCGTCTGCGAGCGGGCCAAGTATGGCTGTGAGCCCGTCATGAAGCGCTACAACCACAGCTGGCCCGACAGCCTGGCTTGCAGCGAGCTGCCGCTGTATGACCGCGGCGTCTGCATCTCACCTGAGGCCATCGTCAAGGCCGAGGGACCAGGTATCATCTTCTTCATCATCGTCGTCGTCATCATTGTAAAATGTGTAAAGTTCCCTGAAGGTTTGAAGGTGAAGGAGAAAACTGCATCAGCCTTAGTTTGTCAGAAACACGGTCAGAGTGAAAGGCAACAACTCATAAACTCTTAAGGCATGAACATCAGCACAAATGCACAAACCGAGGCTGTGAGTGAATGAGGGCGTTTCTGTCTCCGGACCATCAGGAGGCCGCTCTGCTGAACCTTATCGGTGTTTTCTATCATGTTCCTGCTCTCAGCAGTTTGTTTCTGCTCTCCAACAGATAGCGTGAGTCATTTCCCCTCCGACTTCACTCCCACTGACTTTCTCAAAGAGCTCTTTGATACAGGCGGCCCACTCGTTTTACACTCAATAAAACCCTCACTGTCCTCTGCTTCTTTAAACAGGCCACGGACCGAGCCAGTCCTGCAGAGGAGGGAAAAACTGGTCTCAGTCTCCCTCCATAACGATATGCCCACGTATCTCCTCGCCGGTTTGGCTCGGCCCGGCTCGGCTCAGCTCAGCAGGGTTTAGGGATTTTCCCTCGCTGTGGACTGTTGATCTGCTGAGGTTCAGTCTGGGAGGACGGTTGAGGTCACTCTGGTGGTTTTCAGCAGGACTCCGGTCTGAAATGTTGCTTTAAGAAGTTTGTTTCCTGTTGGAACAGAAATCTGAAGCAGCCGCAGTTTATCTGTCTGTCTCCGTTTGTTGCTCTCCGAGTTCACGCTGAGCTGGATCTGATCAAACCTCATCTGATGTCACTTCGGTAAACAGAAACAGAGACTGACAGCAGAGACACCAGAGACCCAGCTGCCCTTTGTCTTCTCTTGTATTTTAGAACAGGTGGTCCAAAGTGACGGTGAAAGAGTCCTGCACACTTTCTAATTTTCAGTAAAGTAAACAGATTTCCCGGTTTTGGTCGAAGCCCTTAGCCTGATGTCATTCACATCATTCACTCATTCATCGTCTACTGCTTATCCGTTTCTGGGTGGCGGGTTAAATGAATAAAAAGTTGAAACTGAGACCACCAGGACCGGACTGTGGTGGCAGCTCCTTGTTGAAGGTCCCAGGACGCAGCCGGAGCAGCTGGGATGTTCATTATAGCCCCTCCGCTGCGTTCAGAGTCCGGCCCCGGAGTTTCCTTCCAGTTTCCCCTGTGACCAGAAAAACCTGTATGAACTGGAAAAACAAGAGCTGACTTCTTCCTCTCTCTGTGTCCCCGTAGATCCATATTACCAGGACCCGGCCAGGTGTAATCCAGGTGAGGTCCACCTTTGACTTCCTGTCTGCTCAGGCTCTGTTGAACCAAACTGAACCGTCACTTCTGTATTTCTGTTTCACCTCCTGACAGAATCCAGTCCGGACTTTCCGATGGACTCCAACAACCTGCACTGCAGAGGACCGAATGGAGGTAAACCGTCCGTCCACCATTAAAGCACCACAATGAAAAGCTTCTGATTACAGAAGAGCATTTGCTAAAACATTCAGGCTGTAAACTGTGACTGTGAAATCCTGGATCCGTCACATCAGCTGAGGACTAAACCGGTTTTGGAATATTAACACTCATATGAACAAAAATGCACAAGACGTGTGACCCAAACGTGCCTACAGGAAGAGGACATGAACGGCACAGTGCATTCTGGGACACAGTGGTCCAAACACACTACGTCTGAAACAAACTGCACAATATTCTTTTTCATTTCTGGCTGTTCATCATCTCATGATCTGTCTGCAGATCGGTGTCGGTGTAAAACGGTCCGGATGGTCCTGAAAACCTACGTTAAGAACAACTACAACTACGGTGAGTCGTCTGGGACTTCATCACATCTACTATCCGCACCTCTCTTCATGAACAATCAGTCTGCAGAGTTTTCATGTGATTTATTCACCTTTTAACAAAAATTCACCTAAAATAAAAGATACCCCCAAACCCCAGATACGTTACGATGATATGCTTTATGTTTAACTCTAATAAGAACTGTACGATTCAATATTTAGCTCAAACTGTTGGTACATCTCCAAACACCAATAAATTAAAGCTGTCATTTTAACATGTTATTTAAATGACCCGTTCTGGCCCCCCTGAACACCATCAGCTGTTTTCTAGACGCGGCCCTGGAGATCCACCAATCTGGATGGCCTCACTTGTTTCGAGCCTGAACTGGAGGACTCAGTTAAATCAGAAAGACCTTTTGGGTTCACTGAACTCTCCTGTTTTCTCCTCAGTGAGGTGGGAGAGATGTTGGTGCCGAGGCTGTTGGGTTACTTAGAACGAGTTAGACACACAAAAGTTAAAAGACCAGAAAGGCTTTTCCAGATGATCGCAGCGTGCAGGCATGGTTTGGCAAATCCTGCACAGATTTCCATGTGGACTTCTGGGCCTCACTAATGCCTTTTGGCCACAGAGTCCATTTGGGGAAGGTTGTCGATTTTTTTCCAGCCATCATTAAAATGAGAGCTCACTTTAAAAATATTCAGATATAATTAAAACAGAGAAGTTCGGGGACTGGCAGGATTCACGTTGAGGTGGTTTTTACGATCTGACCTCTGTTTGACCTGCAGCTCCACAGTCTGACCGGTTGTTCTGGTCTCAGCTCGAACTCTGCAGCTTCCAATATTCTCTTTTTGTCTTTTTGTTTCCTTTCTGGTTCATCATAAACATTTCCCTCCTGTCACCCTGTCGACAGTTTTATTCATCTCATTTTATATTGGTGGAGCCAAAAATCTGTCAAGGTCAGTTTCATCCATCTTTGTTTTCTCTCTTCTGAACCTGCTGCCATTTTTCCTTCCAGTTGTTTTTATAATATTAATAATAATAATAATTACATACACTTAAAAGAGTCAGTTCATATTTCATAATCCATCAGTCACCAGGCCTGTGACTTGAACTGAGGAAATCCAACAATGATTTAAAGGCAGCAACACAGCAGACGTGTCCACGTTTACCGCCGACTGTCTCCTTCAGTGATCAGGGCGAGGGTGAGGGAGGTGAGGAACCGCGGCCTGGAGCCCACAGCTGTGGTGGACGTGAAGGAGGTTCTCAAGTCTTCTCTGGTGAACATTCCCAAAGAGACGCAGACGCTCTACTACTCATCCTCCTGCCTTTGTCCTCCTCTGACTCCGGGGCTGGAGTACCTCATTATGGGCTACGAGAACGAGGAGACGTCCAGGTACGAGCAGATCCCGTTCCTTAAGCTCCTCAAGTCCAGTTTGATGTTTTGGGTCCAGCTATTAAATGAGCTGTCTCTTTGTACTGTAATTATTTCCTGTGACGTCATCGGAGGTTTGTTGTGGTCGCAGGTTGCTCCTGATTGACGGCTCCGTCGCGCAGAAGTGGAAGGACAAAATGGGCAGAAAGGTCAAGGTGTGATTCCAGATGCACACAAACACACAACACGTGTATTTCTGATGTAAATCTGCAGCGACACTGATTCACTTCCACTTCCTGTCTGTGCAGAGATGGGATCAGATTCTGCAGGGAAAAGGCCAAGGAGCTCAGCGCCGGAATCGCCACTGAGATCTGCGTGTGTGTGTGTGTGTGTTTGTGTGTGTTTGTGTGTGTAGATATTGCACTATCACAGGCTGTTGTAGCTGAATGTAGTTCATCTCTTCATCTGTCAGACTGTTTGGAGTCTGATTTTTGTCATTTATTTCCTTTGCACAAACATTATTTAGTGTGCGTTTAGTGTGTGTGTTTGTCAGTGTGTGAATGTGTCTCGATGTATGTGCGTGTGTGTGTGTGTGTGTGTGTGTGTGTGTACACCTAAAGCACTCAATAAAGACGAAGGAGGGGGTGGAGCTTATACGCTGCCGTATTAAACAGCTCCGTCTGTACATGACACTTTTTTGGAACATATTTCTTTTGAGTGGCAGCCATGTTGGCTCCAGAGCTCCTCTCCATGGTCACTGTTTTTAATAATCCTGGATGATGGCCATGTTGCTATGGCGATGGGATGGAGGACATTTAAATGACGCGAAAGCCATTTGGACTTTGTGGACTTTGATCGGTTTGTAACAGCAACCAGAACTTTACTGGACTCTGCAGAATGAAGGAAAGGAGATTATTCAGGCTTTGTTCATACAGCAGCAGCAACCAGAGCAACCAGAACAACCAGAACAACCAGAACAACCAGAACAACCAGAGCAACCAGAACAACCAGAACAACCAGAGCAACCAGAACAACCAGAACAACCAGAACAACCAGAGCAACCAGAGCAACCAGAGCAACCAGAACAACCAGAACAACCAGAGGAGCCAGAGGAGCCAGAAGAGTCACGGCAACCAGAACAACCAGAGCAACCAGAACAACCAGAACAACCAGAACAACCAGAGCAACCAGAGCAACCAGAACAACCAGAGCAACCAGAGCAACCAGAACAACCAGAACAACCAGAACAACCAGAGGAGCCAGAAGAGTCATGGCAACCAGAGAAACCAGAGAAACCAGATCAGTCACAGCACCCAGAGCAGCAGCAGAGTGGCTGTTTGAAGGGACTTGACCTTTTTTTTTTTTTTTTTTGGAAAAGCTGCAAAAAGACATAACTGCAACGAGGGACACAAAAAATAACACAAAAGAACTTAAAAGCACATCAAAGAGAAAAAAAGACACACAGCAGCCACAAGGAGACACACAACAACTACAAATCATATAAAAGTGACGACAAACAGACACAACTCCTGCTGTCAGGGTCTGAGTGTGTTTTTCCTGATGATCATTTATTCATTTGACTCATTTTAAAGCTGTGAGCAGCCTCGACATCTGATTATTTAGACTCGGGTCATGTGACCGTTTTCAGTTCTCTGATTTGTGAGGACGTCCAACTTAAACCGTGGCTAAACGCTTGTTGTTTCTTTAATTGACGACGTACTTCCTGTTGGATGTGGTCACATGATGCTTCTGTGGTGTCAGAGGTCAGAGGTGTTAGTTCAGGTTTTATTACGGGCCTTGATTGACTCCCCTCCTGCCGAGGTCCGAGTCCACGCACCCTCAGAGACGGATTCATATTAAAAACTGTAAAGTCATTTAAAGACATTTTGTCACAGAAGAGCAGGAAAAGTGTGACGCCCTGACGGATGTTGGCGGTTCCTCCTGCTGTCTGAACGTGGCCTCTGACCATCAACACTTTCTCTGTCTCCGCTCATGTAAACACACTAACACTCGATACTACAACTACTACTATCAGTAAACTTTACTAACACTCTGATGTTGTGAACGGGAGACTTCACAGCAGTTTGAACCATTAAACGTGAATTTTAGACAATGTGGTCGAAGTGCGTTTGGTGTCATTTTGTGAGTTTGCTGTCACAGATTTACACAACAAAGTTTATCTTCCTGTACAGAAGGGGGTGGGAGGGGCCTCGTGGATCCCAGACCTGGGGTCCTTCCCGTGCCGGTGTTGGTTCTCCAGCTTCCTAACACAGTCCAAACACACATTAGATTACCTGACTCAGATTGATAAGAACGGAGCTAAACCTGGACTGAAACTCCAACAAACACTGGACCAAAGCAGCTGCGTGAAAATCAACCAAACCAGAGCTGAAGCATTAAAATACCATTCATGGATTAAACCAGGAATAAGGCAGCGGACCAGCAGACGGGTACTGGACCGAGCCGGGATAAGACCGGGGGTCTATGTCCTCTGCTGTCACAGACTGACTCTAACTGCCCTGAACCAGGTCAGGCAGGACGAGGACCTGTTTGCTGTGTCAGCACTCAGGAACATGAATAGAGCCTCTGAGCCTGGAGAAACAAACTGCACCTTATCCAAGAACCAGGTGTGTTTTCAGTCAGGCAGGCGGCTGAAGTCACGCTGCAGCAGAGAGGACGAGGATCAGGAGGCGTAAGAGCAGTAAATCCACCGAAACATTTTCTCTCCTCTCTCATGGAAACTGCAGCTGAGAAAACACTGCTGGAAATTAGTAGCCAGAAACTACTGGAAGAGAGCCTACACACACGCACACACACACACGCACACGCACACACACACACACACACACACACACACACACACACACGCACACACACACACACACACACACACACACACACACACACACACACACGCGCACACACGCACACGCACACGCACACACACACACGCACACACAGGCTCTGTTTCATGCCGCAGCTCCGTTTTGTTAAACAAACTTTACTCAGAAGTTCTTCACGTTCGGCCTGTTTCAGCCTGTTTTTAGACTCTTTCTACAAAAACGCGGTTGGAATCGCCGTTTGCAGGTTCTTGTTGTGTCACACAGAAGAATTTCGGAGCTTAAATTAAAGTCTAAACTTTATCTGCAGCTCCTCGAAGGTTGGAGCTTGACTGATTCATTTCGTCAGTGTGGTTCTGGATCGGAGGACTGTGTGTGTGGCTGCAGATAATCAGACTGTTATATTTTAGGATGTTTTGTGATGGAGCAGCACGACAGTTGTGTTTGTCTCTGGAGTCACAGAACTGAACAGTTTGGGCAGTTAAGATCAAAATGGAGGCAGAGTTTGGTTGGACCTAACATCATCATGTTTCACAGATGGAGCGTCCTGATTGGTTTCTGTCATCAGCTTGATAAAATATTTAAAGATCAGCATAACTGACCTGAGACTGAACCAAACGCTGCTGATGTCTGACCAGAACTGCATCGGATTCTTCTGCCGTGTTTGTGTTTGTGTTTTCGGTTTGGCCTCCAACACCGTTCATTTTCTAAGTTACGTTCAGATTCTCCTTAATTTGAGTTTATTTTGTGCGTCAATCATTGTCATCGCCTGCGTTAAACTCTACATCTGTTGATTAGCGTCACAGACACACACAGTCCAACACAAAGTGATTTTAATCTGACATTATCCACCCAACACACACACACAGGATTACCAGGTTGGTTCCCACAATGCCTCAGCTCAGTGTTTGTCCAACTTGCTGCTCCATTTCACATCATGAAACAATAGAACGCACACAGTAAGTGGTTCCAGTGGTTTATGGAGCAGTGCTGCGTCAATGCTGACCTCCAACTGCCCACAAAACTCAGAGCGGCTTAGACGGAGGGAGAGTTCAGAGAAACCTCCGGCTTTATAAACACTCAGAGATGGAAAGAACTGCAGGTCATTTAGTTAATTACAGCAGCAGAATTCATGTTGAGGAGGTTTGTTACCTGAGTGTTTACAGTTTGGCAGTTTCTTGTTTGTTGAAAACAAAAAAGAAAAAAGTCTAATATTTGAGCTCAAACTGAACTAAGCTGGACCGGGACCATCAACCACGCATGGCTTCAAGTTCATGCTCCCCTGAAGATGCACCGTTCAGTGAAAACACTGAAGCCACGAAATGCAGGACAGGAAATGAACAAAGATCAAGACACAGGAAACTTACAGCTGACGTAGGTCGACTGCTGACCTGCACAGGACCTGCAGAGATAAAGGATGGATGCAGGAAAACAGTCAATATAAGATGCATCACATGATTCATGTTTTCCAGATGATGTTCTATAAACTCTGAACTCAACCAATTCCAAGGATGGAGGCTCCTCCTCTGGGGATCCAGACCTGGTTTAGCTGGATAGTCAGCTCCAGAGTCTCTGTATTCCCTGATAAAGAGCAGCAGCACCGGCCCAACAACACAAATAGATAAGTGCATGTATGTAACAATTTGTGTAAATCAACACAACCACAGCAGCTGATTCCCAAACAGAAGCCGCGTCCTTCCTGTTTACGAACAAAAAACCGTTAAAACAACAAACATGCTAAGCAGCTAATTCTGGTCTGTGTTGTCACTGTAGCTCCAGTTCGTCCTGATTAGAAACACATTGAGCACCATCTAAAAGTTTAAAAGAGCCTCTTTAATGAAGGTAACAAGTCAGCACCGCTTTTCTTATGGTGAGCTTAACACCGCCTTCAAAAACAGCAGCTAGTTTGTTCACTATTTATACTTTCTTTAAACCTTTAAACCCAAAAGTCCTTCAGTCCTTCCACTGGAGCGTCAGTGGTGACAAACAAGTCAATATCCATCTCAAGTGAAATAAAAAAAAAAAACTTATCATTTTAGTTTCATGAACTGGTCGTCTGGTTTGACTCAAATACAAAATCAAATTATGTTCAACGAGAAGTTTGTTCCAACAGTTCTGCCAGACGATGAAAGAGAAAAGAATGAGGACACGAAGCTGTGGAGCTTCTCAACGTGGAATCGTTTTATTTTTTACCTCCAAACATTTTCTCATTTTTCAGACTCTGATAAAACTGAGCAGCTTCGAGTTCAGCCTGTTTGTGGTTCAACTCGTTGAAGCAGAGTTAGATGAGTTTTGGCTAAATCTTCATTTGGCAGCAGAAACACAAAAACAGCCTGATGGACACGAACCATCATGTGGATCAGACTTCTTCCTGTTTCCTCTCAGCCCAAAAGAGCCACAGTGACACCTGCTGGTCAAACTGGAGACACACAAACATACGAACTGTCCCGACTCAGGACGTCCATCGACATTTTGTTTTTTGTTTTTTTTTTTTTGTCTTGCTTTTTACCAAAAATTACTTTGTTCGCCTTAAATCTCGTTTGGAGATGATTTCTGCTTTTATTTTGACAGTCACAGTGATAGAGAGAGACAAGAAAGTCAAAGGGTCAAAGGTCAAACTCTAACCAGAGCCCCAGAGGTTTAGATCGAGCCTCATCACCATCATCATCAGGAGGAGGAGATATCTGATTGGTCCCAGAGACACAAAGAAGGTTCTTCAGACCAGAGAGACCAGGACTCCTGCAGCTGGTCTGGTCTTCACAGAATCCTGATCTGAATAATATGGAGTCAGTCTGGGATCACATGGAGACAGAAGAACTGAAGCAGGTTCTCACAGGTGCTGGATGATGGTCCTGAGAGCTGGTCCTGGTCTAAAGGCACCGAGGGGGGGTCACAGCCAACGATGCGTTTTTATTTTTACTGCATTTAACTGGTAATAGAAACTCTTATTGACGTTTAGTTTGTGCTGTGAATAAAATACTAAACATCCACCTGTTTAAGAATACAATGAGCTCAACATTTATATAGTTAAAGCCACAATGTTCAGTCAGTCTGTCAGTCCACTGAGAGAAAAATTATCTGCTTATTGTTGGTATTAAATTATTAGTTAGAATATCTGACAATGGAGGAAAAAGGCTGCTACAGTTACAAAACCTGTAAATATCAAAGTTACGACAGAAATGGTTGTAAATTTGGCAAATAAATTAACCAGAAATTTAAATTAAATGCTTATTAAAACTGATATATTAGAATTTGTAATCAAAGGTGGAATTAAAAAAAGAGTAGCACAGTTTATAAAACTGATGTGACTGTTGATCATTTTTAACAGAAACACACCATTTTATTCTGAAAGTCAGACAGTTTTTACACAAACAATAAAATACAACACTATGTCATCAACTGTGTGCGTCTGTGTTTCAGTAACATGTCCCACAGTTTTACTTCATAGAGTAAATACAAACGATGGAGACAAACTAAAAGTAAATAATAAGAAGACATTCACCACAGGAGGTGACAGTCTGTCTGTCCGTCTGTGGTCTCATCAGGATGCTGGTCCGATCCAATCCACGTCCTGCCCCGACCAATGAGAGTGCAGGTGTTTGCAGGTCTTTTAAAGCCACACCCCCTCCAGGATCATCAGAGCTCGTCCTGCAGAGAAAAACAGACGTTAGAGTCTTCATCATCATCATCATCATCATCAGGAAACTGCAGGTATTTACCTTTTGTGTGTTGTGTAACCGTGGCAACAGCTGCTGTAGTCGCTGTCTGACGATGTCGGCAATTACGTTAGCATCCCGGCTGTTGATGTGTTCCCCGCTATGTTCGCTCTGTGCACACACACACACACATTAAAAGAATTCAATGGGGTGAACTTTTATTGTGAAGGAGTCACAGGAAGTCCAGTGTGTTTGCCGTCAAACTCAGCATCGACCGGTTAAAGAGGCGACTTCATAACCTTTAAAATGAGACTGAACACAGACTCAGCGTGCTGACCATCACAGCTTACTGTCTTTAAACTTGAATATCTACTTTATTTTGAATTTATTTTCCATTTCATGAATGTTTCCTCCATATTTAATCTTTTATTGTAATAAGATGAAACTGAAAATGTTTATAATAAAGACATTCAAATAAATAAATCTGGAATTAATAAAAGATAAGATGGAGCTTTATTGATCACTTGTAGATGAAATTTTAATTGTTATGTTTTTAACAGATAAATAAATAAATGTTTAGAAATTTGTGTCCTCACCCTCCTCCTTCCCAAGTTTGGGTAAAATCTGACGGTTGGGTAGGCGGTGATTCCAGCTGATTGACAGGTCTGATAATGAGCCTGACAGTCCACCTTTCCTGCCCGGACCTCCCCTTTAAGGACCTGTCAGTCAAACACAAAGTCTCATCGTCAAAACCACGCGGAGAACCTGGAGAACCAGCAGGAGCCACAGAACCAAAGCTGCTGGACAACAAGGTTTCATTTAGATCCAGATCAAGGTCTCTCACCCGAGCCAGGACCTCAAACTCTGGGGCAAAGTGTTGACAGGGTCCACACCAGGGAGCATAGAAGTCCAGAACCCAGTGATCCTGACCCGACAGAACCAGAGACCTGAAGGACTCAGGAGTCAAGTCCACCGACACTCTGGGTAAAGAACTGAACACACAACAGGTTAACACAACTGCACCACAAGAGGGGGCAAAGGGAAGGAGGAAGGAAAGAAGAAAGGGAGAGAAGGGAAATGATAGAAAATCATAAAACAGGTCAAAAAAGAAACAAAGAAAGACAGGAAGAAGGAGACACAGTTGACTCACCTCAGGGCCCAGGTTCTGAGGGAATGAGCGTCTCTGTGCCAGCCGTTATAACTCCTGCAGGGACACAGATCAAAAAAAACATCAGGATCAATAATCAAACAGGAAGTCTGCTCATCAGTGACATCACAGAGCCAAACCTGAAAAAGAGAACAGCATGACAATTCTGATAATAAAACAGAAGGGGGACAGATATGTTGATTCCATCAGATGTTTTCATCCTGTTCAGACTCTGATCTCACAGTTCACTTCTCTCAGATGCAGCGAAACAACGATAATTAAAAGTTTGTGTTCAGTTTTTAAACCAAACGGAGGATTTTAAAGCTCAGTACTTACGTGTAGCGGTCGGGCTGCCGCGTGTTGCCGGGATACAGCCGGACTTCGGGATACGCCCTCACACCCTGAGACTGACAGAATGACTGAAACCGCTGACAGTCGACTGAACCCACCAGAATCTGACCCGACAACATCTGAAGGGGGGGGCAGAGACAGAGAGACTGGTTCCTCAGGTCCTGATCCCACCGTGTGCTGTTCTGTGGAGTATATGCACTAAAGCACTGTCTGTGTGTGTGTCTGTGTGTCTTTGTGTCGTACCCTGGCCATGCGTCTCCACTCGGGCATCAGGGCCTGACAGGGTCCACACCACGGGGCATAGAAATCCACCGCCCAGATCTGCCCTTCAGCTCGACCTGAAATCAGCACAGGAGATGAGGAGGAGACACATGGTGAGGAGAAAAGCAGAGCAGCATGAGGAGGTGACGAGGCGAGTTGAAGAGTAGAAGGAGGACTCTGGTTCTGGTCTAACATACTGAACTCATCCTGTTTTTAACCTGAAATTTTATGTAATGTTTCCGTGAAATGTCTTCGGAATAACGAGCTGAAGTGACCTCAGAGCTGTTAATGAAGATGTAGTTTAAATCCAGACCCGGTCCAGGTCCTGGTCTGGTCAGTTAGTGTCCGGACTAGTTTTACCTTTGACTCTCTCTGTGAAGCTGGAAGGATCCAGGACCACCACAGACGGATTGACCAGATCCTGCAGAGAGGTTGTAAATGTGTTTAAATGTGTTCATTGTGCGATCTTCGAGTTTATTTTGTTGTTGTTGTCGTTGTTGAGTGTTGTGACTCGGTACCTGTATGAACTCCAGGATGCCGTCAGCTGAATGCTGCCCTTCATATTCATGAACAGAGGAACCGTTGAAGATCACGGTGGTGGGATACGCCTGAATCTTGTACTGACAGACAGAGAGAGGACGTCAGCCAGCTGTCCCTCTAACAGTCAACAGTCCGGAGACGTATATCCGTCCTTACCATGGAGCACAGACTGTGGTGGATCGTACAGTCCAGAGTCCCAAACTTCATCTGTCCCGCCAACTGAATGGAAGCTTTTCTCAGCTCAGGAAGTAAAGCTCTGCAAGGAGGGCACCACTGCAACACAAACATTTCATCCATCAATATTAATGTTCAGTTCTTATTTAAACACAGTTAGTTTGGCATTAAGCTAAAAAAAACTGTTAACTATATTCTAAAGGATGTGTTTTAGTGTTAAACGTCTCTTTTTCTGTTTTTTTCCTCCGTCAGAAAAACAGCGGGATGTTTTACTTTGAAACACCAGCTGAGTGTTGGGCGATGATGAGGAGGACATTAACATGAAACAGAAATATCAGATCTCCGTCCTGTTCTCCACACATCTGAGCTTTGACTGGACTTTTCTGATGTCCTCGTCTCCTGCTGTGGTTCTATGAGAATTCATTCATTGTTTGTCTTTTGAAGAGTTTCCTGGTGAGATGTGTACATTTTTGTTTGGATGAGAATTCATTTCATTCGAGTTCCAACCTCTAACAAGCCTGAAGCTCAACTGTGTTTGACATTAATCACTGAACAGACTGTTCCTGCCTCCCTCTCTCTCTCTCTGTTTGTGTTGTAGGAGCAGCTCTATCAGCAGCCCTGAAGGTAAACAGGGAGACTTCATGTAAAACAATCTGAGGTGAGTGAAGCTTATCGGTCATGACGTGTCCTTCTCCACCTACGAGGCAGTGTTTCCTGCTGAAGAGAGTCCAGACACTTTGGTCCAGGACGTCTGTTCCTTTAAGGTGTATTCAGGTAACTGTGTGTGTTTCTCTTCTGATTTAAGTAGTTTGTCACCAACCGGAGCAAAGAAGTCGACCAGCCAGGGCTCCTTCCTGTCTGAGGGGAAGTTGTCGGGCCTCAGAGTCGTCACATGAGCGCGAACGCTGTCCCTGGCAAAACCCACGATGTTGTACAGAACATCTTTACCTGAAGATCCAGAGCAGTCAGACAGCAAAGGCTTAAACTTATCCATACAGGAAGTGACAAAAAAGAAATCTGCAGCTATTTTTGCTTTATGTAAATTCTTCTCTGGTCGTTAAATTAGAACATTTGTGACCAGATATTTATTTCATATAAACAAAATAACTAAATAAATAGATGATTACAAACTAAAACACAACACAAGGTTGGTAACCAGTCAGACCAGAGGAGTCCCAGGGTGCAGGACTGACCGTGGTGGATTTCAAAGTCCTGGATTCCCAGACCCTTAAAAACGGCAACACAAGGTTTGTGGATGTAGAGAGACCGACACAACTCCGAGTCTGAGGTACAGTCGACTCTGCCGACCTGGGGGGGGGGGGGGGGGGGGGCAGATAGGTGGACGGTCAGAGAGACGGACAGGTGGACGGTCAGAGAGACGGACAGAGACAGACAGGTACCTGTATGTGGTCATCTCTGAGGAACGCTTGCAGCTTCTTGTACTCGTTGGAGGCGGAGCTTCCGTCTCCAAATCTGAAACTGACCAACCAGCGATGATGAGCCAGTTTCCTCTGAAGACAAAGAAGACGACGTCTTCAAACACTTAATACAGACACTCATCTTGAACTGTCCTCACAGTGTGTGGGTGTTTTCAGTTGTGTGGTTGTGTGGTTGTGTGGTGTGTGTACCTGGAAACTGTCGCTGGTCAGCAGCTCCAGATCAGGCAGATGGTTCATGACCTGACTGTAAATCTCCTTACTGTCCAGAGTGTTCAGCCACTGAAACACAACACAAGTCAACACACCCAGAGTCCAGCACACACACCCAGAGTCCAGCACACACACACACCCAGAATCCAGCACACACACACACCCAGAATCCAGCACACACACACCCAGAGTCCAGCACACACACACAGAGTCCAGCACACACACACACACACACACACACACACAGAGTCCAGCACACACACACACACACACACACACACACACACAGAGTCCAGCACACACACACCCAGAGTCCAGCACACACACACACACACACACACACACAGAGTCCAGCACACACACACACACACACAGAGTCCAGCACACACACACACCCAGAATCCAGCGCACACACACACACCCAGAGTCCAGCACACACACACACCCAGAATCCAGCACACACACACACCCAGAATCCAGCACACACACACCCAGAGTCCAGCACACACACACCCAGAGTCCAGCACACACACACCCAGAGTCCAGCACACACACACACACACACACACACACACAGAGTCCAGCACACACACACACACACACACAGAGTCCAGCACACACACACACACACACACACACACACACAGAGTCCAGCACACACACACACACACACACACACACACAGAGTCCAGCACACACACACACACACAGAGTCCAGCACACACACACACACAGAGTCCAGCACACACACACACACACACACAGAGTCCAGCACACCCAGAGTCCAGCACACACACACACACACACAGAGTCCAGCACACACACCCAGAGTCCAGCACACACACCCAGAGTCCAGCACACACACACACACACCCAGAATCCAGCGCACACACACACACCCAGAGTCCAGCACACACACCCAGAATCCAGCACACACACACACACACACCCAGAATCCAGCACACACACCCAGAGTCCAGCACACACACACACACACACACACACACACACACCCAGAATCCAGCACACACACACACAGTCTTGTGTCTCCTACCAGAACGCTGCCTTGTTTATCCAGAGAACTTCCAGGTGGGAACAAAGCTGTGGCTCCACTGGTCACCTGAAACAGCAGGTGGATTCAACAGAAGAACCAGCGATCAGAGGCCAAAAACACTAAAACCAATCATGCATCTGGTCCTGGTATCAGTAGATGTGCAGTTTTACCAGAAAACTCTCACAGAGCTGCTCCTGTGCAGTGCAGTCGATCCATCCCACTTTAACCAGACCGTCCTGCAAACAGACAACACACCAAGTGACGTCACATGATGACTAACACCCTGTAAGATCCAGTCACAAGAGGACACCTCTCTGTCCGGATGTGAAGGCACCAAAGACACATTATATTATTATTAATAATAACATAACACTGAAGGTTCGATCAGCTGTTTTAGCAGTTTGAACTGAACATTGAAGGATCTTCGACTGATGTCTGCGGTCGACGTCCCAACACAGGTTCACCATGGATAATTTCAGAACACATAAAGAACAGATACATCTGATTGGATAAAAACTGACAGTCTGTCTTCTGATTACTGTTGCAGATGTTTCTTTGCAAACAGCTGCAGCAGTGAGACCAAAGCTGAACAGACAGATCAGCACTGAGCTGAAGATCAAACTAAAAAGCTGCAGCTCCAGCTGACAACTCTGTCTTTCCTCTGAGCTTCATAAATCAGAGGAGATGTTCTGCCTCGGCGACAAACATGTGAAGGAAACACCAAATCTCTGCTGTTCTCACCAACATTCCTGCCAACTTCTGTCTCGTTCGTGGCTCCAGACAATCTGAGAGAGAGACGCAAAAACAGATGAAGTAACACACAACGAGAACAGACTGCGAAACTTCACACATCTGAGCATTCGGGTTGTGTGTGTCCCTGTCTATCAAATATCTCAGACAGTGATACTTGATAGACTTGTCTCACATCACACACTTGTGCATATAAATAGTGTGCTTTGCTGTGAAACTTGTGTGACTGCATGTTTCACTGACAATAACGCCTCATGGGTTTGTGTGTGTGTGTGTGTGTTACCTCCAGTGTCAGAGCAGAAGGTGATCATCCAGCCGATTCCTGATGCGAAGGCGCTCTCTATCTCACTGAAGACGTTACCTGTGAACAGACACACAGAAGGACAGAGTCAGAGACGGAGACGTCCAATCAGACGTCAGTCCAGCAGGTCAGAGCAGCTCACCTTGCCCCAGCTGAGTGACTGTTGTTGTGATGAACTGCATGGAGAAGCGGACCAGGTTGTCTTTTGATCGCTCCCCGTTGAACTTCTCTGGTTTCTGTTGGAAGATTAAAAAAGTGTTAACGGGGACTAAACAAGGTGGCTCTGACGCTCAGCTAACAGACTTCAGCTCAGCTGGACGGACATCCAACATCAGTAACATCAGGGTCAAACCATCATGGTCATCAGTGGCAGCTGCTGGTCCTGCTCTACATATAAATGTACAGAGCTCTGCTTCAGTGTTTTAAATGAAATGCACAACCTCAATAATTTATTGTACATTTGTCTACTTAATATTTTTGTACTGTTTCTACCCTTTTTATGATTATAATTTTGTATTTTTGTTTCTGTTTTATGTGCTGAAAGCCAACCAGAAGCTCTGATGAGCCGTCGCTGATGATTTGCTGACCGATTCATTTCCTTGTTGTCAACATGGAAGTTGTTAGCAGCGTAAATAAAGATTATCATCATTATGAACCAGAAGGATAAGCAGAGTGTGACCTGACCTGCCCTGATCTGTAGATGAACAGACTGGGGTAACTGTTGATGCCTTTCCTCCTGCAGAGATGGTTGTTGTCGCCACAGTTCACCGCTCCGATCCGGATCACTCCGTCCATCTCTTTGGCGAACTCCCTCCACTGAGAGACAGACACACAACTGTTTCATTTCACACAGTAAGAACCCACTCATGTTCCCACTGGACTGAAAACAGTGTAATAAAATAAAACATCTATGAGTCAACAGTGAGAGCAGAAACCTGCATCCCAGGTGGCAAGTGTTGTGTGTTTGCTTTGTGTTTATTGTGTCCTTCAGTGTTATATTACCGTTGGGGCCAGTTGGTGACAGTGAGAGCATCGTGGGAAATAGAAATTAATGAACCAGATTTCTCCAGAGTTCACTGCCGCCTCTGAAACACACACACAGACACACACACACCAGTCACTTCCTGTTAAGCTGCTAAAGCTCCTGTTCCTCAAATAACTGTAGTTATATTGAAGTATATTGTCTTCCCTCTGTGATTCCATCTTGTTGCTCGTGTTTCAGAGCCTCTACCGGCTTCTCACAGCCATGAAACTTCACTGATTGTTAAAGTTGAAGTGATTCTTGCTTTTGCCTTTTTACTGAGGGATAAAGACATGACATTTTGTCAGTAAAACAAGGAGTCTTACCAAAGTCTCCACTGTCCAGAGTGATGATCTCCAAATCATCGTCATAGATACCTGAACAAAGACAGATTTAACTGAAGGATTCTTCTCAGAAAGTATTTTAATGTCATAACAAATTGGGCTGTAGCGCTCATATCATCACTGCTGTTGCATGTGATGGGTTTACGGACTCACCAAAGTCATAGCGGTAATAATTCCAGCTCTCATAGCGTCCTCCCTGCTGCTCGTCCAATCCCTTTTCTCCATATTTGTCATATTTCTTTCTGAGGTCTTCATCCTTTAGAACCTCGTAGGCTCGATTCACCTGCAGGAACTTCTCGTGGGCTGAGGAGTCGCCCTGAAGACAGCGTTTTAAAAAGGGTTAGGGTCTGTTTGACACCAACAGGAGTTTTACCTTGATTTGGGAGGAGTTAAGGTTGCAGAGATGATGTCAGTGACTCACAGGGTTTTTGTCAGGATGCATAGTGAGCGCCAGCTTCTTAAAGGCCTGTCGGATCTCTCTGGTCGTGGCCTCCCTGTTGACTCCCAGCAGTTTGTAGTAGTCTTGGCCCTCCGCCCAAACCGCCAGCAGCAGCGTGACCAGGACCAGCAGCAGCAGTGAATGCCGATTGGCATGGGGACGCTGAGCTTCGAAGACGACCCTGTAGCCCATGACCTGTCCTCCAACAATAACCAGCCACAACCAGAGGAGCTGCAACAAACAGGCACAGACATTAATATTTATTTATCTTATTATTAGCAGCCATGAACACCCTCCATCATGGTAGTTATGAAAACATTTTCTTTTCACAGCAAAAACAACAAGATCATCAGCGTACAGGCAGCAGGATGTGTTACGACCACAGACAGGTTAAGACCTTTATTATGGCTCAGAGGCCCCCCCCCCCCTCCAGGAGCAGGAGCAGGAGCAGGAGCAGGAGCAGGACTCTTGACTGCTGTTATTAATTACTACCAAACTATTTTACAAAAACAACAATTTAATTAATTTCTTTAAACATCACGAGAGACAGAACTTCTTAGAGGTTGCAAAATTCCAAAATATTTCACAAAACTGAAAGAAACAACGTAAGAAGCGTAAACTGATTTTTCTCCAACTAATCGATCATCTTAACTGCTGTTAATTATTTCAACTGTGGAAGTTGACAATTCATTGTTGC
This sequence comes from Remorina albescens, assembly GCA_034769265.1. Taxonomy (NCBI): domain Eukaryota; kingdom Metazoa; phylum Chordata; class Actinopteri; order Carangiformes; family Echeneidae; genus Remorina; species Remorina albescens. The sequence continues at coordinate 24,245,966 of CM068481.1, read as the reverse complement.
AGCTCTACGTGTTGGTAGAATTGTCTCTCCAACATCATCCTTCCACACTAATTTAGTAAAAACCACATTCACATATAAAACACACTAATCGCTCATGTGCTGATGTTGAAACAATAAATGCTGAAGAACCAATTAGCTTCTGCGTTAAAAACTAAATGTACTGTTGTATTATTGCAGGTAACTGCTGTAAAGTTCTTATAATACAACATTAACACATTTATAACAGAAAGCAAATATACTGGATTTAATTATATATAAAACATCTTTACACAGACACCAAAGTTTTAGTGTCCAAGGATCCAAATCTTAATTTTCTATGTTTTGTTCAGGCTACAGTAAACTATGCTAAGCTAACCGCTAGCTGAGAACAACATGCTGGTTAATTAGCTTGTTAGCTTCTTGGGTCACTCACTTCCTGTGAGCCCAAGATTGGATTCAACAAACGTTTCCAGAAATTTCTGTCTGACCTGAGAACGGAGGATCCGGAGCTTCAGAGGCGTCTCAACTTCTGAAGGTCTGCAGGTGTGAAGATCCGGATCAGCGTCCGGCTGAGACCGGCATCAAGTTTTACGCCAAACGTCCGGATCTGCGTTTCAGCTCACGGCATATTTTCATAATAAAAGCCGCACATAAACACAAAACAGCCAATTTTAAAGATGAAAAAAAAGCATAAATATCTAAAAAAAATTAAGAAGATTCAAATTAAAACACACAAATCAGAAAATCCAGGTTCTTTACACCTTTGTTTTGTTTTGGGCTTTTATTTCAAAGACAGGAAAGCAAAATTTTCCGTCATCTCTTTGGACTCTTGACTAACCCGGTCGCGTTTCGATGACGCCAATATGTAAAAGTTTGGTGCGTTCAAGTTACACATTTATAAATTGAAACCTTCAAAAAACACACCCATTTTCTATCGATTTGAAATATAATTGTGAAATAAATACGCAAATTTATAAAAGACAAAAAAAGAAAAATTACATGAACAATATCTGAAGAGAAACTAAACCTGTTTGTGAAATAAATAAACAACTCGATAACTTAATATGTCAACCCTAAAAGTAAGCATTCGACATAAAAGTTGACATGTATTGTGTTTTGTCATATATTATATGTTTTTGTTTCAATTAAATCATAGATCATTACATTTTAATATCATTGTTTTCGAGTAAATCCGAAAATATATTCTTTAATAATTGTGGTTGACAAACGATTCAGGGAACGCCGCTTCAGAGTGACGAAATCTACATGCGCCGAAAGCGGCCGCGTAGGCTGCGGTGCTTTCGGGTTTCCAGTCAGGTTGTCCCATGAGCTGCCCTGGACTCTGGAAATAAAGACAAACGGACTGAAATATTCAAGTTCAATGAAATTTACTCCAACTAGTGGGATGGTATCAGTTAGCGTTTAGCTCCAGTGAGCTCGTCTTTTCATTAAAAGTAAGTTTTGGTGACGGCTCAGTTAGCTTCGCTAGTGGCGTTAGCCGCGTTAGTCAGCTAGCCGGCCGTCGCCTGGCGTCATTTCCTACTTTTGAAAATCGCGGCCGGAGTCCAACGAAGCAGAGATGGAGCTACCGGGTAACTACAGTTTTAATAAGACTTTACCTGCTGTTCTTTTCTCATGTTGGTATTTGTATCTTTATTTTTCTGCTCAAACTGTTAGCGCATCGTTAGCATCTAGCTTCCAATTGTTTATTTCTGGAAGATCGTTTTCAGTAAGTCGGTCTAATCAGTTCCCCAATTAAAGTATTACTAATCGTATTGTTGTTGTTATTAATAGTGGAAATGATTATATACATTGCATATATTGTATATACCTCTAGGTTGTATAATATACTGACAAAAATGTGACATAAATCGGTAATTTGGTAAAAGATTGTAGGTGTTAGCAATTATGCTTGATATCTTTTATACCGCGGTCAGTATGATTGTGAAACAGATATTGAATTACATCCTGTGTAGTAGTAGTAGTAGTTGTTTAATAGTTAATAAGTTGATAGAAAATAAACTGTAAGCCTCTTTAATAGTGGGAAATGAACCGATGACCCTGGGCTCCCCCACCTCTCCGAAACCGACCCCCGGGGCTCAGTTTCTGCCCGGCTTCTTGATGGGCGACCTCCCAGCTCCACCCACCCCACAGCCACGCTCCTTCGGCCTGTCCGTGCCCATGATGGAGAGCCCAGGTACGCCCCGAGGTCAGCCGAAAGACACATCCACCTGCAGATCAGATAATTGTTGTGTGTTTCTGTAGATTTTTTTAGTTTTTCCTGATTTATATTTTAGGAGGTGGAAGCAGGGGGTTAGCAGTAAGCTCAGCTTCTCACCCTGTTGTTCCCACACCTAAGGATAAAAGTGGAGCCCCACCTGTCCGCAGCATCCATCATGACTTGATGGCTGTAGGAACACCCTTGAATGCACACAGGCAGGTTAGTCAGCCCCTGACTCTATTTCCACAGGAGTACTCGTCATTCAGCAGCTGCAGGAGATGGTACACCATGAGAGGAGAGATATTTGGGAAGGCTTGATCACAATGAGATTATTATGCAACAGACGGAGCATAGTAAACACAGTCCCTGCAGAAATTAAGTCATAAAGTTTTAATTCACAACTATACATTTTTTAAAATTTATTTATATCTCTGTGTCTCTCCTTCCTCAGTCCTTCCCGGTTATGCAGTCTCCTCTGTCTGCACGTCAGGCGGCAACTCCAGGAACAGGTAAACACTGATGATACTATTAAATTTATTATTGATAATATTTAATTTTTTATTTTTATGTCTATTATTTCACTAAAGTCACTGCCAGACAATAGTTGTCTCCCAATACTGTATCTGTGTTAGGCTTGAGCTTTGAGTTCAGTGGTAAACACATTTCTGACAATCACAACAAACACTGATCATTTAATAAAGGACAATATGTGGCCAAAGCAGTTGTAACGAATTATACAGATGTACTAAATAAAGTGGCCACTGGGTGTCTCTCTCTGTCTCTCCCCCATACCTGTCTGTGTCTCCAGGCATGCAGCAGGTGTGTCTGTCTCCGGCTCAGGTGGATCCCTTCTACAGCCAGGGAGAGTCTTTGTCATCTGATGATCAGCTGGACCAGACCTGGGTCACCGTGTTTGGGTATTTTAATGTTTAGATAAGGTCACAACACTGACCAAGTGCCAGAGTCTAACCGTGTGTGTGTGTTTGTGTGTTAGTTTCCCTCCAGCTTCCGCCTCCTACATCCTGCTGCAGTTCGCTCAGTATGGAAATATCCTCAAACACACGGTGAGACGCCCACACATGCTGACAGACTTTAGTGTTATGAACTAGGACTTTATCCATCTGTCACTTGGTTTAGTTGTACAGATAAAAGTCAGATCTACTCAGATGAACAGAAACCGGTGATGACGCTTTTTTCCCTCTCCTGTGTTTTGGACACACAGTGATGGAGCACAGTTTGTGATCAATAAAGTCATGGCTCTTTGGTCACTTAAACGGAAACACAACATTAAAAAGGAGATTTTAACTAATATACTCACCACACATTGAGAAACAGCACTTAAGCAGATATTCAGAACCTCATGTCAAATAACCTGGACTGTCATTTTCATGTCAGAAGCTCAGCTGAGTTTTGCTGATATGTGCTGACAGCACCAGTGAACCTAAATTTGACAGAACAGGACAGGTGCAGCCCACTGGACACGAGTTCTCAGCGTTTTCAGTGTCTGGATCCAGACTGGTCATGTTTATAGTCCTTGGGGTCCATGTTGGGAATCACTACTGCTGCATCATGTGACACAAAAAGAAAGAAGTGATCTTCCTGATCAGAAGACAAAGTGGAGCCAACAGGTTGGTACAAAGAGCTCAGGTGTACTGATGGTGTATTGATGATGTATTGACAGATGGCATCTCCTGGTAACTGGATGCACCTTCAGTATCAGTCCAGGCTACAGGCCAGGAAAGCTCTGTCCAAGGATGGAAAGGTGTTTGGTGATGCCATCATGGTGGGAGTGAAACCCTGTATAGACAAGGTGAGTGCCTGTTTACTGCCGTCTGATTGGCCCTTTCCATCGGGCAACACTGCAGTCTGAACTGAGGATCACTGATGCCATTTCTCTCCCTCTCAGAGTGTGATGGACAGCAGTGATGTCGTCTCCTCTCCCCTCTCTAACTCCTTCTCTACCTCTGCCCTCCCCTCCACCCCTCGCTCTGCTATCAGACCGCTCAGCGCTGCCTACAGGAGCTCCAGCAGTGACTACCAGGTGGGTGACCTTTGACCTCAGGATTAACTCAGTCTCTACTTGAACATGCTGCTCGTTGACTGAAGGATTAAATGTGTGTCCATCTTCAGGTGGTTGCAGACAGACAGACGCCCAAGAAGGATGACAGCTTTGTGTCCAAAGCAATGGAGTACATGTTTGGCTGGTGACAGGATGCAATGCATCATGGGATACCTGCAGACTTGGACAAGAGAGGAGAATCAATAGAGGAACGGACGCACTACACTGTGTGTGAGATTGTGAGATTGTGTGATTGTGCGTGTCTGTGTGTGTGCGCTGATGTAGAGGATGTTTCTTTCTTTCTCTATCTCTTATTTTATATTCTGTATTTTTTTAACTGTTGCTCTCTCTCAATAAACTGTCTGATTTAAATTCAATAAAAGATGAAGTTTTATTCTGCGGTCGTTCCCTGACAGTCATTAGATAGAAGGAAGTCCAGGTCCAAGTTTATAGACAGCCTTTGGTCTCAGGAGCCTCAGTAAACATCAGCAGCTCTGATTGGTGCTGAGATCAGGGTTCAGTTTAGACCAGGACCCCCTTGGTTTTGGTAACGGGTCCCTTTTTGTGTTAAAACAGGAAAGAATCAAGTGCACGCTCTTATCATTTTATGCTGTACTTGGACCTGTCATGAAACTGACTCAGATCCAAAGTTCAATTGCTGCACAACAGCGTGAGTTTTAATTTTGTCCAACAGATGGAGCCAAAAGTCCAAACCTCAAGTCTGTGGCCAAAATTAAACTGTCTTTGAGTTTCACGTTGACGATATCTGAAATGTGATTGTGAAAGAATATCGTTTAAACATGTAATGAGAGTAAGAGCTTTATGTAATTAGTCCACACCTTCTTTTGCAATTTTCTATCCAGTTGAGCAACATTTTTGGAGCAGGGAGGTGCAGGTTGATCCTGTTTAAACAAAATAAATAACCATTGGATGACTAATGGCTAATAAATGAAGTTGATACATGACAGATGTAGGTGTTAGTAAAATACGCACGGACAGCAAATAGATTTATGTCTATATACATGTACACATAGCCATGTCAATGTGGAAAAATAAGAGATATGCATCAATATAAACCTAAAGTACTTACTTCAGCTTGATTTATTGATTATTAATAACTGACACATCCGTGTGTACCGTTCTTTAATGCTGAAACTGCTTCAAATACAGCTCAGGGGTAAATAAAGTTATTTCATGCAGTAAAATATTATATTGAATTAATTGCTCACACTTTGTGTTGTTAATCTGAATCCGCAGAGTAGCCAAGGTTGATGACATGACTGTAGGAGTAAGAGGGAGAATAGATTCCTGAAATGTGCTGGCGTGGATGTATGAATAGAAAATAGAGGAAATATTCAAGTACTTTCAGACAGCACTTAATATCATCTAGTTTCCATTACTGCTCAAGGCTGAAACAAGTTTTATAAATAATGATTCTAGTTTTAGTTAAAGTATAAATAGCATAAAAGACCAGATGTCCTTGTAAACGAATACTTGGAACACAATTAAATTGGGGTGAGGAGGGACATCTTAGAGACAGACTAAAGAGGGGAGTTTCTGGGCATCAGCCTCACTGTTAGTGATTCATTTCAGAAATCTCTCACCAGCTGACCTTTCTCCTAGTAACCAATTACCTCTGCTTTACCTGATCCCAGCAACATATGGTGCCCCCCGCCTGCACTCTGCTGCTGCAGCATACAGCAGGGGATAAGTGACGAGAGCAGGCCTCACAGGCCAGACTGTACTCAGAGCCGAATCACCCGGCTACAGACGGGATAGAGAGGTTGGGTGGGGGTGGGGAAGGCTTTGGCTTAGTTTTATGTTTGACCGTCCTGAACCTACATAGACATTTGAAACCATATGATGTCTACCCCACCGTCCAAAAGATGTATATGTACCATTTTGAGCAATATGCAGAAACTATTTATGTTAGTAAAAATGCATGTCTATATTATACATTTGCAGTTTTTAGGCCTCTCTGATGTGGCCTGCATCTTTGGTTTGGACCGACGGAGAGACAATGAATCCCTGGACACAGGCGTGTTCAGTAAAAGCCCTCCCACTACTTCCTTTTATGAGAAGGAAACCGAAACTGGAAGAGACACAAAATGACCACATCAGTTGTTTTACAAAGTGGTTCACTTCGTAATCCATTTGCATTGGATATCTTTGGTAATTTCTTTTGTCTCTCTTCTTTTTTATTTCATTGGGCATCTCCATGTAGTCATTTTGTCATTAAACATATTTATAATTTTTTAAAATCATATATCTTTTTTTATTTTTTACATTTGCTTGTCTTTGTCATTAATTTGTGGTATCTCTGCAGCTCTTTGGCACATCTTTCAGATCATTTTGTGTTAGGTTTTCTTCTGCTATGGTCACAAACTGTATATGACTGCACATTCTTGTAATTGTAACCCGAAGTTGCGGCTCCTGGTTCTTTAAAAACACGCAGTACGAACACAACTTTTAATAATCAGCATCGTGTTTCTGCTTCTTCTCCATGATGGCGAAACCAATCGGAGAAGAGCTGAAGCATCGCGATACTTGCGCGGAGGCCTCCCCCTCCTCCTCCGGTCAGAGAAGCGTTATCTCGCGGTAGCTGAGCGGTCGGAGTCTCAGTCCAGCACGGTGAAGCCAACAGCTCCTCAGCTCCGACAGACATCACCTCGGCGTTTCTATTTATACACAAAACTCTTCTATTTTTATTTATTTAACGTTAACCAGTCTCGCTGACTTAACAAGTTTTACACCGTTGGCTCAAATTCGTGAATTTCGTTCAGGAAAAAAAAAAAAGGCTAAATCAAACGGAACCAGATTAGCCGGCCGTGCTAACAAAGAACCCCCGTTTTCCTCAGAGATAATCCCACCGCGCTCTTTAGTTATGAGTCATGTGGTCATCGATAATCCACACGGTCTAGATCAGCAGGTAAGTGCTTCACATTGTTTTATTTTGTCTAATATAAATGTTTATCTTTCCGTTACGCACACGTAGTTTCGTCGTTTTTGTGGGGGGGGGGGGGGGGGGGGGCTGTGCCGGGAGCTAAACTAAGCTAAGCTAACGCTGCGGTTGTTAAAATGGAGGCGGTGATTGTGATGGCGGAGTTCGTCGCTACGTCGAGCCGGAGATTTATTCCTATTATATGTGGCTTTAAAAAAAACTAAGCTAAAAATAAATCCATTGGTAAATCCCTGCGGGGGGGGGGGGTTAAATCCAAGTTAATGGCCGTTTTGGGGGGGTTTGCCGGGTGTTGGAAGGTTTACGACCCGGCCGGTATCCTGCGTTAGCCCGGCTAACGTGCGGCCTGCTCGGCCTGAAACGTGGCGCAGGAGGAAATGTTGGCACCGGTTTACGGAGACTGTTGACGTTTCTGTAATTTAAAACCCTCCAACGCAGCACTGATTTATTAATGCTCAGCCCTTTTATCATCAAGGGATATCACTGTAGGTTTTTAGGTCTTTTTCGTCTATCGACGCGTTTCTCTGAAATCGTTGTGCCATGTCTGTTAAATTATGAGGACAGCCTTAAGACGGGGGGGAAATTAAAGAGAATATAAACGTCTAAATTAATCCTTTTGAGGTAAATACCATAAACTCATAATGTCTGGAGTGTCCGTTATTTCCAGCCAATTTTCAGCGATTGTTCTGATGGAATGATGAAAATGTCCCTTTTTTTTTTTTTTTAATTATAGTTACTGTGATAACAATATCAGAGGTCTTGTCTAACTTAAATAAACCAAGTGGATTTTCTCCAAACTAACGAATATATTATGTCTTAGTTTTAAATATTCAAAATGAAGACTTGATTTTGCCCCTGCTATTCGACATTTTGTTTTGTTAGGTTGGTCAACCATCCAAACTATAATGGTGTTAGTAAACTTGAACCAGTAAATACTTTATGAACAGTTAGTTCTTTGGTGTTAATTTCAGAAAAATACATTTTTACAAACCAAGCTGTTTTTTGTTGTGGAAATAAAGCTAAGATTGTTACTTATTTTGACTGCAGTCCAAAGTGTTTTTTATCCTTGCGTGTTGTAGTTTCATGGTGTTGAGTACTCCTTCACCTCCAACCAAACTTCTCTTTTTTTTTTTTCTTTTTTCTCCAGCTTGCTGGGCTAGACTTAAACTCTGACGGACAAGGCGGAGGAACTGGCAGTAAGTGATGAAGAGAAAATGTAACTTGTGTGTAAAAAGACTAAACCTTATGAAGTTGTTTTATAATTTGGTGGTTTTATGTTGACTCCATTTAGTTTAATCATTTATATCTGGAATGTGATAAACTGGGCACCTTTAGAGTTCTCTTCCTGTTTGTAGCATCGTACCTCTCAATGTAGCCATATGTAAATATAAACTGTTATAAACAGTAGAAGCATCAGTGGATTGTGCATTTGTCTGTATGTGGCATGTGACATTCCTTTTCTTCTTCTCCACCCAGGGCGTTACATTCCACCTCACTTGAGGAACAAAGATGCTTCCAAAAATGGTGAGTTCAGGTGAACAGGCACCCACCGAGCCACAGTCAAACCATCAACATAGGTCTGACGTGGCGTGCTTGATGTTAAAGCCCATCAGAGCATGGTAAAAGCAAGCACAGTTGAGAAAAAAGTTTGTGAGGCGTTAACCAGACAATAATTATTTCTGGTACTGCTGCACTTTAGAGCTTGAGGAGTCTCATTTTTAAAATGTGTACAGAACAAGAAGAGAGGAAGCCATGACAAATGGGCTTTCTGTGTCCAAAAAGAACATCATTTTGGCATGGATGAAATAGAGCAAGTGGTACTGCAAAATGGCCATATGTAAGAATGGGGCAAATTTCAAAACTGAACGACTCAGTTTCTCTTTTCAGAAACTGGTTTCTTTGGTAATCTTTTCCTGGTGCAATGTCTCACATGTGAAAAAGCAGTGCTAGCTATCGACTGCTCTGATAATGGGAATTGTGGAGAACTGGGTAATTTTTTCAGTGTTGACATCTGTACACTTGACAGTTGTCTGGTAGTTCTAAGTTTGTTTGGTTTTTGTTTTTTTTTTGTTTTTTTTCTTTCTACTTGTTTGGCCTCTTAAAGGCTTTAAATCAAGACATGTTGTACCTGACATATTCAGTCAGGTAATTTTGTATTAAAAAAGTTGGAAACATGGTTTTGTGTCATTGCACACTTGACGTTTTTTCTCGTTTTACTGTTTTCTTATTCCACAGCAGGAAATGCTTATTCCGCTGGTAGACAGTGCGGTTATTCAGTGGCACCAGTAAATCTCTGTAAGTCCCTTCTGTCTGCTTTCGCTGAGGGCAACCTGCATTTCCAGATGCATGAAATAGCCATTTTTACACACCAGCAAAGCCAATGTGAAGGGGAGAGTGTTAGGTCAGACCTTTACACATGCTCAGTAAAATCCAATGATGGGCACATGATAATTGATGTGCTTCTCTCTGCTGGGATGCTTTCAGATTAAATGAAAAATAACTTTTATAGGTAAAGGGCAATTAGATGCAACATTAGAGTTGATAGGTTTATTTTCTCTACTGCTGTGAGTAGAGTTTTTTTTTTTTTTTTTTTTTTAGTGAAGCACATGATAGCTTCATTAAAATTATCTTTTTACCCCCCGCTTGTTCATACCCATATTTCACCTGCACTGTCCCCAAAGTTTTTCCTAAACAGTGCCCACAACCATGGCAGGCAGAGTGTCAGCAAAGGCACAGAAATAACTATACTTCAGGATGGGATGACTGTAAGATTGGTAACTATTAGTGTAAAGTCAAGCCCAACACTTATACAAGCATGAGCCAGTAATCATGGGTGAGTCTTTTTATAGCCTGCTTCCCTACCTTTGCTCAGGTTACCCAAGACTGGCCTCTCAAGAGCTTGCCTTTTACCATGCCTACAGTGGGGGTTGGCGAAACAGATGTGGTATACCTTGACCTCTACCTGCATGCCATGCCATCTACGTGTTGGCAGAGTTTCATAGTGTACATAGCTGAACACTGGGCCTTAATCAACGCGCCCTCGATCACTTAGTCAAATGCAGCCGAACTCTTGACCTAACACAACGTTTGTCACAGCTTGCCAGTGAAGTTGCTTATGATGCATGGTGATGGTGCCTTAGAGAATCTGCACTGCATCACTAGTGTGACTCTTTACTAATATATAATATCTGTGAAACTTCCTTCTAAGCCCTGTTCACCTATTGTGTTTTCCAGCAATTTTGACACCATGTAACATCACAATCATGAAATCAAAGCTGGGCCTTTGTATAGGAGCTGAGTCCATTGTGACACAATCCTCTTATGAGCAACAGAACCCAGTTCTTCTTTCAAGTTCTCTGTCTGCCTATGACATTAAGTGGGATTAATGAGCACTATTGAGTGTATACGGGCTTTTCTCCCAGCAACTGACCACTGTTCTCATTAATTGATGCATTCGGCAGAAGTGTGTGTGTGTGTGTGTACACTCACCCCCGACTTAATGTAAAGGAACCATTTTCTTTGACGCAGTCAGCTTATCACAGCATTTATACCCTTGCAGCATGTGGTCTTTGAAGTTGAGCAGTTTTGAGTTTCTGCACAGGCATCTGTACAGAGTCAGTTTGCTGTCTGCAGTTTGGCAGACCTTGTGGCATGATCCGGAAAGGGTGCATCAGGACTTAAATATGTGAGACACCACTCTCCTCTTACCTTCTGTGGAGTTTGTCTGTTACTTCCTATATTTAAACATCTCAACTTTTAATACTTGAGGCTTTACCACTGAGAAAAGTTTTACTACAGCTTTCACGTCTTTTAGCCGTAATGACTCACTACAGGTTAACCAACCCTTTGCCGTAGATGGAACTTGCATCTTTTTAGTACTAGTTGAGTCTTGTTTGGTGGTTGGACTTGAACTGTGACGTCTGCATTGCTGTCTCTGGTGGTTAGTCTTGGGTGCTGCTGCATGGTGTGCCCTGCCATGCCTGCCGAGGGCCTGCACAGCATTTTTGTCTGATAGGAGTCTGAGTGACTAAATTCTTCCACAAATCTCCCTGCCTTTCTGGAGGTAATTTAAAATTGCTTCATTTATAGGACTAAACCTTTTCAAGTGGAGGTAATACTTTAGAAAGCGACAGTGGAATTGGGAAGATGGACTCCACGTCTTGATTTGGAATAATTTCCCTCTTTGTCAGACAGGTTGTCTGAGTTCCTAATGACTCACTGAACTGAGCAAAGTCCTCATTTTTGTCGCCATGGACAGGATTAGTTTGTTTATAAAACACTGGGCCGTGTGTGTTTGCACTGCCTGATACTCCAGAATTTATTTACTCAGATTAATATCACAGACAAAAACCATTGGACATCCTTTACTTGTCCAAGTTGTGGACTGGTTTGCAGGACATAGATCAGCATGTGCCTGTGTGAAGCATTACGAGGTTATTCCTTGCGCTTACTTTAAGCGGGGCCCCGTGGTGGATCCAAGATCCTCACCACAGATCTAGAACCAGCATCTTTGTCTGAACCAGTTTACTGTCAATTATTAATCTGAGACTAGATCTGGTGCGGCAGGTCTGCCCCGGTTGTAGAAAAGCCTCAGCTGCTTGATGATCCTCTACGTGGCAGCACTAACTGTCGAATGTCCCCCGACCCCCCCCCCCCTCCACCAGCCTCATCCTGCACTGATAACAGTGTGACCACCGATGGAGACGATGACACAGCCAGTGTCCAAAGCTGGGCAGATTGTTGTGGTAAATGTCCCATACAGGCAGAGACGGGGCTCAATATGTGTTTCGGTTCAGAGGAGGAGTCCTCAGTAAAGCAGTTTTTTTTTCTTTTTTTTTTTTTTTAAATCAAAAAATCATAATTATTCTAGAGTGCTTTGATTTCTTTACATCCATTCTTTCGAACAGATGTAGAAGTTGCTTCCCATTTTCTCCCCACTTGACAAATTAACTTGACCCATGACACAACTGGTGTTGCAGCATTTTTCTGACTAGAGTTCAAGCTCTCAGTCCAGGTCCTAGTGTATTAGAGTTACTTGTATCTCACCTGTTAGTAAGTTAGGCTGAACATAGGTCCGCACCTGCAGAGACTTAGAGGGACCATTAGCAGAGCCAAATTAGGAAAAAGCTTACTGACACTGATGTGCAGCGTTGGGTTTCTCCTCAAAGCGTCTTAGTCTGGGTTTTCTCTTGTCTCTCCCGAAGATTCACCTGGATGGGACGGCGGACGCAGCAATGGATTTGTGAATGGTTACCATGACAACCGCTCCAACGGGGGCTTTGGAGGGCGTGGACCCCCTCGCAATGATAGAGGTGGGCGCGGTGCCTACCGCGGTAACAGGGGTGGAGGCTCGTTTAATCAACCATTACAAAATGCAGGTGGGGAAATCCTGTTGTGCCTTAATGTCTCAGTGTAGCTGTAGTTTTAGTGGTGACAGCGTAGCTTTAGCTCAACCCTCCCCCCACCCTTTCATACAGTTATATCAGAGTCCTCTTACTGCAGAAGGTACTGGGTTTTAATTTACAAAATTACTTGTTGATTATTAGCTTGATGGGAAAAGGAAAAGGAAGTGTTGCGCATTTGGTAAGAAAGTGATGGCGATCTCAAAACTGATTCGGGGGGGAAAAATATCTCATCTCTTCGCTAACAGTTCTTATCTGTTCATTACAGCTTTTGGCAATTATGACAACAAAGATGGCGGCTGGGGAGGAGCTCCCAGGGATGCTGCCTACAACAGCTTTGGAGGGCGATCTGATAGATCCAAGTCGACGTTCTTCAACGACCGCGGGGCAGGCTCAAGGGGAAGGTGTGTATAATTTTAATACATATTATATACAATAAGTTTCACCTTAAAACTGTTTTATAACCTGTAAAATTCCATTAGAAGCCTTAAATATGATCTGAAGAGTCTTCTATCATTTTCCCACATTGCGTCATTTTAACTAACAAGCTTCGTTCAGCAGACATTAGAAAAGCTGTTATGTTGTACAAGATTAGTTCTTAGCTTTCAACAGCTATTTCAAACATCCAAGTTTGCCCCTCTTTGTTTCTGCCTGTTGAGAAATGAAAAGGCTCTTAAATCCTCATGTTCTTCAGATATGAGCGCGGGGGCTTCTCTGGAGGAAACAGCCGCTGGTTGGAGGACTCCAGAGATGAGGATTGGTCCAAGCCCACTGCTCCCAATGAGCGCCTGGAACAGTAAGACAGATTCTGATCTCTGGGGGGGACTAACAGCCTTCTGGTATCTTAATGAGAGCTAAACTTTGCATCCTTTTTTTATTTTCTAGTGAGCTTTTCTCTGGAAGCAACACTGGGATAAACTTTGAGAAATATGATGATATCCCCGTGGAGGCTACTGGAAGCAATTGCCCACCGCACATTGAAAGTGTAAGTCTACACTCTGACATTTTCTGAATGTTTGTTACGGTCAGTTAATATCTCAAAGGATTCATAGAGCAGTCTGACTGATGTGTTTTCTCTGTAGTTCCATGATGTAGACATGGGAGAGATTATCATGGGGAACATCAACCTGAGTCGCTACACTCGTCCCACCCCAGTCCAGAAGCATGCCATCCCCATCATCAAGTCCAAGAGAGACCTCATGGCATGTGCCCAGACTGGTTAGTCTTTTGTTTTTTGAATACATTCATCTTGAGCCTCTGAAAAATAGAAAGCCGATCGTTGTTTACTTTTGGATCCATGGTCCCAGACCTCACATTCAAGTAGTGTAAACGGTGGAAGTGCCTGATCTCTGCTGTGTTTTAGGCTCTGGTAAGACTGCTGCCTTCTTGCTGCCAGTGCTGAGTCAGATCTACACTGAAGGGCCAGGAGATGCTCTGCAGGCTGCCAAGAATAACGGCCAAGTACTGAAGAGTCACAGTAATTCAACATATCCAGCTTTGTTCCACTTGTTCCTATAAACATTAAACATTAACTGATCCACAGGAGAACGGAAGGTATGGCCGACGCAAGCAGTATCCCATCTCCCTGGTTCTGGCTCCGACCAGAGAACTGGCCCTGCAGATCTACGACGAGGCGAGGAAGGTGAGCTCCACCGAGCACACAGCCGACTACAGCTAACTTCTGACCCTTCATCAAATGAATTTGCAGCTTGAAGCTCGACTGATTCACATTTGCTCTTCCTTCCTCTCTAGTTTGCTTATCGCTCACGTGTGCGTCCCTGCGTGGTGTATGGAGGAGCTGACATTGGTCAGCAAATCAGGGACCTGGAGAGAGGCTGCCACCTGCTAGTCGCCACACCTGGACGTCTGGTTGACATGATGGAGAGGGGCAAGATTGGTCTGGACTACTGCAAGTCAGTATAACACAGGGTCTCAACCGGTTAACTTATTTATTTTCCTCCACTTTAATTTTTGTCATTATAAAATAGAGTAATTTGATTAGGATTTTCTGGCAATTGATTAATCGATCAACTGTCTGCAGCTACTTGGTTCTGGATGAGGCTGACCGAATGTTGGACATGGGTTTCGAGCCACAGATCAGACGCATTGTGGAGCAAGACACGATGCCACCTAAAGGCATTCGGCAGACCATGATGTTCAGTGCCACCTTCCCCAAGGAGATCCAGGTAACACCACAGAAATGTTTTATGGATAGCAACACTTGAAATAAATGAGGGTGACATCTGTCACCATTAGGGCTTGTCTGTTTTTCACACCTTACTGCTTCCCCTTATAAGCCCATCACTCTGGTTTCTTTGTTTAGATCCTGGCTCGGGATTTCCTGGATGACTACATTTTCCTGGCTGTGGGACGTGTTGGTTCCACTTCAGAAAATATCACCCAGAAGGTTGTTTGGGTGGAGGAGACCGACAAGAGGTCCTTCCTCCTTGACCTGCTGAATGCCACAGGTGAGAACGCAAAATCAAATGTTTGGGTTATCCTTTTTCCTCCCATCAATGTCACATTGAACTCTAACACATCATCCTGTGTTTGTCAGTCTGCCCCATATCAAGCTAATGTTGACTTTGCTGCATCTCTGCTAACAAATGTTTGCTATAGACAGATGTAGTGAAAGCTAATCTGCGGGGGTGAGCAGGGACTTATAAATTGCCGTGTTTTTGTTAGAGGGTTTGCTCTTTGCACATGATGCTCTAAAGCTGTAAAAGTTGTTTACTGACCAGCCTCACGTTTACTGGCCGGTTTGGTTTTATCTTAGTTATTCCGAGTGAGGTTCAGGAAAATGTGACAGAGCCCCCAGAGAAACCAGGTAAGTATGGATATTACCACAACTTCACTCTGACCCACAAGCCAGAAACATCACATCCCACAGCTCATCCTGTCCCTCCCCTGCTCCCCCGCTTGACATGCTGCCTCAGTTCTCTTTTGTTTTGTTTTTTTGTCTTTTGTTTTTTGTTTTTTTCCTTTTCAATACGAGCCTTTAGCAACAACAACTTGTGCCCTGCACCGTGTAGAGCGAGTGGAAGGGGAGTTTTAATTATAGAAAGATCCGACTTCCTGTGAGTCAGCTGGCTGTGACAGGACCGACCTGTTCACTTTCTGTAGATCTTAGTTCATGCCAAACTGTCTCTCGTCCTTGTGTGTTATTATATTGAAGTTCACTTTACCTCAGCTGTCGCCGCAGTAACCGGTGCTGCTTCTACAAAAGGCAAACAAGTGTGTCAGATGTCACCGACAGCCTCACTAATGAACACAATTGGCGATTCAACCAAGACAAAGAGGCTTGGGGAGGGAGAGTGGAAGTAGATGGCCTGTGAGCAATAACTGTTGCATTTTAAAGAACTCACAGGTTAAATTAATTTAATGAGGATGGAGCTTTTCTGGATGTAGTCTTGTTTTTCTTGGCTTGTGCCAGGTTGTTTTAGCTGAAGCAATACAGGATTGGCTGCAAATGATGCGAGTGGGAATGGTCCGTCCCAGCCCGTCAGCTATTTTTCATCAAGACTTTCATCCAGTGGCCATTAAACGTCAAGTATTTAGTCCTGAAGTTATTCATATCATCTTTAGTCTTGTCGCGGAAAAACCTGAAGTTGAGGTCGGCAGGAAATCGTGACGCTTTTTATGCAGCCCCCGTCTCCATCTCTGAGTTATCATGTTGGTTGTTTGATTTTCTTCTTTTTACTTCATAAACTTGCAATTGCTGAACTTTTCAGTAGGGCAGTTGTAAGTTCTCATCTTCTTTTGGTTCAAATATCCATCTGTAGCCTTGTTCCCAGTTAAAAATGATTTTTCCTCCTCGTCTTCCTCCTCATGCTCTTCATCCAGCTTTCGTCCATTCGTCTCACCCTTCTGTATTTGCGGTTACACAGGTAAAGACTCATTGACTCTGGTCTTCGTGGAGACCAAGAAAGGAGCCGACGCTTTGGAGGACTTCCTTTACCACGAGGGCTACGCCTGCACCAGCATCCATGGTGATCGATCGCAGAGAGACAGAGAGGAAGCTCTGCATCAGTTCCGCTCTGGACGCTGCCCCATCTTGGTGGCTACAGCTGTAAGTCATCTATCCATTTGCTGACTTGGTTGGTGTTTCCTTTTTTTTTTTACTCTGACTGTAAATCTAAAGTATTGAGAAACAACCAGAATGACCTTGGACTCCTCAGGGATAAACAAAGAATTTAACAATTGAATCTTTACTTTTGCACAGAATCATATCATATTCCCTTTGGGGCCTCATCTCTGGATTGATTTGATTAGTTGTTTCAAGATAAAGATTTAATCTGGGAATGTCTTTCATGTGAATTTTGAGTTAACTTGAATATTAGAACAATGAAAGCAACCTGTTATTCCTCGCGGCTTTGTGGAAACATTGGCAGCAGTTTCTCTTATATTTTTGGGTTAATGAGGCCTGAGCTCTGATAATGTCCATTATCAAAACCAGGAATGAGTCCTGTTAGTCGTGTCTATTTTAGATCTGAATCCAGGTTTGAGTGTTACTGGCTGGTTGAGAAGCAAAGATACAGAATGCTGTGTTTGCTGACATTTTGGTAAAACCCTGGAGAACAACTGGGTCACAGCGGAAACTGCGTCTTTGGCTGAGCTGGAGGATGTTTTTATTATTTACAGATTTGTTTCTGGAGCAAATCGACTCATAACAAACAAACCAAATGAACATGTGGGATTTTCTCTCCCTCAGTCAGTGGTAATATTGTATACAGTGGATCTTTAAACAGCCTTTTGTTCTCCTCAGGTGGCTGCCAGAGGTCTGGACATCTCCAACGTGAAGCATGTCATTAACTTTGATTTGCCCAGTGACATTGAGGAGTACGTTCACCGTATCGGCCGTACGGGACGTGTGGGCAACCTTGGTATGAACCTTCATTACGATTACACTGAAGTCTTCCACGTTGAATGTTACTATACTGACTCTTGCTCTGTTGTTTGCAGGTCTGGCCACGTCGTTCTTTAACGACAAAAACAGCAACATAACCAAAGACTTGCTGGACATCTTAGTGGAGGCCAAGCAGGAGGTTCCCTCCTGGCTTGAGAGCCTGGCCTACGAGCACCAGCACAAGAGCAGCAACCGTGGACGCTCAAAGAGGTAACGGTCACACACAGCAACACCTGAGCAGGTGTAACTGGAGTTCAACAGGTCTCCAAATGACACGCTTTACTAAGCACTGTTGGTCAAAACCAAGAGATAGGTCTGCCCCGCCAAATCTGATAAATGTTTAGTTCATGTAATCGTTTTGGACTTTGCTTCATAAGCTTTTTTGAGAACTCCTGTAAAATGTATGAACATTTGTTTTGCTGCTGAGCCCCCCCTTCTTCGAGTTTGGTCTCACCTTCAATATGTTACACAAACCCCTCTCGTCTTGTGTAGGTTCTCTGGTGGTTTTGGAGCGAGAGACTACCGACAGACGCCCGGCGGCTCGGGAAACTTCAGTGGAAACCGTACAGGACGTAACACTGGAGGCCACGGAGGAAACCGTGGCTTTGGTGGAGGTGAGGAAATGCTGCCTCTGTGGTTCACTTTATCCACCGAAAACCTTCAAGAACCACAACACCTTTAGTGTAAAAAGAATGTGACCTTTGACCTTTTCCTTCACAGGAGGATTCGGTGGCAACTTCTACAGCAACGACGGCTACGGAGGAAACTACAGCCACTCTGGTAGTGTGGATTGGTGGGGCAACTAAGTCACCCAAGGAACAGGTTGCCATGCCAACCCAACCCAATGGAAACCACATGTTAACTTAAGCCAGACCATAATAAACCCTCCCTGTGTAGCTTCACTGACACACAGTACATTACCAACCCTGGTTCTCTGCCATTCGCTTCTCGAAAAGGAAGTGCAGCACGACGCAAAAGGAGTCACCAGCAACGTGCGACGCACCGGAGACCGCAGAGATTACGCACACCTCAGAGTGAGCATGGATGCTGACGTGCATTGTCCGATAGCAACCTCGGGCTTGTTATTGTTTAAAGTATTTTGGTTCTTTTTTTAAAAGACGGAGAAAAGAACCAAATTGAATAACCTGAGGATCATTTGTATGTTAATGTACTGTGCCTTTTGAATTTAAACAGGAAATCTATGTTTTTCATTTCACCAGATGAATATGGCCAAGAGCTCTAAATTTGTTTTTAGTTATTTTGTTCGGTGGAAAGAAAAAAAAAATATATATATATATAAGAAAGGTAAAATAAGCTTGGACTTAATCAAACCTTGGCAAACTCTGGGGTATTGTGGCTCTCGGAGTCATGATTCCATTTGAACTTCAAATTTATTGCAGGAACATCATGTAGCCTTTTCTATGGTCAAACAGCTAATGGAGCCATTACTATGTCTAATACAAACGTGGCCACTCGCTGAAGCAACCGTACGGTCCCGAGGGACGACATTACATTTGTTTTCTTTTCTTTTTTTTTTTTTTTTTTTTTGCTCACTCTATCCTGGACAGGCTCCTTTTTATGGATATGGTAGTCTTTAAAATAGCCATTCCTATTGTAATCTTAAGAAACACAGAAGTCATTAAGCTCAGTGCCAACGATCGCTGAGGTTGAAGCAAGAATAATCAATGCTGGAACTTGTTACTCCACGTTTTTCAATTGACTTGACAGTGTTACGGCAGCTAGTATGTTACCGAGTGCTAGCTACATTCAGTGGGTGGTGTTTTTGTTTATTTTTACTTGAGACTTTATGGTGCAGGTATGTACAAAAATTTAAAACTTTTTTTTTCTGTTTCTCGAAAAATATGTTTCAAAACAAAATAATGCCTGCCATCTTGAAAGTGAAGTTCAAAATGGCTGCATAAAGGACCACAGCATCGGGAGTGCAGAGCGTAGTGTTAGTGTTTACCGAACCGACCGGCAACCACGAGGCCCAGCTGGTATTCTACGCTTGCAAGTGTTTTGTTTTTTGGTCAAGGAGGAAGGACACGTGAACTGAGTCGCAGGCTTAACTCAATTACAAACGTTTTCTCTTTTCAAGCTGCGTTGGAGGCATGGTTCATCTTTAAGAGACAGGCATTTGAATGATCACTGAGGTTTATCAATTTAAACAGCGAGGGGGGGAGAGAGGGGCGGAGCCGGGTACAG
Source organism: Remorina albescens (assembly GCA_034769265.1). Lineage (NCBI taxonomy): Eukaryota > Metazoa > Chordata > Actinopteri > Carangiformes > Echeneidae > Remorina > Remorina albescens. The sequence continues at coordinate 24,226,235 of CM068481.1, read as the reverse complement.
CAGCACTCCGACCACTGGGGGTGGGGGGGGGGGGGGGGGCAAGGCGTCTTCGGGGTAAAGGTGGATGTGGTTTTCAGTGCACCGCTGTCGTTGATGGCTTTGGTTTCCATTGCTGAGTAGTTTAACTGTGGAGGTGGCCAAAGACGGTGTGTGCGCGTTTGTGGATGGCGTCCACTTCCTGGATCATTTAAGTGCTGTCAGGCCCTCTGGGAGTTCATCTGCTCAGACGTGTATTTAAAAAAAAATAAAATAAATCTGCGGCTTCGCAAAGCCAGCGCAGGCTTTTCCTCTCAGAGAGGAACGGCCAACGAGAGGAGGAGACACGGGGGCGTTTCACCTCAAAAATTAAACGCTCCCAATTTTTCTCATCGGGTGTGTTGTGCCTTTGAAACCTTTTATAAGAAATTGATCTAAAAGCGGATGCACTGGCAGTGTTGAGAACTTGAGATTGAATGGTGCTACTTGATTTAGGTGTGTAGGCCCTTGTACGTTGTGCCCATCAAGTTTTACAAAAGTTCTTTTATCGCACATCTAGAGTTTTATATAGATGTCTTGACTATGTGTCCTTAAGCTTCCAAATATTGTGTGTGAGGAGATTGTGAAAAACGCAGCTTGTTTACAAAGGGGAAGGGTTCTCAACGTTTAAACCAGGATTTATTTGGGACCAGGGGATTTAGCAGTTTGGGGGAATTTAGCCATTTGCACAGATTTCTAGATTCTACTTTTGCTGCTAGTTTTGTGTAATTTATTAAGCATTTTTGACAAATATTTATTTTTGTAAGCCTCAAAGTGATTCTTTGAAAGTTTCAGAAACTTGACCAAAAGACAGTACAAAAAACACTGGCACTTGAATGTTGAATGTCACCTGTATGCGTGAAATTTATATATTTCGGGGTAGCGTGAGCTTTTTAATGTTTAAGATACATTGGACTCAGTAAATAATATCCACAGCTGTTTCGGGGCCTTCTCAGGGCCGGTCATTTATCAGATTATACTAATTGGTCAACAAAATTTGAAATGGAATAGAACAAACATGCCAAGGTTTGGAATAAAGCTGTCAAAAGAGCAAATAAATTTCCTAAAGCATATCGATGCAGAAGTGTTCAGATTCTCCAATTTGGACTTTGATTCTTTAACGTGACCTGATTATTTTTCTCCAGTCGATGTCTGGCACATGGCAATCCTTAAAGAAACAAACATGTGGTTTATTCTCATTGTTGTATTTCCATATATGAAGCTTCTGGTGTTCTCCTGGGACGTGGAGCGGGTCTGACGCTTCGGGGGGGTGGGGGGGGGACAGGAGGTCTGCGCTTCTGGCGATGGCGGCGCGGCGGGACTTGTTCCACGTTCTCCGGAGAACCCCAGAGCACTTTAGATACGTAGACTTTGCTTTCTGTAATAGCTTATAGGCTCCTGCACTGCATGGGAAATACTCTGCTGTGCAAATGTATGATTTTACCAAAATAAAATGTTTTCAATGCAAAAGTACTTGGAAAAATCAAGCATGTTTACTGTAGTTGTGAAGAGAAGATGTGTAGCAACCCGCCCATCACCCTGAGAGGGTGCAGATAGATGGGCAGCAACGTTCAATTTGATATAGATTGGAAAGGATGTTTCTTTTTGACAAACTATAAAGATTTAATTTGTAAATTCAATCGTGTCATTTGTCGTCTTTTCCCAAAGTCGCGTGTTGGTGTGAACTTTTAAAACTTTAAACCAACTCAGAAAAGTGAAGGCCACAAATTTCATCTTAATTTTTGCTTTAAATTAAATTTAATGCGTAAAGATTTCGTGTTTAATTTGGGGTTGATGGGTTTCTGTTTTTTTTTTTGGTGGTCAATTTTAGGTTTTGTGGAAACAGTTTAGGTACCAAAGAAACATCTCTGGAGCTTCAGTCTTTTTCGACCTTTAATATAGAAGTGAGACCAGGTGGACGTCTCCTTTAGACTGAATGGACCTTTTCATGTATTTTAACTTAAACAGGTCAAACAGGATGTAGAATCAGATAAACTGTGACGGACAGGAAGTCAGACCAGGTGAGCTGAAAACCAGACGACCTAAATCCAGAAGCTGCCCCCCCCCCCCCCCCCCCCCCCCCGCTGAACATATTTTTCATTAACAGTCTCATTGTGCTGGTTTTTTTTTTTTTTTTTTTTTTTTTTTGGGTCTTCTCCACTTTGACCATCTGTGGGAGATTTTTAGCAGCAGAAAGGCAAAACGGCGTTTATCCTGATTCAGGACTTTTTCATGTAACTCTGGAAAAGGTCACATGGTCTCTAATGTGGTGGGACCGTTTCATAACGGCCGAGCGGCGACACCCTTTAGAGCCTGTTGTATAATTTCTGTGTCATTTTTAAAATAAGGTTTTAGGAGCATTCACATCAGGTGAACCAAACAAAGGGCTGCTGAGGGGGGCCCGGGGGGGCCGGGGCCCCCGCCGCTGCACCAAGCAAATTAACTAACCAGAGACTAAAACGAGTTTGAAGTAACAAGAGACACACAAACGTACACAAATCCACGAATTAGCTGGAAAGAGGCACAAAACAACCACAAACACACAACCCGACTTTAAATGGACAAAAATGCCAAAAAGATAAGGAACAAAAAAATAACAAAGACACAGAACTGCACAAAATGACTGGACATACAAAGCAATGACACAAAAGGAACAAAGAAACCAAAATGAATTCAAAGAGATTCACAATAAAACATTCAAATTATAAATGAATACAGAAAATCACCACAAAGTTAAATAAGATTCAAAATGAATAAAATAGAGACACAGTAGCGTGTCTGTTCCTGATTGTGTCACTTTGTGTCACTTTGTGTCTCGACACTGGAGGACGATGGAGGCCGAGCTGCCAAAAAATCTTATTCAACAAAGTGTATTGATCCGCATCAGATCAGATCCTGATGGATCCTGATCCCCTAATCCACCTCAATATCTGTATTTCTGATAAGACTCACCTCCGACTTCATGCTGTGTGTCTGTGTGTGTGTGTGTGTGTGTGTGTGTCTTTGTGTTACTGCTCTGCTTCGTGGTTTGATCTGAAAGCTTCGTTTTACTTCTGTAATCCTGCCAGCTGCCTGACTCCATCTCCATCCAGGGGATTTCACTGCCATTAAGAGATGGCTTTGTGTGTGTGTGTGTGTGTGTGTAAAAACACACACACTTCAGCAGGAGAACTGTCGGGCTCAGTTATGTTGTTGGAGCTGCACAGTGAGGACTGATGGGACTGAGGGGACGATGGGCACTTGGACTTTTAGGACACATGGACACACCTGTAGGGGACGATCTCCAGGTGAGACGCTGCTTCTTCTGCATGTTGACTCGTTCAGGTTCACCTTCAGGTCTCCTGGGCCTGAGGGCCCGACACACAACTGATACTACAGGGACATCTAAAAGACTCCAAACGATGACAGACAGATTCACAACAAAGCCTCAAACAGAAGAGTGATATTTAAGAGACGTCGCTGGTTTTCAGCTGTCGGGCCTTTTTGTTGTAAATGATCAGATTGTTGCTCTCAGACTGAAACAGTTGACTGAATTCATCGTCGCTTCTCTTTTTGTTTCAGACCTCCGTTAATCCTGCAGTGTCCCAGATCAGAGACCTCACCATGACTGTCATCACGTTCACCGGTCAGTCTTTGCTTATCTGCTCTGTTCTTTTACTGATCCTGAACCTGAAGATTTGGTTTCCCACAATCCTCAGGATTTTCCTCCTGCTCGTCTAAACAGACTAAACTGAACAGAGCCGGGGGGGGGGGGCAGACTATACCTGTTGTTGTGAGGCTAATCTCTGATGTAAGCTGTTCTTTGTCAATCACATCGTTTCACCAGCAGTTCAGCCGTCAACGTGACTCCAACATCAAATCATCACGTCCTCGTTCTGCTGCAAAAATCCACACAGACATTTAATCTGGAGGGGGCTGCTGGTTCTGTTTATTAAAACGCAGCAAAGAAAAATAGGTTGTGATTTTTTATAGTCATTTATAGTAATTCATTAATCATCAGTTAATCTAATGATTAAGTAATCGGCTCATTGTTTCATCTCTAAAGTGGCAGGAAATAGTAAAACATGTCTTCATCAGTGAAACATTGAAGTTATCAGATTTCTACAGACTGACTCAGTAACCAGATGTTAATGCTAACGTTAGCTGCGTAGCATAAACTCAATGTACAAACAGCTGCATTTCACCTTCATTATAACTTAGTTTGAAAGATTCCAATTAACGACATGATGCTGATATTAAGGCTCATATTTTATATGGAGTGATAGATTTTTAAAATTCAAACTCATTAAATCTATAGAACAGTGGAGAATTCAAGCTGACAGTCTGTCAGTCACTCAGTAGCCCCGCCCCCTAGCCCCTCCCCCTCCTTCCTCTAAATGGAGCATCATTTAAAAAATGAACATCATGTTGTGTTGAAGACTGTAAACTAGAGACTGAGACCATAAACTGATCAGGGAGGAGGAGGGACATTTTCCCATAGACTTCAATATTAAGGAGGAGGAGGGACATTTTCCCATAGACTTCAATATTAAGGAGGAGGAGGGACATTTTCCCATAGACTTCAATATAAAGGAGGAGGAGGGACATTTTCCCATAGACTTCAATATAAAGGAGGAGGAGGGACATTCAGACAGTTGCTCAGTTACCATCTGTAACCCGCCCTGTCCGTCCTCCAGTCTCGGTCCTGTTCCTGCTCCCTCAGGCGGTTCTGGCCCGGTGGGCTTGTGTTCGGGCCTGTCCGGCGTCCTGCTCCTGCACTCAGGAGAAGAGCTGCAGCGTTCTCTGCGACCGCTCCGGCATGGCTGAGCTGCCCAAAGAGTTTCCCTGCGAGGCCGCCGCCATCAACCTGGACAAGAACCGGCTGAAGTTCCTGTCGGAGCGGGCCTTCGGGACTCTGCCGTCCCTCCGGTCCCTGTCTCTGGACCACAACAACATCTCCTTCATCACTCCTGGAGCCTTCAAGGTCTGATCAGTGTTTGACTCCAACAGTGACTCGTTTATAGGAAATAATCCTGAAAAACAAAGGGTGAAACGATGAACCAGACCAGCAGGGAAAAGGTTCAGGACTGGTTTGTTAATAATATGACGGCAGGTTAAATGATAATAATAATAGTTTGTTCTGTATTATTTATATTATACGATAAATCCAAACATCCAACCAGAGTCCTGCAGAAAAAAGACAAAATGTGATGATGATTTTAAAATGTGGACCTGCAGGGTCTGTCCAACCTGGTGGAGCTGAAGATGGCCCACAACGAGTACATCAGCTACCTGCACACTCGGACCTTCACAGGCCTGAAGAAGCTGATCCGCCTGGACCTGTCAGACTGCAACCTCTTCAACATCCCGGACCGGATCTTCATCGAGCAGACGGCGCTGAAGGAGCTGCTCTGCTTCCAGAACAACTTCAGGAGGATCCCCGGGGCCATCAGAGGGATGGAGAACCTGACGCACATCTACCTGGAGAGGAACAAGATCGAGGCCGTGGCCTACAACTCCCTGCTGGGCCTCGGGAGCCTCAAGTGAGTCACAGACTGGAGACCTGAACGGTCTGATCAGGATCACGATGCCTCTAAATCGTCCATGACTCAGATATATGGAAGATTAAATAAAATAACAAAATCATTTATATCATTAATAATCAAATTAATAAAAACGTAAAATATGTATGAAATATTTACATTTTTTAAGCCTTTTGATTTTATTTCATGACAATTATATTTCATAATATTTCCCTTTTTTTTTTTAATGTTGTTTTATGATCTCACTCTTTAAACCAGAAAATTCTCCCTTTAACAACCATAAAGGCTGAACAGTGTGCCGGTTAGCACTGAGGTTGTGGGTTTGAAGCCCTTCCTGTGAGGAGCGTGTCTGGCCGGATTGAACAGTCGAGGTAATTATCAGAATTAGTCTTTTGTCACTATATTCATTTTCCTCTCATCCAGGTACCTGAACCTGCAGGAGAACCGCATCAACGTGATCCACGACCAGGCCTTCCAGGACCTGGTGCGTCTGGAGAATTTCTACCTCAATGACAACCTGCTGTCCGATCTGCCGCGGCTCGCCTTCGTGGGCCTCAGCCGCCTCAAGATGCTGAACCTCGGGGGGAACCAGCTGACCAACGTGTCCCGGACCTGGTTCAGTGACCTGGTGGAGCTGGAGGTCCTGTACCTGGACAGGAACCAACTGGTGTACATCGAGGAGGGAACCTTCGAGAACCTGACCAGCCTGATCACGCTCCACCTGAACAGCAACAACCTGACCGGCCTCCCCTTCCCCGTCTTCCAGCCCATCTACTTCCTGGGCCGGCTCTACCTCTTCAGGAACCCCTGGGAGTGCGACTGCTCCCTGGAGTGGCTGAAGGACTGGATGGAGAGCTACAGGCTGGTCCGGGACATCCCCTGCGCCTCGCCGTCCTCCGTGGCGGGACTGGATCTCAGCGAGGTGGTCTTCGCCAAGGTCAACGGCACGTGCGTGGACCCCGCGGAGCTGAACCTGACCACGGCGTCCTCGGAGGTGGCGTCCACCACGGAGAACCGCTTCAACAGCCTCATCTCCAAGCTGCTGCAGCAGGAGCTCAGGGAGGAGATGGGGAACGGCACCGAGACCGTCCGCAACGGGACCCTGCTGGAGCCCGAGGAGGGGCCGCTCTCTGCAGGGGTCAGAGGTCACCGGGGCGACCGGACGATGCTCTGCTTCACCGCGGCGGGGCTCATCTTTGCTCTGATTGGCCGGTCAGAGAGTCACGACTGTGTTCGTTGCACTTGAGGCCCGAGGAGCTCGAGGAAACAGGAAGTAGCGTTTCAAGGTGAAAGATGTTTTTGTTGAGAGAAGAAGTTTCTGCTGTGAGTCTGTTCTGCCGAACACGAAGCAAAGGATTGCGTCACGTGACTTTGGTGAACGGCGTTTCCGTCGACAGCAGCTGATCAACAATAATCTATGATATTTATAGATGAACAGCTTACATAAGAGAACTCACAGCTACATGTCTGAAACGTGTTTCCATCCGAAGCCGTTGTCGATTTCACCGATGTGATGAGGACGTGTCTGCCAGCGTCCACCTTTTTGTTGCACGATGCTTCATTTGAGTTAACATTACGTAACGTTCATAGGATTGCGTCGTCTGTCATCAGTGTTTTATTTGTATTTCCGTCGTCACATCTTCTGTGTGTAAAGTCAGAGGAGATCAGAGCTCCTATAGTTATCTCCTAAACAGATGTCCCGTCCGCTGGCTTCCATTCATTCAGCTCTAAATGTCACTTCTGCAGCTTTTCCATAAATGCATTAATCTTCTTATTGCGTGCGGCTCGACGGCGTCTCTCCCTGTGAGCTGTACAATGTGCTGGAAGGACTTTGTTGTTTCTTTTGCCTCCTATGGATGGACGGATGGACTGCCCCCCCCCCCCCATCACCCCTCATCTGGTTGTGATCTCTCTCCATAAAAGGGGGGAGGTCAGGTACTGATCTGGATCTGCAGAGGTTAAACCCCCCCACCGATGCTTCTGTCTGACCCCGGTGAGCCTCAGTGGTTCAGTGTTTTAGACAGTTTATTTTTCTAAATAAGTAAATGAATAAAATTTGCTGATGAACTTTTGACTGGTCTGCTCAGTGACTCTGTGAATCTGGTGTCGGCCTGTTGGCCCTTTAATGTGGGATTAGACAGCAGAGTTCTGCTTCTCTTCCTCTTCACACAGCTGGTTTCTTTTTATCCTGGACCGGAGCAGAAATGTGATAAATCTCTAATTTATGTGGGCCAAAGCTGATTTACTCCGAGTTACTGTGGTCAGCTCAACGTTTTATACAAAATGAAAAATTCCTCAGTAATTCTCGGGAAGGTTTCCTGGAAAAAGCGGTTGAAGTGGTGACAGAATATTTTAATTTGGCAGCTCATAACAGACAGCTGACGTCAGTTTAAAGAAACATCATTGTCAAAAATTTAGACTTATCAAATGTAAAAGTTATCTGCTTCTACTTTTATTCATTTTAATCCGTTTGGAGGTTCAAACTGTTGGTCTGCAGAAGAAGATTAGTGGACTGAGAGAGATTTATCTTCATGTTCTGCATGAGTCGACCAGCTAATCATCAATAACACACAATGCTCAACTATCCCTTTATATTGAATTATTAATAATTTTACAGCCTTAGTTCAACACTCAGGTGAACTTTTTATGCATCAAATACTTTCACTTTTAATACTTAAATGAAAATTTCCCGACTTTACTTTTATTTCAGAGACAGTTTGATTATTAGTAATAATTTGGGATTGGTTTTCTGTTTTATTTGTTTTTTGGGGTTCAGATTTGACACAAAGCTTCACTGAATCCGACCTTCCTGTTTTAAACATCAGGATTTAATATCTTTATCATTAAACACAATATGATGCATTTTTAAAATAGATTTAACTTCCATGAATTAGCTTCATATATCTGCAGACTGAAATGATGTTTTTATTCTTTGAATGGAATGATGATCAGAAATATAATAAGAATATTCCCCTTTTATGTTTTTATTGGTGTCACCGTGATTTTGTAGATAATTTTATACGGAACAGAAACAAAACAAACAAACACTCACAAATGAATGAACAGAATGATTATAAATGGAATCAGCTGTTCGGTAATTGATTAAGTAGCCAGCTGGCGCTAACAGCAGAGCTAAGCTAACGGAGGTAGCTAACAGCAGAGCTAAGCTAACGGAAGTAGCTAACAGCAGAGCTAAGCTAACGGAAGTAGCCAACAGCAGAGCTAAGCTAACGGAGGTAGCTAACAGCAGAGCTAAGCTAACGGAGGTAGCTAACAGCAGAGCTAAGCTAACCGACCACAGGAGGACACAACAGCTGTGTGACAAAACTGGAAGTTTGTGAGTCCGCATTTTTCTGCTGTGTTTGTTTTTTGACTGAAAGATAAATGTCGTGGTGCTAATTAGCAACATGTGACTGTTTGACCGGCCGTGTTTTAGCTAGCCGTTAGCTGTTCGTGTTTAACTGTTTGTCTTTAGTGTTTGTGTTTAGCTCTTTGTGTTTAGTTGTTTGTGTTTAGCTGTTTGTCTTTATTTGTTTGTCTTTAGCTGTTCGTGTTTAGCTGTTTGTCTTTATTTGTTTGTCTTTAGCTGTTTCTTTATTTGTTTGTGTTTAGCTGTTTGTCTTTATTTGTTTGTCTTTAGCTGTTCGTGTTTAGCTGTTTGTCTTTAGTTGTTTGTGTTTAGCTGTTTGTCTTTAGTTGTTTGTGTTTAGTTGTTTGTCTTTAGTTGTTTGTCTTTAGTTGTTTGTCTTTAGCTGTTTGTCTTTAGCTCTTTGTCTTTAGCTCTTTGTCTTTAGCTCTTTGTGTTTAGTTGTTTGTTTTTAGCTGTTTGTCTTTAGTTGTTTGTTTTTAGCTGTTTGTCTTTAGCTGTTCGTGTTTAGCTGTTTGTCTTTATTTGTTTGTGTTTAGCTCTTTGTGTTTAGTTGTTTGTGTTTAGCTGTTTGTCTTTAGTTGTTTGTGTTTAGCTGTTTGTCTTTAGTTGTTTGTGTTTAGCTGTTTGTCTTTAGTTGTTTGTGTTTAGCTGTTTGTCTTTAGCTGTTTGTGTTTAGTTGTTTGTCTTTAGTTGTTTGTTTAGCTGTTTGTCTTTATTTGTTTGTGTTTAGCTGTTTGTCTTTAGCTGTTTGTGTTTAGTTGTTTGTTTTTAGCTGTTTGTCTTTAGTTGTTTGTTTTTAGCTGTTTGTCTTTAGCTGTTCGTGTTTAGCTGTTTGTCTTTATTTGTTTGTGTTTAGCTCTTTGTGTTTAGTTGTTTGTGTTTAGCTGTTTGTCTTTAGTTGTTTGTGTTTAGCTGTTTGTCTTTAGTTGTTTGTGTTTAGCTGTTTGTCTTTAGTTGTTTGTGTTTAGCTGTTTGTCTTTAGCTGTTTGTGTTTAGTTGTTTGTCTTTAGTTGTTTGTTTAGCTGTTTGTCTTTATTTGTTTGTGTTTAGCTGTTTGTCTTTAGCTGTTTGTGTTTAGTTGTTTGTCTTTAGTTGTTTGTTTAGCTGTTTGTCTTTATTTGTTTGTGTTTAGCTGTTTGTCTTTAGCTGTTTGTGTTTAGTTGTTTGTCTTTAGTTGTTTGTGTTTAGCTGTTTGTCTTTAGTTGTTTGTGTTTAGCTGTTTGTCTTTAGTTGTTTGTGTTTAGCTGTTTGTCTTTAGCTGTTTGTGTTTAGTTGTTTGTCTTTAGTTGTTTGTTTAGCTGTTTGTCTTTATTTGTTTGTGTTTAGCTGTTTGTCTTTAGTTGTTTGTCTTTAGCTGTTTGTGTTTAGTTGTTTGTGTTTAGTTGTTTGTTTAGCTGTTTGTCTTTATTTGTTTGTGTTTAGCTGTTTGTCTTTATTTGTTTGTCTTTAGCTGTTTGTGTTTAGTTGTTTGTCTTTAGCTGTTTGTGTTTAGTTGTTTGTCTTTAGCTGTTTGTGTTTAGTTGTTTGTGTTTAGCTGTCTGTCTCTCCTGTGATTGGCCGACAGAAGGTGGAGGTGATGGTCACTTCCTGTTTCCTTCAGCTGGATTCAGTGACAGTAAACTTAATTATTTCAGTTTTTCTGATTCTTTAGTTCAGCGGTTAGCCGGGCCGTCCTCTTCTTCAGTGACATTATAGATATTTTACAGATATGGAGGTGAGACTTTGTGAGTTAGAGGCTCTGCACCCCGGATAGTCAAACCTGTGATAGTTTGTTTATTCAGACCCCCCCCCCCCCCCCCGTCTGTTTTCCTGTCTCCAGGTGTTTGCTCATGGAGTTGGTCTGGACCTGCCCTGATGCTGAAGATACGGACCTTTGAGTTGTGTTGTTAAAAAATATGAAACAAACAAAGAACCACTCTGAGGTTTGTTTTCCAACACAGAAAAGGAAATATATTTAAAAAATCGTTCATACTGAAGAACTGTAGTCATTTACAGAGCACAGGTGTGTCAGCCGTACTCAGGTGAACACCCCCCCCCCCCCCCCCAACACACACACACACACACACACACACACACACCTTTGCAGAACACGGAGTGTACATTTGTTTGCAGGCTGTTACAGTTTTAGAACAAAAATCAGCATTTCATCTCTCGTCCATTTTTTAAACTTGATTGAGACACTAATACTCTGACATCACACTTCTGAACGGCAAATGAGGAGTAATGTGAAATTCTTTTTTTTTTTTTTGTGTGTGTGTATGACAAATCAAAAAGAGAAAATTTGACTTTTATTTGATTTTTCTTTTTTACAAACACATCTCACTACATCTTTAATGTCTTTTTTTAGTATTAGAAACCTGTGGATTAGAAATGTCACCCCAAATGCATGGATGTGCATAAGTGTCATGTTGACCTCCGGCTCCGGCTCCGGCGCCTCCCCCCCCCCGCCCCCCCTCAGTTTTTTTTTTTTTTCCCCCAAACAGCTGGAATGTTTTTTTTCCCCCTCCATTATTTTTTTTGGGGAAGTTCACAGAGGGACTGGCGGGGGGGGGGGGGGGGCACTGACTGACTGACTGACAGCATGGAAGCTTGCAAATGTCCACATGCATGATAACCTCATTCAAATCTCTAAAACATTAATGGATTTATTTAGAAGAGACAGTACGGGGGGCGGTGGGGCGGTGGGGCAGGGGCCGGGGGGGTAGGGGGACGGTGGGGGGGTGACAGGATGTTACAGCTGAGAAAAGAACAAGAATGAGTAATATGAGGGAGTCACATGATCTACATGAGAAGACATCGCAGTGTGTTTGTACTTCAGTCAGCAGACAGAACGTTGACAGTCCTACAGATGGTTCACGACACCTGGCGGGACGACGTGGCGGTTGGTGGCGGAAGACGGGGAGGCGGTACTGTCTCTTTAAAACAAACATCTACAAAAATGTTGCCTTCTAGCTAGAACAGACATGACAATATTCACTTTAGTTTTCTCTGTTTTTATACAACACGAAGACGAGGTCGTCTGTCGGGGCGAGAGTCCGAGAACCGGCCGCCGAGTCGGAGAGGGTGGCGGCTGAATGCTGTGTTCGCTGAGGGTGTTCTCCATCGAGTGCAGTGTAGAGAGGGCTCCCATCCACCTGTGAGGGAATGATGGGAGTTTGGCCCAGGTGGTGCTGCCGGCGGGGAGATGGTGGAGCAGAGAGAGTCGGAGGAGGAGGAGGAGGCTGCAGGTCAGTAGACCCAGGACACAGGAACCCACTGACCGGTGGAGGACACCAGGTCGATGGCCTCCTCCAGGTGCCTGATGGTCTCGTCGATCTCGTTGTTGATGATGGTCTGGTCGAAGTAGTGAGCGTAGGTCTTCTGAAGGATCTCTGATTCTTTCTGCAGCCGCTGAAGAGACTCATCCTGCAGGAGGAGGAGGACACACTGATGAAGGCTGACTGCATCACAACCGACAGAACAAACATCCACTTCCTGTGACTGAGCTGAGTGACCAGAGGCCACGTCAGCGTCGTCAGCCGGAGATGGAAGCTCCGACCTTCTCTCTCTACCTGACTGCAGCCTCCAAAGGTCCTGCAGTGAATCCTGATGAGCTCAGTAAAGTTTTCTGAAGGATTCACTGCAGGACTGCTGTCTCAAACAATAAAAGTGTCGGTCGGTTAGAATATGATATCTGAAAAATACAACCCAGATTAGTTTGTCATTAACTGTCATCCTGAGGGTGGATGTGGCTGTAGGTTCTCCGTCAGCTCCTTCTGGATCTTATTAAATATTCTGACATCTGATCATCCAAATGAAACAAAACTCTAATGAATCCAGACGATATGAAAAATTCATTTTTTCAATTAAATCGCACAAAAAAAAGATAGTTTCTCTGATTTACTGGATCTTTGTACAGCTGATGATGATGATGATGATGATGAGTGTTGTAGCCTTTAGACACACACACACACACACTCATTCAGTCCCTGTCAGGTTTTACTCACTGGCAGCGTTCGACACCAGCGGGGCATCTGAGCCGGTGCCAAAGAAACAAACATGCAGCATGCAGAAATAAACGAGTGCAGAGAGAGGAAGAGTGTGACAACGTTGTTTACATGAAAACACATTCATGAGTTTTAGTGACGTGAATCAGCTGATCTTCATCTGAGGACAGAAAATGATTTTTTTGGACTATTTTCAGCTGCGTATTAACACGCTCAGAAATAAATACCAGGATGTGAGCGGACTGCAGTGATTGGTCCTACCTCGTTGATTCCTGGCGTGATGGTCGGTGCTGCGATGAAGACGACGTACGGGGCGAACTCTGCCGTCCTCAGGACCTTCAGGGCCTGATGGAGACCAGGTGTTAGTCAGTGCATCTCCAAAGACACATGTGCACACAGACAGACACACACACACACCTGAGGCTCCACGTCCAGTATAGCTACCAGTCCCTGTTGGTGGATCTTCCGTATGGTCTCCAGCCGTGTGCCGTACATGGCGTCCTCGTGGCTGCCGTACTCCAGGTACTCGTTGTTGCTGATGTCCTGCATCATCTGGTCGTGGGAGACGAAGTAGTAGTTCTTCCCGTTCTCCTCGTCCTTCTTTGGAGGTCTGGTTGTGTCTGAGGACAGAGACACACACAGTGAGGAGTGTGTGGAGATGTTTTCGGGGCGGGTCTTTGTGTGTGTGTGTGTGTGTGTGTGTGTGTCTTACGTGGGATGGGGTAGGCGAATCTGTCGGGGTGTTTGGTTATTAGTGTGTTCTTGATGTGTCTTCTGCCGACGCCATGAGCACCTGAAACAGACAGAAGACCAGATGGATCAGATGGACATATTTGAACTTCTGGGTTTTATCTGAAGTGCTCTTTAAGTGACCGTATGGACCTTTAAACCTTCACAGATTTGACTGAAGATGTGAGGACAGCTTCACTCACCTAACAGAACTAGAGTTTTCCTCTTAAAAGCAGGAAGCTTCACCACCTCCTCGTATGTGACGAGGTCTAGTTGGTCGAACACTGCAGGGAGGGAGGAGAGGCAGAGTGAGAGGACGTGGAGACGAGTGAGAAAACAGATGGGGGGTGGAGGGGGGGGGGGGGGGGGGGGTCTAACATCTGAAACTACAGGTTCACAAAAATAAAGCAGGCTAAACAGATTAAGGACAAGTTCATCAGAGGCTGATGGTTTTAATCAGGTTGAGTTCTGTGGATCTGATACAAGAACTGGATCCAGCTGAGGACCAGGTCTGTGGTTTTATAGTCCATCTGATCTGGTTTGAATAAATAAAGGACTGACTGATTAGATGGTTTTAAACAGCTTTTCTTTGTCCTCTGACTCTTTAATCAGTGATGTAAATTCGTTGGTCAGAAGAATTCTAACATGAATGAGTTTCATATTAAAACGGATTGAAACACAAACTTCAGAAGATTTACAGACTAATTAAAGCTCATTACTTTAGAAAAGCAGCCACATCACATCCGTCAGCAGCTGTTTATCTCTGACTGCAGAATATAAACAGTTTGAGTGAAGCATCAAACCTTCACGTCTAAACGATTATTTAACGACTCGCGTGTTGGATCTTTTCTGGTCCAGTTTGAAACTGAAGAACTGCAGCAGCTGGTCTGAGCTCGCCGTCACATGTTGTAACACGACACGCCGTCACCAGGCTGACGGGCAAAATACAAAACCCACAACTCACTGGGCTCTGCAACAGGCCGCCAGACAGCTGAGTGTGTCCCTTACATAAGTTAGGAGGAGCACAACAAACTGAGCTACACAACGTCCGACACACAAACTGAGCTACACGGTTTCAGCTTTGTGTCGACCTTCTGTTGTTTCAGACAAAAACAGAAACAAAACTGAAACACGGCAGTGACAGCAGATTAAATCTAAAGGGTTAATGATGGGGGGGGGGCAGAGAAAGAGAGAGAGAGAGAGAGAGAGAGAGAGAGAGGAAGAGGAAGAACGGAGGCTGTCACTGGTTGTTACTTACATGCACAGAGGCCGTTCAGTAGGAGGGAGAGAGAGATGAAGAGGACGAGTCATAACATGGTTCAGTTACAGCAGAATAAACACAAACAGTCCAACGTGGACGTAAACAACACACTTGTTGTTGTGACTGATCAGTCAGGATTAGATTATTGATCATTTCCAGGGAATGCCTCACTCTCCGATGTAAACAGCACACGTTAACGTTCTTTATCCGTCTGTGGAAACTCAACTGTCGTATGTTTGTTTGTTTGTTATCGTCAGTTATTGTGTTGCTGTTGTTGCTGATTTTTGTGAGAATTCCTCAGAAATTCAACGATCTCATCTCTGAATTCAAGCTGATGAAGAACTGATGATGAAACTGTTAACAAACCAGGAGGAGTGAAGAAGCGCACAAAACACAAACACAACACAGACCTACACATGCTCATTAAGTCCAGATGAATGAGAGGCTGCAGGTCTGATGTGTCTCTGGATCTGGTTTTGTTCTGGGTCCAGGACCCTGAATGTCCATGAGCTAATTTAGTCCTGCAGGTTTTGACCCGTCTCCCCTGAAGACAGGAGCTGCAGAGACCTGACACCCCCATGCCCCCCCCACCCCCCCCCCACCCCCACCAACATGACACCTCCGTCCAGAATCTGGACGGGACAACGTGTCTCTGACATGTGGACCTGAGACCACCTGACTCCGGTTCCTGACATGAAGTCTGGAGCTAAATCTGCCGACACACTCAAACTTTTCCCAGCAGCCCCCCTGACTCAGCACTGACCCCCCCCAGCGCACGAGGAGTGTTTGCCCACAAACCCCGGCTGCTCGCTGTGATGTCACATGCTGACTGCAGTGAAAAGTGATATGACACTGAGCTGCACATGCACATGCACGTGCACGTCCTCATGTAATGGAGTTATTTAACTCTGAAGCTGCAGCTCAGACCCGGTGACCCCCCAGCTCGTCTACAGTTTCCTCTGTGTCTGTTGCCCCCGGAGACCAATACTACGAGATCCTGTTACAAGCTCCGCCTACCAAAACACACACACACTAACAGTCATGCGTTCAGGCAGCGATGGGAGCGACACTGAAGTGTGTGCACATGCATGTGTTGTGTGTTTGTGTGTACCTGCGTTGTGCTTTGCCAAATATTTGTCTTTATACTGTTTCTTCTTCTTGCCGAACCAGGTGCAGCTCGCCTGCTGCTCCTGTTTGGTCTTCTCCATGGCGATACACGCCACTCGCCTGCAACACACACACACACACACACACACACAGGCCTTGAGTTTCAGTGTGGAGGGGGGATGTGGTGGTGTTGTTGTGGTGTCCTCGGTGCCCCCCCCCCTCACCACTCCTGCAGCTCGGGGGACGGGATGAGTCCCGCCGTGCCGTTCTTGGTGTTCTCCAGTTTGCCCTGCCACCAGTTGTGGTCGTCCTTGGAGATGATCTGGATGATGTCGCCGACGCGGAAGCGGATGCCGGCCTCCTTGCAGGGGATGAGTTCATCCTTGGAGGGGTCGTATTCAAACTGGGCCCTCACATAGATCTGTTTGTGGGGGGGAGGGGGGGTTAAAAAGCACAGAGGTTGTGGGGGTCAGTGAGGGTCGGGGGTCGGGGGTGGGGGGGTGCAGAGGAGGGGACACTAACGAGCCTCTCAGCTGTCTGGTAATTAACAGCACAGGCGTTCAGTGTGTGAGGCTGCTCTGTGGTGTTTTTGTGGGTTGGGGGGGGTTTGGGCAGTTTGGGGGGGGGCGGGGGGGGTCTCTTACCTTAACTGACATTTTGTCCTTGATTGGAGGAGGTCTGGATACGATCTAGGATTTGAAAGCATCACATACATCATGCAGTAAAATGGTTGTGTAATGTCTAAACAGCAGAATGGGGGGGGGGGGCAGCAGCTCTGTTGTATGGTTGGTGAGGGAGGATTTGGGGGGGGGTACACTCACCCCTATTTGGAAACATTCTCTTTAACATCAGCCATAACATTATGACCACCTGCCCCATGTTAAGTAGATCTGGACTCCTCCAGGACTTAAAGGATCTGCTGAGTCTTGGCTCAGATCCTTTAGGTCCTGGAAGCCTCCGTGGATCTGGACTTGTTGGTCCACCTCATCCAACAGATGCTGGACTGGCCTGAGATCTGGAGGATTTGTAGCAGAGTCAACATCTTCAACTGGTTGTTGTTGAACCAGGAGTCCCGTCTCCATGAAGACCTGGACCTGGTCTGAAGCAGATCTGGGTCAAAGTAGAATCCACATTCCCAGCAGGACACTGATACTGTAAACCTGGTCCATCAGTCCAGACCCCCTTCTTCAATTACAATTGTTTACCTGCTGCCCGATAGGCCCCACCCACTGACAGGTATCCATGGTAACCAGGTGACCCCAGTCAGGGTCATGATGTTATGGCTGCTCAGTGTACAGAGAGGCAGTGTGGACTCCACTGCCCCCTGCTGGTGAACAGACGGAGGATCACTCAGAGATTTTAGAGGTTTCCCATACCTCCTGATGGGGGGGGCATCAATGCCTGTGCCATTATTACCAGACAGACAGTTAGGGAGGGAAGTGAAGTGCTGTGCTGTCAGGTCACACAGCAGCAGTCACTCAGGAAACACTCTGAGTACCAGAGACCTGATCCAGGACCTGATGAATCCACATCGTGGATCACAATAAATCGATCCGGGTCGGTTTGTGTCAGTCTAATCTGTTAACTGCTGAGTGACAGCTGCTGTGTGAGGAGTGTGATGGTGGGCTGGCTGGGGGTGTTAGAGGGTTCTGATGATGGGGGGGGGGCACGAAGACCTGTTGTGGTCTGGACGGACTCTCTCTCTGGTCTGGACCTTCTCGTTCTCCAAATCAATGAAAGCTAATTTCAGTTTGAATGCAAAGCTTTTTGGAGTCCAGTTTCTTCTTCTACTGTTTAAAAGACGTCAGACCTCGGCCTGTGTCCGCCTAAACAAAGCAGCATCTTGTGAATGAAAGCACAGCGCTGCGTTGTGTTGTGTTGTGTGAAGATGTGAGTGAGTTGTGTATTCACCTGTCGACCTTTGGGCTGGATGGTGGACGGCAGGTCCTGTGGGACAAACGGTCGATGACAGAGAGACTCCGTTAAACACAGAAACAGCTTCCAGACCAGAAACTCAACCTGAGCATGCACATCCATCTGTACCCTCACTACCAATGTTAGAGACAACACAACAACAACAACAACAACAACAACAACAAAGAGAGGAGAGGGGACTCTCATCTGTTAAAGCTGCTGTGGAGCAACCAAGCAAGCACAGAGCAAGCAAAGCCACAGCAGCATCAGTAGACCACGACCACAGCGTCTGTCCGGAGCTGCACAGTGTGTGTCTGCCGTCACACCGCCGCCACAGGAGGCGCCATGTTGTGTAGCAGCAACGTAGCAGGCGTCACCAGGCACACCAATTTGTTAACTGAGATATCGGACACGGGGCCTTTGGCTCAAACAGATGAACAGGGAGGATGACGGGGGAGGGGCGTCGGGGGGGTCTACCCCCCCAAGACCACCTGAATCTAAAGCTAATGCTAATGCTAATTCTACAAGTCAAAATTAACACAAACAGAAATGGAGAGAAATCTACACACACAGACGGACCAGCTGACGGAAACACGGAAAAATACCATGACACATGAACGCACCGGAGGGGGGAGGGGGGGAGACATGGCTGTGGGGTCTCTCTGGGGGGGGGGGGGGTGAGGGAGGGGGGGTCGTCTGGGGGTGGGGGTCCTTACCAAGATAGAACTGTTAATGCTGGAGTGGCCATTGGCAGGGGACTGCCTGGAGGTGGTGGGGGACTCTTTCTGAAATAAGACACACAGGTCAGCAACACACACACACACACACACGCACACACGCACACGCACACACTCCTGGGTAGCGACCACAGGCGATGGAGTGACCCGCCGCAGCGATGACGTAATGAAATGCGTCAGCAGGACATGAGACAACATCATCGGCCCTGCAGCCTGCGCGTCCTTACATCACCACGGGGGGGGCGCCACGCTAATCAGACTGTGAGGTCATCACTGAGAGACCCTCAGCGTCTGTGCTGCACAACCAAAAGAGCTGAAGTCAGACTGAAATAATCACTTCACGGGAACGATGAATGAGCTGCAGCAGAATATATGAAAGTTATTCTGCAGCAGAGAAAAAAAAATATTTGCAGTGAAATAAATCAGGTCGGTCTATAATTCATGACGGAGACTTCACATTCTTCTTTGTCTCTTTTGTCTGAAAAGCTAAAAAAACCAGGCTGTGGTTTGTGGGTATGATTCTTCATGAGTTGTGTTATGTAGTTCTGGTCTAAACTAAGATGACCACGACAACCACGACTTTCCTAATATACATCATGTCTTTATCGTTCCTTTTTAAAAATAATCTAAGTATATATGAGCTGGTACCTGGCCTGGGCCCAGATTTAAGGGGCCTCTGACAGCAGCTTAGGCCAGACGAGTTCAGCCTCTGACCGGAGCTCAGATAACTGTGGATTCACTGCAGCGTCAGATGAATCGTGTTTTTATTGTGTGTTCGGACTCCGTCTTGTTTTAGGGCTTCACTGTCTCTCCTGTCAGTCAACACTCAGGGTGAAGAAAAGGATTTCAGGAGTATTTCAGCTCTTCTGGTCATCTGTGTTCGAGGTTTTGGTGCTTGTGGTCAAAATAACGGACATCTTTGTCATCAGCAGCTCAGGTGTTGTTTTAGTCTTGATGGGTTCAGCGTAAAATCACTTTTCAGGGTCTGATCCAGTTTCAGTCCTCTTATTAACCTCCATGCTGACTGAAGGTCTCACTGACCCAGCTGGTTGAACATTATTGATCCAAACACTGAACATCCTGGAAACTATCTTAAATATTCAATGTGAAGGAAAGAGCAGCTTTTTTAATCAAGAGTTATTAGTGTTCATCTCTAGTATTTCATTTTGAAGTGTCATACTAGTAATAACAGATCAGTGATTGGCCAACAGCTTTCTGAACGATCCAATCAAAACACAGCAGATTTCAGATGGACACCGAGGTGAACGATTAGATTTCAAAAATAAACCCAAAGGTGTCTCTGTTATCTTGACCAGTCCTGTGGTGTGTGTGTGTGTGTGTGTAGTGGTTGGTCTGTGGTGAGGCGAGGTCAGGGGTCACACAGAGAGGCGTGGCTCATTCCTGGGGGTGGAGGGGCAGGGATGGGGGGGTTCCGGTATCTTGGTTGTAAAATTGGTGTGCTGTATCTCCGACCCAGCCCCAGCAAAACACAGCAGAACACACACTCCACACACACACACACACACACACACACACACACACACACGCTCAGTAACCAGGCGAGCGGTTAGTAACCAGGTCAGGAGCTCACAGTCAGCAGTGAAGAGGAAGGAAGAGGAGGAGGAGGAGGAAGAGGCGTTACCTCACAGGAGGAGCCCTGAGTCCGGTAACTTGGCACAATTTTAAAGGTGATGCTGCCGCGCATCTCCCTCTGTGAACACACACACACACACACACACACACACACACACACACGTTAGCAGGTGACATTTACAGTTCGGTGAAAATAACCAGTTGATTTCTTCAGCAGTGTTTGATACATGAAGGTTTTCAAATTGTGAAGATTTGAGTCTGACACAGAAGAAAAAGAATGAATCCATTAACACACACACACACACACACCAGCATCTTCTGCAGCTGCTCCACAGTCTGGTTGGCCACACTGATGCCGTTGATCTCTCTGATCTCATCTCCGACGTGCAGCGTTCCTGAAGGACGACACAAAAACAGTAAAAGAGTTAAAACCTGGAAATAAAAAGTCGTTCAGGCTGAAACACTAAACTGGGATCAAACACGTGTTTCCTTCAGACATCAGAGCAGAAACCGAGCAGCTGTTTCATTTCTGCTTCACCTCGATTTAAAGACGGAATCCTTCCTGTTCACCGAGAGCTGATTCAAACCAAACCAGTCATCAAACAGTCACTGATGTGTGTTCGTTTTAAGTCCAAAGCTCTGCTCTTCACAGGAAACACTGAGAGGCATTTAACAAAATAAAAGATCCACTTCTGGATCGATATTAACTGAAAATCCGTTTTATAACAAATCACACTCAGCTCAGCCAACCTTGTCTGTGGATCATTCCTCCGTGCATTATCCGTGCAACGATGCAGTGGTTTGAATCGTTCATCTTCAGCGTGATACCCTGCATCAACACACACACACACACACACACAGACACACACAGAGTCAGTGGATGACGCGCAGCTCGAGGACTTCGCTCGTTCTGAACGTGTCGGAGGATTCAGACCATCGGCTCGTCCGTGTTCTTCTGGAACTGGACCAGGCGGACCCTGGTGACGTTCTCCAGGTCCATGTCTCCGTTGGCGCTCTCTGGGGAGTCTCCGTTCAGGTATGGCGAAGTGGGCGGGGGGGTCACCCTCAGAGCCTCGTCGCTGTAAACCTCATGGGCCACCACGTCGTGGGCCTGCAGCAAGGCCTGAGAGACACAAACAGAGTGAGGCCGATACTAACAGAACTGTTGATAGGATGTTGAATTTCAATCATTTATCCATAACAGTTTTTTCTTAGAGAATTGAATAGCTGACTCTTATTTTTAGTTGTTTGTCTTTACATGAATTCCTTCCTATTTGAGGTTTAATTCTCTCTTTCAGCGTTTTAGTTTATATTCAGTTTGTATTTATTCATTTTGTCTTGACTTTGAATGTCCTGTTTTCTAATTTTATCTGTCACTTCCTGTGTTTCCTCACTTCCTGTTACTGATGTTGTTTATTGTGTATCTGTGTGTGTTGTGTGAGTGAACTTTACTCTGTAAGGTACGTTGTGCATTGTATGACTAGTGTGATACAAATAAAGGCTGACTGATTGATTAATTAACATTAGTTTTAATTAAGACAATCTGATTAAGCTAATTGACTTCAGCAGTGCCTCCTGGTGAACGTCCTGTCTGTCACAAGTGTGTGTGTTGTTGTTGTTTAGCTGCAGAGCCCCATGTGCATCAGTGTGGCACTTTAACAAACCACTGCCCAACTCCAGAAGACAGAAATCAAACCTCAATGAACGAGGAACTTGTTGTGTCTTCCCCTCATCATCACACACACAGATTAGAGAAGCAGTGGCATGAAGGCATCTGACTCATGTCAAACTAAATTCCACAAATACAGAAACTTCATGTTCTGACCTCGAGAGGAAGTTAAGACTGTGCCAGTTTGTGTATTTGTGTGTGTGTGTGTGTGTATCTGTAGTGTAACGAGGACAGGATGAAAGGGTTAACTAATCTCTTCATGCTGTGTGGGTGGACCAGAGTGTGTGTGAGAAAGCGGAGTCCGTCCTTCATTGTCTGGCGATCCGTCCGTGAACAGATTCAGACAGAAAACTGATGAATGTCAGTTGTTTGTTGTTTGTTTGTTGGTGTCGACAACACATAAACAGATTTAACACTTTTAGAGCCACATTAAGAGTTTTCTGATCTCAGAGCCAATAGTAGTAGATGTAGAGATGTGACTGTAGACGTCGCTATCAGAGATGGTTGCTTTAAAAACAAACAAACAAACATTGGAAGGGTTGAACTGTGTTTGTTTTTGACTCTGACTGTAAACACGGTCACTCCTCGGCTCCAGCTTCATGTCCCATGTGGATCTGTAGGAATGTGGACGATGATGTTCCCTCCGTCAGTTTACGCTCCCGTAGCTCGACCTCTGACCCGACAGACACGCCTTACTGACCCCCCCCATCATTATGATTCTGTTTCTTCTCCTTTATCTCTCTGTGCAGAGTTTAAAACATCATCTATTCCTGAGAAAACTTAAGCATCTTAAAGTGAATGTTTGAGAAGAGGCCTCCTGAACCCCCCCGAAAAGTCTGATGGACGTCCGGAGCCCAGTCTGTGTGTGTGTGTGTGTGTGTGTGTGTGTGTGTGTGTGTGTGTGTGTGTGTACTCACCATGAAATGTGGCTGGGTCAGTATCCGTCTGAGTTCTTTAGCTTCGTGGTTTTCTGGGTAGCAGGAAATCTCTTCCAGTACCTGCAGACGGAGAGTCGGGTTAAAGACCATACACACACACACACACAGTTACACACGGACACACACAGACACACACAGAGTACCTGCTGCACCTCGAACAGCGTAATGAAAGTGACCCAAAAACCTTACCCCCCCCAAACTCCACCCTCTCACAGCTTCACAGCCAATGAGAGACCAACTCTGCCCGTCACTCAAAGGGGTGAGGAATGCGCCCCGGCCCCACCCCCGCCATCTTTTTCGGGGGGCGGGGGTGTCATACCCTCTCCTAAACTGTGGCCGTCGTTGTTGTCGTGTGTCTGGATGTGTAATCTGCTTTAAATACATCAGCAACACCTTGTGTGATGTCACAGGAAGAGGAAGCGTCCTCTGCCTATCGTGTGTGAACATGGCGGCGGTGTGATGAGCTCTTACATATTCCAGATGTTTCAAAGCGCCACTTGTTCCGTCTTGGGAGGAGCTCTTAAGTGGAGGAAGACACAGAGACGGTTAACAGGCGTCGAGTTTGGACAGACAGGTGAAAGTTTCAGGTCAGAGACGACAGAGGACGGGGCGGGGGGGGCGGGGTAAAAGGCAGACGCCGCCCCCGGGCTTTAATCAGTGCCAGCCAATCAGAATGGACAGAAGAGAGGTTAGGAGGGGGGGTGAGATTAGTATCTACAGAAGAGAAGAGAAAACCACTCCCAAGAAAGATTTCTGTGAAGTCCAGCTGGTGAGTTTGGAGGAAGAAAGTGTGTTTCTGTCAGACCAGAACCTCAGAGTCCACCAGAGTCCACCAGAGTCCACCAAAGTCTGTGTCTGAGCAGGAACTGATGAGTTAGTCTGAGCTGAGACCGTACTGGAGCAGGTGTGGACCAGGATCCAGGTCAGCTGATGGTTTGAAGCCCACGAAGGCCTTCAGGCTGGTCTGACCTTTCAGTCACAGGTCAGGACCGGTGAATTAGTGGAACTAGAAGGTTCTTTAGTGGAACCACTTTCGTCCTTCACAAGAGTAAAGTTTTCATCCAATCGGTGCCTTTGAAGAAACTTCCTGCTAAATATTTTCCAGTTTATTCCCTCATGGTGTTCCGTCATCCCCCGTCTGCTGGGAGAACTTCAGCTCCTCCAGATCCTGGACAGTTTTAAAGTTTGAAAACAGGAACAAACTGTGAACCCTCTGAGCTCCTGGTCTGGTTTGAGCAGAGTTTAGTGTGCCTTAGTTCTCTGTAGAGGAATCTCCTGACAGACTGGTCTCCTCAGAGACCCAGATCCAGACCAGACCAATTTCAGCGGGAAACACGTGACCAGAGTCTTGAACCTTTTGGACTCAGAGTCCTGTTAATTAGCTCGTCTGTGTGACACGAACCCAACGCTCATAAAACAGAGCTGGGTTCCTCTGAAAGACTCCCCCTATGACGCCGGGCCTCGTCCACTCCCTCGCCATTCACACGTTTTAATTGCTCCCTCAGCAAAGCAGGAAACACAAACATGGCAGCGTTTTGCGCGAGCTCACACAGACACACACTTCTGATCACACACTTCTTTCTTCAGTCTGCATTCTGCCGCAGTGAGAACACACACTATTCATCAGACCCTGGAGACCATAATGAAACTCTCTGTAAGAAAGCAAAACCACTGCTGGTGTGTGTGTCTGTGTGTGTGTAATGAGGAAGGTCACACACAGACGTCTGAGAAGTGTGTTAAAGCAGCTCTGTGGAAACAGACCAGACCAGCTGCTGTGACAAAGACCTGAGTCACAGAAACAAACGTCAACAGGTCAACGAACTTTCACAGAGGCCTCCATGACTGTGCTATTATTATAATTATCATCATCATTATTATTATTGTTATATTCATTATTAGTGTTGTTATCAAACACTCGATGCTCAGAACGCATCGTTTTCCTTAAATCCTTAAAATGCCTCCTTCAGGATGTGAGTCCACCACAGCAGCATGAATGTTGCTCTTTTATAAACAGAGGCCCTTCCTGACCCCTCAGGGCCCTGGACCTGAATCCTGGACCTGAGCCCAGTACATTCTAGTATCTGATTATTTTTACTCCAGCTTCAGTGAGACTTGGATCCATCAGCATCCCGGAAATGATGCGATCAGTGTTTCATCCTATCTGACCCGTCAGATCTACCTGATCCAGCGGATCTATCTAATGCACCTGTTCTACCTGAATCATCTGATCCACCTGTTCTACCTGAATCATCTGATCCACCTGATCCAGCTGATGGACCTGATCCATCTGATCCATCTGATGGACCTGATCCAGCTGATCCATCTGATCCACCTGATCCAGCTGATCCATCTGATCCATCTGATGGACCTGATGGACCTGATCCAGCTGATCCTTCTGATCCATCTGATCCACCTGATCCATCTGATCCATCTGATCCACCTGATCCATCTGATCCATCTGATGGACCTGCTCGACCTGATCCACCTGATCCAGCTGATCCAGCTGATCCATTGGGCTCGGCAGTGAGAACAGGCAGCAGTGTTGGGTGGAGTTAGAGAGTGACAGCGTTAAAGAGAGAAAAGCCATTAAGCAGATGATCACATGAAGAAGAGCAGAAGAAACAGGAAGCAGTTGTGTTTTGTGTGTGCAAAGTAGAGGCTTACATGTATGTGTATGTGTGTGTGTGTGTGTGTGTGTGTGTGTGTGTGTGTGTGTGTGTGTGTGTGTGTGTGTGTGTGTGTGCGTGCACACCTCTTTGGCTCTCTGCACGGCATCACTGGAGGGGTTTCTGATCTGTGGGGACGACTTGGTGTTGATCTTGTCGTATAACTGAAACACAAGAAACAGTCAAACCGTGAACAGAGCAACACAATCCAGGCCGACATGATTGACTGTTGGTACATCTTTTTTTTTTCTTTTTGAACAGTTTAGATGGAAAATGTAGAAAATGTTTTATTTGATGCTGAACAATAAATATTAATTGAAAGGTCCATGTTTTAACCTCTCCAGTCTTTTATTTTGAAGGGTTGATCCATCAGAAGACATATTTGTAGTTTTCCATCTCTATATGGATTCTCTCTGTAGTTTCAGGAATAACAGGCCAGTCAGCCAATCAGAAGAGAGGATCTGTTTCTTTCCTCTGATTGGCTTGGGGTGTGGATTGCTTTGTTGTGACATCACAAAGTTCCAGAAGTCCTAACAGCTGGTTTTCAGACTCAGTTTGTGAATCCCGGCGGAGTGGAGGTTTATTTATCCTCCACTTGTTCTCAGTTCTCTCAGTTCATTTGGTTTAAATCGTCAAAAACAGTTTTTATGTTTTAATCGTTTGAACGTTTCACTGAACAGATCAGGAGCTGTTTTCTCTGACCAAACGACGGCAGACACAAGAGCTCTGTTTGTAAAAGCCCAGCTGACTAATAAACTGCTCAGACTGGACTCAGACAGTGTGGGTGTTTAAGAGATGTTGTGTTTGCCGACAACCCTGAAACACAAATTCAACAAAGGCAGCAGCTGCACAATCATATCAGAGCCGTCCTCTGACACAACTATTCCCACATTCACATAGACAAGCAGCTGATGTTTGATCATCTGAAAACACACACACACACACACACACAGACACACACAGACACAGCGTTTGTACCAGATAGTTCAATGCAGCGCTGAGATCCGACACAGCAGCAGCATCACGTGATGTTTGACATCGTCAGAATAAATGCAGGAACAATAAAATCAACCACAAACCATCTTCAGCAACAACATGTTGTACATCTGGATCCAGACCAGAGAAGAAACATAACACACACAACATAGAAGAAAATAACAACAACAACAACTCCAGATTAAAATGAAGTAAAGCCTCCATTTGAGCTGGTTCAGCATTGACTTTATTGATGAAGCAGCATTTATAGAGATTTCATATCACAGCAGAACATCAGCGTTCTGCAGAAACACCGCAGGTGGGCGTTTCCCAGCCGACATATTGGCCTGATGCTTCAGACTGATCCTTCTCTGGTTATATAATGTCCTGCATATATAATCTCACTCTTCAGACAGACAGAAGGCAGGAAACACTCTCACCACCTCTGACGACCACAACGTTCTTCTTGTTTGCATTATTTTATAAGCGTTTTATAGAAAAACTGCTGCTGCGGCTTTAAACTTTGAGCGCCTCTCACTCTCTGTGTGCCAACAGACATCTACAGCACGTACCAGCTCGTCTTCTCTGTAACAGTACGACGACTTAATTTCCTATTAGTGACAAGCACATTCAAACATCGTTTCCTCGGGGGCAACTTATTACCCAGCCTCAGTTAACCAGGACAGCCTGAGGAAACTCACAAACTAAAACACGAGCAGAAAAAACACAAATGCACTTGACTAAAGCGTCTCATTATACATGTCAAACTGCAAAAACACACACGAGGGGATGCTGGGCTGACTTCAAATAAGCTGGAGACAAAACGCTCGACAAAACGCTGTTTCTGCAAACACATCAGAAAAAAAAAGAGTCGGGAAGAAAACTCACTCAGCGAGGAGACGGTGAGCGGTTTGTGAGGAGAGACAGCTGACACCAAGGAAGACGGCTGAATCTGCTCAGAGCAGGAAGATCCCTGAGAGTGTCGCCCTCACACACACACAGACAGACACACACTGATGGAGGCTGAGCTGCTGCAAACGCAACACAAAAGGCACACAAAGGGGCCACAATACAGGCCATTGTGCCTTCGTCGTCACTCGTCTACCCCTCCACCTCCGAGCGGGGCAGGGGTGTGAAAGGACATCTGCAGCCCCAGGCTCACACTGACACTGCTGCACAAAAACACACACACACACACACACACACTCTCCTGAAGACCACTACAACCCATTCAGTCTCCAGCAGCTGGGGATCCTTTAATACAACACAGCTCAGTTCACTCAGATGGACGTTCACAGCAGCTCCAACAGGTGGTCCAACTTCTGGACTGCTGGAGCTCACCTGGTGGAGTGCTTCAAACATTGTTTTGTTATTGACGGGCTGTATGACAAGAATAAGAACACGCTGCTGTCTTTAGTTTATTGCACAGAGGGAATTCATTCTGGGTTTGTTACCGTAACAACACAAATAATGTAACCCAACTTGATAAAAATAGAGTTGTTGAGCCACAAACAGAGGAGAAACACAGATGTTTAGTTGTGCTGTTGTCAGTTGCACGCATTGCGTATCTCAAAACCATCACCTCATGTGCTTTATGTAGTTGTTTCTTTCTCACCCACAGCTGCTGCTGCTGTTGCTGCTGCTGGACTTCCTGAAGTTTCTGACAAATATTCTTTCAGTTTCATATTTTAACCTTTTCAGAGGCACAGGTCTCTGTTTCTACATTAAAAGTTACCATTTTCAAAATCAGCTCTGTATATATCTGTATTCAGGGAGAGTATGTTGGAAAACAAGAACTAACTAAAAACACACTCTGAATGTTTCCTTCTTTTCCAAAGAAAAGTTCCTCTCACGTGTTTGTGTTGTTCTAGAGCTGATATGAAGTTTCTATCTTTATCTGATCAGGAGTTCTGCTCATTCTTTGGAGCTGTGACATCACCCACCGCAGCCAATAGGAGCGTCCGATGTAGAGACGTGACTCTAGACGTCACTATCAAAGATGGAGGATGATGATGGACGGATAAACATCGTTCAGTGTTTAAATAGAAGCAAGAAGAACTAATGAGCATCGTTGTGTTGCTGTTTGTGTTACTCACATCGAGCAGTGTGTGTAGATGCTGGTCCTGGAAAACGCTGTGGAGGAAATCTAGATCCTTCTCACTGCAGTCAGTCAGCGCATGGATCTCCTCCAGACTGTCCAACACCTGAGACACAGCCCCTGTAACACACACACACACACACACACCTTTAGCTCTGGCTGAACATTATCTGATACTAAACCATTAAGATTTTTATAACTATAATTACATAACATGCATCACAAAACACACACACAGACACACACACAGGACCAACAAATACCTACGTTCTGCTGCTAATAGTCCTAGCAGGTGGAGGCATTAATAAAGACAGACAAACAGATGAATGAGTCTCAATACTGACAAATAAAAGTGATGAGGAGCTGAATTTGTTGTTTTTACACTTAATGAGCTCAATCAGCTGAGCTCTGGCTGTGCAGTGTGTCTGTTGTTTCTTTAAGTTTCTGGGCAGCTGCAGTGTTGTTGGTTTGTGGTGACAATAGTTGTGTGCGGCCGCTCTCAGAAAGCAGAAGTTGAGTTTAAAGACGACGAGGGTTCAATCCAGAAGAAGGAAACCTGAGAGAGGAAGTGCCTGATGAAATGAACATGAGAGTTCACCTGAGGATGTGGGGTCGTTGGAGAAGTCGTGGAGCTCCTCAGGGGGGTCGCCGTAGAAGCAGTTAAACTTGTGACTGGACACTGCAGCCAGCACGGCCCCCTGAAACACAACATCATCATCATCATCTTCATCAGGAGAGGTGTCAGCATTGTGACAGCAGGTTGCGTGCTGCCTGTGTGTGTGTGTGTGTGTGTGAACCTTCAGCTTCCTCCTGGCGTTGAACTTTCTCAGCTGCTCCACGGTCTCAGGCAGGTGGATTTTGTAGGCGTACCGGTCCCTCTCCTGAGACAACAACGCACAACAGAAAAATGCTGTTGAAGCAAAACATTCAAGTTTCACACTGGAATATCACATTAGCTGTTATTTCTCAGTCCACAGAGAAATCCTCACAGTCTGGATTCAGAAAATGTCACGTCATAACAAAGCTGTGGCCCAAGATCCACCATGACCCCCAATCCAAATTTATTTTATTCTACTCTGGTCTTCTGCTCTGTTCGTTACTGAATGACAATAAAAGGAATTTCAGATTTCTTATGAATATCTTTATTTTTTAATAAAACAAAGAAGAAGAGTGAAATGTGTGATCCTGAGTATCAGCTGCTGCAGAAGATCTCTCATGACTTGATGATTAAAAACAACCACAGATAAGATAAAGTGAGCACTGGGGGTGATGTCAGGAGATAAAACTGCTGGTATTAACTCAACATATTTAAGGCTTGTGTTCTGTACCTGAGGCCATGGTTGGTATGAAAGTGTAGTCAGGGTGTGTTTTGTGTAATTTATGACGAGGGGAAAAGTGCAGACAGAAGTCGACTTGTGTAAAATTTAAAATCAGAACAAAGATGTCTGAGGAGTTGAAACGTGAGTAACACAGTCGTCCAGGAAGGAAAACACTATTAAAGCTTTTTACTGACAAACTACGGCAAGCAGCTACATGTTCTGTGTTCGGAGCAGTCGAAGCCTAAGACGCACATCTGAGTCCTGAGTGGACGTTGGAAGACATTTGGCTCTTTTGCTGCTGACACATTCAGGTGCACGTGAAAACACAAAGTTAGTTCATCAGCTGCCGAGCGTCCAGCGGTACCTTGAGCCACGGGTGGTTCAGGGCCTCGTAGACCGTGATCCTCTCAGCAGGGTCCAGCATCAGCATGCGCCTCACCAGGTCCTTGGCGCTCTCTGAGATGTGGCTCCACTGGCGAGGATTCATCTGTACACACAAAGAGACACACACTTTACACAGGACCTCAACACAGGCACCAAATCCTGATCATCCACACTGACCCGGTCCGTTTGAGCTCATACTGGAATCTAACTGAGTACAAGTCTGAAGAACTTGCCCTGTGGTTCGATACGCTACCAAAGACTCCTAAAACTGAAAGTGCAACAAAACAACCACACTTGAGTTTTCCTATATTATTGATCGCACCTGATTTTAGTCACTTTTGTCGAGTCTGTTTGTGTTTTAGTTGTTTTTCTTCACTCATGTATTTTTGATCTGTGTAGAGCACCTTTAACTTCATTGTGCTCTTCCATCTGTACAATGATAATAAAGTCTATTCTGTACTTTTACTCTATTACAGTTTCCTGACATGTATTTCTGTATTTGGAGGGGGGGGGGGGGGGGGGGGGGGACTTCTGTCTGGATGACCTCTGACCTTGTATTTTCCTTTGCAGATGGCTTCGAACAGACGCTCCTTGGTGCCGTAGAAAGGCAGACACCCTGAGAGGAGGATGAAGAGGATGACTCCGCAGCCCCAGACGTCCACTGGCTTGCCGTAGGGCTCTCTCTTCACCACCTCGGGGGCCATGAAGTGGGGGGTGCCTACCCGACCTGTGGCCGCGCACACACACACAATCAAACCACACACACCAGTGGAGACTTCTAATCTTTCATCAGCTTTTAAATTTTGCCCCCTCTGGTCCGAAAACAGGAAGGTTTGGTGCACTTTGTTTCCTCTTCTTACGCCTAAAACAATGACGTCTCTGGATTCCTGACTTAGTCACTTCACATCAAACAGGCTGAAAGTGGAAATGAGATCTATTGTGCTCTTCTCAGTAAAAGTTGAGGAACTACTAAAAGTGAACTACGCTTCTGTTGCTGCTTCTCTCCAAAGGAAGTCTAAATCAATGTATTAGTTCACGTTGACATTAGTTCATCAATCGTGTGTATCTACACATAAATGTACATTTGTTGTTTTTTCATGCCATTATTTGACCCACAGGGTGAAACTTGCCCCCACCACCAGTGTTGAGGGGAGCGCCAGTATCTATGGTGGTTTGACCTTACCTCCTGCCACCAGTCCCGACTCCCCGAGCTGGATGGCAACTCCGAACCCCCCCAGCTTCACCGGAGCAGAGTTCTCTTTGGAGGCCAGCAGGACGCAGTGAGGCTGAGGAGGACAGAAGACAGGAGAGAGACACTGGTTGTCTAATGTTGCTAATCAAAGAGCGACACCCCCTAATACTCTCACATAAGCGGGACACACCCGAACCATCGCCACGACCACAAACACGCACACCCAGGGCGATCACAGAAGACAAACACACATGTTAACCACACTTGTTACTTGGGGCACCAACTTCAGCGGCAAGTCACTTCCTCCAGTGTCTGAGGTTGTGTTTCAAAACAAGACGGCTTACGCTCCGCAATGAAACCAAAACATATAAAAGTGTTTTGTCAAAATTAACAGAAGAAGGGAGCGACTGTTAACCCACAGGCTTCCCATAAACTTCAATACAACCTGACTTCTTTTCCAACTGGTGGAGTGATTGGACAGAATTTTATAAAAGTCTGTGGTCAGAACGTGGGATTGTGTTTTTGTCAGTTTGTCCTTCAGACTCCCTGTATTGTGTGAAGCTGCTGTGTTTATTAAAAGTCTTAGACTTTGTGTTTGAGGAGGGGGAGCTGTCCTGTTTGTATTTAGCTCGGCGTGTGATGCAGTAAGTGTACTCAGTCTGAGCTCTGACCCCCCCCCCCCAACTGATTAACCCTCAACAGCAGGTACATCATTCACGTTCACCTCGTTTTGCACACTGAGCTGCAGAGTTTGACGCAGCGATCGTCTCCTGGGTGGTAATTTCAATCTGGCCGTGCTTTAATTACTGTGAGGGCACACTGTGGTATTTTGGGAGCCAGTTTTCTCTCACAGTTGGCTAAACTCAGCAAATACCTCCACGTTATAATCAGAACCCAAAGTGGAAAACCATATTGTGTATCTACAGAGGAGCACACTGTGCGATCCGGCGGGCTCGCCCTGCTGTGTGTAATCAGAGGGTCGGCACCGAGCCCTGCCCCCCCCGTCTTCTCTCTGTCAGAGGAGAGAGAGGGCTGACCACAGCAGCTTTCCTCTTCACGGCATCACCACATCCTGCACCTCAGCATTTCTCTGAGCTGGGGAGGGCTGGCTTTTTCAGAGCGGCACAGATCATGGACGGAGGGGGAACAAAAGAGAGACGCTGAACATTTTATATGTGAACTCAGCGAAGGACGGACGACAGCGGAGGACAGAGCGCACAATGAGGAACAGAGCAGCAGTCTGGTCAGTCCATCCTGAACATTAAAGTGTGAGTCAGAGGGAAAGAAGACGACTTTGAAAACCACAAGTGAGCGACTATTCAGCAAATTCTGTATCTGTGTGTGTGTGAAGAAAAGAGAGAAAGGAGAAGAAGGTTTTATGGACTGCAGAGAGGAGGTGAGCACTCTGACAACTTCCCCTAAAATTATCTCTTCTGAAGGCAGCTGCAAGATAAGAGCAGAGAGCAGAGCGAGCTCCTTCGACTTCACTGACAGATGGTCCGATAAAAACTTTCCAGCCCGGGTCTCTGGTTGTTCAGCCTGTTTGCTTTGTTACAAAACTGAGAAATCTGTCATATCCCTCCGTCAGAGAGGTTTCAGATACCGTCCCTGTTTGTGTATCATCTACAATATGAACCTCCTGTGAAGCTTTCCACATAATTACTGGGTGAAGTTTTATTTCTGTCTAAAAAGTGTTCTGTGAACTCACCACAACCTTTATCAGCAAAGTGTAAGTCTAAAATCTAACTTCGACTTCAAGTGGATGTTTTTGACAAATTTATTGATCTTCCATCAGGTTATATTGAAGTCTATGGGAAAATGTCCCTCCTCCTCCTTTATATTGAAGTCTATGGGAAAATGTCCCTCCTCCTCCCTTATATTGAAGTCTATGGGAAAATGTCCCTCCTCCTCCCTTATATTGAAGTCTATGGGAAAATGTCCCTCCTCCTCCCTTATATTGAAGTCTATGGGAAAATGTCCCTCCTCCTCCTTTATACTGAAGTCTATGGGAAGATGTCCCTCCTCCTCCTCAGTAAACGTTCCTGATGAGTTTATGGTCTCAGTCTCTAGTTTACAGTCTTCAACGACATGATGTTCATTTTTTAAATGATGCTCCATTTAGAAGAAGGAGGGGAGGGGTTAGGGGGCGGGGCTGCTATGTGACTGACAGGCTGCACCACCCAATCAGGACACAGTCCAGAGCAGGTCAGATCTACCTTCTTTCATCTGTTAAAAAAACCGTATAAACTGGAGGCTCCACACTGATGTATGACGTCACTGTGGGTGAACGTCTGATCCTTTATATTTAAATTATATGTGATATCACGGAGTGTGAAAGCGTCACTTCTGTAAATCCAGCATATTCCATGTTGTGTTGCCATAGAGACGCCTCGGTCTACAGATCAGATCAGACAGAAAGAAACGTGACCGACAAAGATGCCAAAATAAGAGCTGCCACAGCAGACCGTCACAAAGGATTAATCTGTACATCAACCGCCGACACGTTTTTGTCTTGTCGTGCAGAGCTAACCTGCCAAACAGGCTACAAGATGGTGATTCTTCTTCTGTTTTCAGGGCTGAGGAACAGACACCGCCATGACAATAACCTCCTCCACCCCATCAACCCTCCAGACTAACTGGACCACGACCCCTGAACCCCAGTGTGTTGTGGTTCAAGATGCACTGCAGATCCCGTTTGCGGTATTCTACTCTGTGATCTTCATCCTGGGTCTGGGTGGAAACCTGGTCGCTCTGTGGGTTTTCTTCTGCATCCACTCCAAGAAGAACTCGGTGAGGGTCTTCCTCATCAACATAGCCGTCGCAGACTTGCTGCTGGTGGCGTGTCTGCCGTTCAGGGTCCTGTACCACAGCCAGGGGGAGGTCTGGAACCTGCATCCCACTGTGTGCACAGTGGTGGGAAACCTCTTCTACATGAACATGTACATCAGTGTCACTCTGCTGGGGCTGATCAGCGTGGACCGATACCAGAAGATGCACCGGAGGGCGGGGACGTGCTGCAGACTCTGGTTGACCAACTGGAGCCACGTTCTCTGTGCTGTCATCTGGACTGTGTCCTTGGCCTTGTATTTGGTGCTCATAATGTCAAAGAATAAATCAGAGGAAAAGAGGTTGGTTTTCTGACACCCCCCCCCTGCTTCTTTTAAAAAAGTGTGATATATCACATCCTGTGTTCACAAACGGAACCTTAAAACCAGCCACAGGGACAGAAACTGATTTCACAGCAGTCACTGCCATAACCCCCCCATACTGGCCCCATTTATGCTTCACTGTCCTTTGCGTTGAAATGTTGATCCAGGAAGGGACGTGTTTGTGGTTTAGTATTATTATTATTATTATTTGCTTTTATGCCTTTATTCTAAAGACAGGAAGTGGAAGAGAGGCTGACAGGAATTAGGAGAGAGATGGAATGACAAGTCCAAAGATTCTGTTCCTGTTGAGGGATCTTATGTGAATGAAGCTCTAGTGTCTTCCGTTACAGTCTCATTTCAATTTGGTCCAATTGATGGACGATGGATTTCCTGACTTCAATCTTCGGTCTGAAAAACCCCCTCATGTGATTGTGTAGAATTTATTGTGACATTTCCATTTCTTGTATTTACGTTAATGTTTTCATTTTTCTAACTGTACAAACAGAGCTTTGATAATCCATGTGATCCTGATCTGAGCCGGAGTACGTTTGCTTTTCCAGGTGTTTCCAGTACAAGCAGCTCCGTGATGCGACGTGGAGAGCCTACATCAACATCTTCGTGCTGCTGCTCTTCTGGCTCATCTTCGTCTGTCTGGTGGCATCTTATGGAAAGCTCGCTCACTTGCTTCAGCAAACGTCTCGGAACAAACCGGAGCTGCCCAACACGGCCCGCTACGCTCGGACTGCCAAGAAGTCCTTCTTCGTCCTCTTCCTCTTCACCGTCTGCTTTGTCCCGTATCACCTAGTCAGGGTGTTCTACATTAAGACCCAGATCACCGACACTTCCTGCTACTGGAGGAACGTGGCCGACAAAGCCAACGAGGTGGCCCTGCTGTTCTCCGCCCTCAACAGCTGCCTGGATCCCGTCATGTACTTCGTGCTGTCGTCGTCGGTGAGGAAGGAGGTGATGCGTCTGTTGAGAAGCGTGTTGTGTATTCGGGATCTCAGGAGCAGCAGCGGAAGCAGCTCCTCTGGTGACCAGGACTATAGGAGCGGGAGGACTGAGAGGGGACAGCCCATCACCATCCTAACGTGACGGAGACGGCAGGTTCTGGATCCTGAGTCCTGACACTGAGCGGACAAAGACGGAATTATTTCACTGTGAGACGTCGAGGAAAGCGATTCAGGAGCTGGGGGGGTGACCTGAACTACACAGCAAACAAATGAACCAGCTCTGAAACAGATGGAGAGCAACATCAGGCTCCAAGTCTGACCCCTGCTGTGTGAATAATGGCTAATGTTCATGATATTACTTACGTATTGTTATTGTGTCATAAGTCCCGGTCCTGTATTATCAGAGGAGTCTGCTCAGGTTACAAGATATTACTGAGGCTCATATCAATAATGATGTTTTTCAGAAGCTGAGCATGAAGTTCATTTTCTTTAAACATCA
Source organism: Remorina albescens (assembly GCA_034769265.1). Taxonomy (NCBI): domain Eukaryota; kingdom Metazoa; phylum Chordata; class Actinopteri; order Carangiformes; family Echeneidae; genus Remorina; species Remorina albescens. The sequence goes on along the minus strand of CM068481.1, from coordinate 24,190,159 downwards.
AAAAACACCAGTAAACATTTTCTCCTTAATGTGTTATTGTCCAAGCTGTGACCAAGATACATTTTAGAGTTGAAAAATAAAGTTGTCACTCTCTCTAGTGGACAAATGATGGAATGACACACACCTTCATGACACAGGACTGTGAATAATGAATAACTCTATGGAAGGTGAGTTTAGCTTAAACACACAACTAAAACTGAATACAAATATTCTCTAAAAAGTTTTTAATGGACTGATGAACAGCTCAGTGAAGCTGCACTTAAAGTGGTGCTGTGAGCTAAATGCTAACATAGCATATTAGGATGCTAACATATAGCTGTTAGGAATGTCTGTAATTATCAGATCCAATTAACAGAACACTCTACGCGCCACCTGACTGATCAGTTCTCGGAGGAAACTGTGAACTGATGTAAATCACTCCATCTCCAATAAACACCAGACAAAACTGAAGCTGAACTCGATTTAGGAAAATACGTCAGTGACCACAAACTTCCAGCGAACTGGTACGACTTTGGACTGACTGAGCTCCACTGAGTAAAACAGAAGTTCTTAAAAGAACAGGATGAAGAATTCCCCAGTTTGGGATCAATGAGGTAAATCTATCGATCTATAAAATGTATTCTAGTGTTATTTTAATGTCAGTCAACAGAAACAGACGAGTCAGGAGGAGAAAACTCATAAAAGTCTGCTCTCATGTCATCTGGTCAGAATATTATGATTGATGTTATCTAATGAGGTGAGTTTGTCCGGCTGCTAACAAGGATGAAGAAATAATAATAAAGTGACATGCACATTTACACACACACACACACACTGTGGGGCCTCAGGTTCTGCTTCCTAATCTTAAAATCACATGTCACATTATGCTGTTTGCTTACTGAGGAAGTCAAAACAAACATGAAAGACAACCTGAGAATACCCACAAACCAGATCTGGACTGAGCCATTTTACCATAAAGCTTCGACTTGGTGAGAAGAAGGAAGTGACGGTTCACAGCGCATAGAGAGAGCTGCTGTGCTGAACCATCGTACACAACACCGACTCATCTGTGTGAGGTAGGTCTAAACAACAATAATGAAATCCTTCTTTTTTTATGGTGTCTGATGACAGTATGGTTCAGGAAGTGTTGGCCTGCTAAAAACTGGACAAAAAAAAATGTTTAATTTATTAGTTTATGATCTGTTGAGTTTTAATTGCATACAAATTCTATAGAAACTAAGAATCAGAGTTTGTAGGTGTTTCAGTCTTTTCACCTTTTTGTTGATGTACATTAAGAGAAGAGTTAACGGTAAAGCAGCAGAGAGTTGAGTATGACTCATTGTGTTCTGATGAATTGTACTGTGTGTTATATTGTTTTAAAGGACCACACGGTCTAAAGGTTTAAAGGTCTGTGCGGTCTAAACGTAGACATGTGGTCTTCCATTCAGCCCACCTGGACATTCCATCCAAGGTTGCAGGATTTGGTTGTGTATCTGGAATTAGCTGGTTTTTCAAACTGTAAATCTGTGACATCACCATTTTTGGCAGTGACTGACTCATCAGGACCAAACCATCAGGACTCTGGAGGACGGGGGTGTCATTTTGGGCGGGACGTGACAGGAAGCTCAGCTCAGGGTTCCTGTTGGTGTCTTCTTCTTCCAGAGCCAATGGATTTCACTCCATCCATTCCTCCGCTGGACAACGCCTCCTTATCCTCCAGCTTCTCGCTCTGTCCATCAGCCGCCACGCACCTCTTCCTCCCCTCGGTATACTCCTTCCTCTTCCTCACCGCTCTCCCAGGAAATGCAGTGTCTTTGTGGGTGTTTCTACGGCGTATCTCCAAAACCTCCCACACCCACGTCTATCTGTCCCACCTGAGTATCTCCAACCTGTTGCTGTCCCTCACCACGCCCTTCCTGGCAGCCTACTACGCCTGGGGGTCAGTGTGGACGCCGAGTGGCGTCCTGTGTCAGCTGGTGCTGCACGTCATCACCCCGGTGCTCCACATCAACATCTACATCAGCCTCCTGATCCTCACCTGGGTGGCCCTCAGCCGCTTCGCAGCCCTCATCCAGCACACCCACGCCTCCCGGCCAAGCTTCTGCAAAACCCTGCTGCCTCACGGCTTCTTCAGCCGCCTCACCAGGGCCTCGTTTGCCAGCCAGGTGTGCGCGGCGGTCTGGGTGATTGTGGTGGGCTGCATCGTGCCGGGGACGGTTTACTACTCAGTGAATGAAGCTAGTGGGGGGGTCAGTCCAGCCGGACCGGCCCTGACTGGAGGATGTGTGGAGGTCTGCTATAACCCGGCGGTTGAGATAGGCGGCACTCTGTCGGCGACGTTAGCTGTCGCTGTTACCACCATGTTCTTCGTCCTCTACCTGCTGGTGCTGCTGTCCTACATGACGGTGATGAGACACATCAGACGCTCACGTCGCAGTGCCAACGTCACCACCTCCCAGAGCATGCTGGGTAGCGTGCTTCGGAACATCGTGGTCATCCAGGTGACTATGAGATAAATCGCACGCTAAAATACGGAGTCTTAAACTATCATGGCAGCCTTTTTTTTTACCTCCTCCTGCAGGTGGTTTTCTCTGTTTGCCTGCTGCCGTACCACATCTTCAAACCCATCTTCATTTCACGGGCCCTTTATGACCATCGGCTCACACATGCTCCTCCCACCAACGCCTGCACCCACTGTCACCCTCTGTCCACCTTCGTCGAGGTGACGTTAACGCTTCCTCTCTGATCCACAGCAGCTCCTGTGGTCACACGGAGCAGATGATGATGTTTGTTTGTCCTCTTCCTCCAGCTGAAGAACTGCCTTCTTCTTCTGGCCGCCTTCAGAGGTTCAACAGATCCTGTGATGTATTTCATCTTAGACAAGACTTTCCGGCGCCAAACCCTCGTGCTCTTACAAAGCAGCGGGAACAACCAGACGGGTAGAGAGTCGGGTCAGAAGGCGGGACAGCCGGGGGGCGGAAACACAGCCACAGCTACCGCAGACTTCAGCCATCAAGTGTCACTTCAGCAGTCAGAGAAACCAGCCGTCTAGGCTTTGGTATCTTTGTGATGTCACAACAAAGCAGTTGAGCGTTTATCTAATCTAATCTGCTGAGCTTTTATTGGGTCTCTCAGAAAACAGTCAGCCAATCAGAAGAGAGACACAGCTTCCCTTTTCTTCTGAGAGAGGAGAAACCACAAATATATATAAAGTGATCTACATCAGCACCTCAGATAAAATACTGGAGACGTTAAAATATGAACCTCCAGTATAAAATTTGGATCTACGCTGACAGTGGCCGATATAACACCACATATAAGGATGTAGAATATCAAGATATTAATGCTATGTTCCATATATAAATGATTCTTCCACTGAACAGGAAACAGATACGAAGGTTCAACTTAGACTTGTTATGGCCGATCTTTTTATTTGTACTGTCTTCTTAACCTCGCAAGATCTCTGATGGAAAAAATGCTTTGTCTGTTTTATATTAGCTAATTGCTCTCGCTATGACCTGTAATCTTTTTTCAGTTTGTTTAAAGTTTGTTCTCAGCCTGCTGTTGTCGTTTTTATATAGAATGAATTAAAACTATAAATCTATACTCAGATGTGGTGACCTGGATTTGAATTGATTTAAACTCTCTTACCCACATTAAGTGTAAATAAGAGTTCCCAGGCTCGTACTGAAATAGTTTTGGTTTCCGTTACTGATTTGCTCCTTCGTGATGACTGTATTGGTTTATAATTCAGTGAATGGCCCCTTTGATTGACAGGTGGGAGGGTTTATGATTGACACAAACGGTCAGCACCAAAGTCTCTGCTCCACCACTTTGACTTTCTATTGGCTAAGGTGTGAGTTTGGGGGCGGAGTCAGACTGACGGCAGGATGACGTAATTGAACTGCCACTCTGCTCTGAGCTTCAGAAACACAGAGACGACATCCATCTTTGCCTCGTGTCTGTGTTTATAACACAGTAAGCATCAAGTTCACACTTCACATGCTCATTTGGTGCAGGGCGCTGTTAAAACACACGCACTCTGTCGAGCGACCTTGCTCAGAGCAGCGAAAGCACAAAGACTACACACACGCCGCAACACGCTTACACAAATGTGTTCAGTACCAACAGCAACAACAAAAAGAGAGAGAAAATCTGCACAACCCGACCAGCTGAGTGCGTCTCACCTGCCCTTCACACATCAGACCACACAAACACACAACAGCAAAATTGAAATGAATTTGACAATGTCCGGCACAAAGTGACAATTTTCCCATCAAACCTGGACAACTATGGTGCGTTTATGTACACAGAGCTTTATACTTGAATGTGTGTGTGTGAAACCTCAATGTCAGAATTTCATGGTCGACACCTCAAAGCCCATTGGACACCATTAAAGAAGCCAATAGCTGAGCCGTCATCACACCAACTGCCCTAACAGCCTGAAAGTGGTCTGAAAGGACCGGAGACATTTCCTGTGTAAAAACAGCCGACAGTGAGCTGTTCAAACAGGAAACGAAGCTTCGCTCTATCGCACCTGAACCTCCTGCTGTGCAGAAGGTGACATCTACTCTGCTGTCGGGCTGCAGGAAGGCCCAGTTCAGACCAACACAGACCAACTCAGACCAGATCAGTTCAAACTTTAACAGGCTGAGTTGAATGTTCCTGTTTTGAATGTTTCAGAGAAATAACAGACCGACTGCTTCAGGAAAATACTCTAACCCTGATCAGCTGCTGCTGCTTTTCTTCTTCTTTGGTTAAGACTTTTTGGAAAAAGGGACACAATCTGACTGCACTGCTAAAAAAAGAGCTGCACACACGACGTACATATCCAGTCAGTCAACAGTTATAAGCTACAGACCGCTAATTAGCATCAGCCGTTCTCTACAGTTCCTTACATGCACTTTGGTCATGTGATGACTGAGAGTGGGGAGCCGTGGAAGGTTTCTGTAACATGAGAAGCGGAGTTTGCAGCTCGAAGCTGTGAATGCTGATGCTGGAGTGGTTTCATTCCTGGAGAGACACTGTTATGTTTCTCGAATCCAGACTATAAAATTCACAGACAAAGCTGTCGTTTCTTCAGCTGACAGGAAACCTCTTCACCTCGGTACGGCTGCACAACAAAGACACGCTGCCGTGGAAAGGTTCAGGCCTGACTCACTCTTCATTTATGACGGCATCAAAGGCTTTGCCATGTTTACGGATTCCTCGGCACAACTTCAGTACCAAATCAGACGTGGAGCATCATTTCAACTTCCAACAGTCCGGCACAAACTCTGGATGTGTCATCGGTCTTGGAGACGAAGCGTCAACTTCACTGTCCTCTCCATACGGGGACATCCAACCCGAGCTGGTCAGTCTGCATGAATGCCTGTCTGACAGCCAAAGTCAAACACACAAGTCCTCAGGAAGACACACAAATGCAACTGTGCTACTTTCACATGGTCGGGGGTGTGTGGGGGGGATTGGTGGAGTGAGGAGGGAGATAAATATCCAGACATCAGTGTGATTTATGAACAAGCTTTGAATTAATGCAGTGACTTTCATGCATGAAGAGAACAGGCAGAACCACAGTTATCCATATTCAACAAGGACAGCTCTGTTAATACACTGTGTGTGTGTGTGTGTGTGTAAAGGGTGTAAATCTCAGACCGTTGATCTGATAAGCTGCAGACAGGAGCTCACACTCACTGTTAAATGGCGATATTAGACATGAACGCTGTCTGGGGTCATTGTCACACACAGGAAACTAAAAGATGACAAATACGGTGAGTGGACTGTGTGTGTGTGTGTGTGTGTGTTACACTATCTTGTGTGAATCTCCAGTCCAGATGTCCACATGGTCTCAGCAGGGACAGAGTGTCATCAATTGGTTGGTTTAAGGTTTGGAGTCCAGGTCTCATCAGCTAGGTGACTTCCTGTTACTGAGGTCATGTGACCCATCAGATTATTTCTTCATCCGGTGACTCATATCCAAACGGAGCCTCAGTCCTTCCGTTAACATCATCAACAGTGTGTGTAAAACTAAGATCAGATCAAAGTTGGACGTGTTTTATTGAACGACTGACAGACTCTTTATCGTCTGCTGCGACTCATCTGTCATCGTTTCTCATCTGCTTTGAATTCACAGTATTTTCTGTTTGTCTTTGTCTTTGTTATTATTACTATTATTATTATTATTATTAGCATCATCATCATCATCATCAATATTATATTATTATAAGGGAGGGAAAATGTTCCTGCATCAATTTCCCCAATTTGAAAACATCAGAAATGCAGTAAAACTGTGTCTTAATTTTTCTTTTCTTTGTTTCATTATGAAAACTTTCACACTGTGAAGCAGAAACTAACCAAGTTCGTTATTTTTCCTCTTTATTTGGTAATTTGCTGTTTAAACTCGACAGATAAATTATTAAAATCAGTTTCAGACCGTTCTGTGTTGATGTGAATTGATTGTGAGATCTGAGACGTCTGGTGGCGACACCTCCCAACAGGAACTGGGACATTGTCTGACTTTTTAAAAATTAAATAATCAATAAATAAAATAAATTAGCAAAAGAAACCGTTTGTTTTGTAGCTGTCCTTCATTCCTTATTCGTCAAAGTCAGGGAAAAAACCTTCAGTGTGCCAACTGGCTGAGTTTATGGTGATGAATGAAGAGAAGAACAGAGTGTTAGACAAATTTAAAGATGTCGTAAATTCCTTAACGTGTGTCCTTCAGTGTAACTTCCTCCAGGTTCTCCTTCAGCTCAGGAGAAATTAGAATCTGTAAAGTGTGAATCTGCCTTCTGTCTCACACTAAATAGACGGCATGGTGGCCTAGTGGTTGGTACAGGTGTTGGGAAGTGCTGTGTTTGAACCCCAGTCCTGGAGTTTTTCTCTGTGTAGGTTCTTCCTGTGTCTGTGGCTTCACTCCAGGTCCAGGTTAACCCTCACCACCCCCACCATGCTGCCCCTCTGAACTCACTATCGCTCACAGACATAATGAGCCTGAGCCGGTGATTCAGCAGCCGACTGAAGACAGAGAGACTGCGAGGCAGCCATGACTAACACTTGCGGACAGAGCTGGGGGGGGGGGGGGGGTATGTAAGCATAATACGTGTCAGGAAGCAGAGCTCTGAGACGATCAGATAAACTCACCCAGCTGCTCAGAGATCTGTGTTTGTGGGGGGTGTGACAGTCGGGGAGAGATGACACCCCCCCAGAAACCAGACAGGCTCCACTCATTATTAAAGGTAGTTGAAACTGTTTGATACCTGCAGCAGACATGCCACAGGCGCCGCCTACAGGAGGAGGAGGACACTGCAGCTCCATCTTTACTGAGTCAGGTATATAATGAGCTGAGGTTGGGATGATTATTAGGAAAACACAGGAGGATTAGATCTTGTGCATACAGGTGGAAAAGCCCCTTCAGTCCATAATTCAATTACAACGGTTGAACTTTCATTTCACATGTAGAGTGAAATATTTCAAACCTTTTTTGTTTTACTTTTGACTGGTCAAAATATTATCTGTACAGAATAAACAGACAGAGAGAGAGAGGCAGGATGGATGGGTACTTCCTGCTCAGTAAGCCCTGATACACCTGCATGCAGCAGGTATCAGACATCAGTGTGTGTGCAGCTTTGAGCGCTGCTGTTTCATTGGTCTGGAGCTGCAGGCGAGCGGGATCGAAGGAAGGAAGAGCACAAATACCTTGACATCTCTGTGGATGACGTTGTTGTCGTGGCAGTAGCGCAGCGCCTCCAGGATCTGTCTCATGTAGTGACTGAGGAGGAAAGGAATAAATCAGACATCACAGGAAGAACCAGGAGAGACGGGAGAGACACGGTTAGGAAAACAAACTCACCTGGCCACAGCTTCGCTGTAGACGAAGCCGGCATCTGCCCTCTTCACGATCTCAAAACACAGGTCAGCTCCGTCCATACTGAGAGAGAGAGAGAGAGAGAGAGAGGGAGGTTTACAGCTCAGGACAGGGATCTGGGTCTGAAGTTAAAGGTCGTGAATTAAAACGTCAGCGCTGTGACCGATGGTGGATGTGAGGCGGCGGCGGAGAAGACATCGTCGTTACGTCAGACTGAGGCAGAAACAGCTGCACGGTCACAGCTGTCTGAGCCGACGGTGACGGGCAGAATGAGAAACTCTGAGCCGTTTCTTATTTTCAAACACCTTCGAGGAGACAATTCCAACTTTCCGAGGAAATAATTACCCAGAGATCTGATTTAATCTGAGAGTCCTCCTGATGAGTAAAACACAGATGGAGAGGCCTCACAACTACACACACACACACACACACACACACACATTTTTTGGGCTTTTTTCTACTCATCACCTGCATGAATTTATGATATTTAAGAATTCACTTTAAAGACCAAAGCTGGTTCATGGCTGAGTTCATATAGAAGTCACCTGTTTATAATTTATTCAGGATTTAAGTTATGGAGAATTGAGGGCGGGCCCATTTGAGTGACAGGTGGGTTTAGATGTCAACAACAGAGCCGCTCAGTCTGAGCTTCAGAAACCTTCCATCTTTATAATGCAGCAGCTGGATGAGTCTAGAATTAGGATTGAATGTAGTAAAAAAAACAAAAACATGATTCCTTCCCTTTTTCTCCTCTAAATTTAAACACGTCTTCTCAAAACTGCTGATTCTTTTCCAATTTGCTGAGTCTCTCTTTTCTGGACCAATCAGATGAGGCTGCAGCTCCTCTTCTATCACATGTTAGCCTGCTCCATGAGCCAGGACGGAGACACATGAAGCTGTCTGTGTTTTTCCACCATGTTTACTCAGTTAGCTGCTTTCTGAAGATGGCAGACCAGCTCAGATCTACCTGCCCCCACCCCCCCACCGGTTTATGAAAACAGCAACTCATGCACAGACGAGCTCCAAGAGTCCATGAAAATCCTTTTAAATGGAGCTCACTTGTGTTTCCTGGAAAGTTTTCTCCGCCGCCCAGCCGTGTGTTGGACTGTGCACGGAGCCGAGCACTCGCTGGTTCAGCGATAACAGAATTAAATGATAAAGGAATTAGTTCTGGAAGAAGATGAAGATACTGAGAGAACTGGGAGGAGTTTGGGGAAGGCGCCGCTTTGAGAAAAGCTGGAGGTAGCAGCAATTGTGAAATCTTAATCTCATCTCTTTTGCCTTTATATATACAGCACTCACCCCCCAGCTAATAAGCTTTCCCTCATATCAGAGCACATTATATAAAACCACCGCAGGGTTCGCTTTCTCTTTGTCCTGGTGGAACTGCAGCCATCTTCCTAACGCTCTCCCCCCCATCACATCATCTTCACACCCTCGGCACATCCTCCCCCGTCTCCCCTGCAGGTATGCTCTGCCTTTGTTTTCCTCACGCGTGTTTTGGCGTTGACGGTTTTGATGTGACTTGTATGTGTTGAGAGGAAATTCTCATAAGGCTCAGACTTACAACTCAAAAACCATGTAGAGCATCCCGTCTGAGCTGTAGGTCTCCAGCAGCTCCACGATGTGGGGGTGTTTCAGCATGTGGCAGATGCTGGCCTCCCTCTTCAGGTCTGAAAACACAACAATAGAGACGGAGGGAAACATTAGCTACATTTTATACTGAACACGTGATTATATCAGATTATTAAGAACAGAGAGGATCCTCTGTTTGAGAAAGGTAACGTCCATCATGGATGGACCATTAAAGGCTCAGTTGTGTAGCTGCACCACAGGTATTCCATCCTTCAGCCTCTAATGTTCTACTCCTGTTCAGGTCCATGAGTCCGTAACAGAAGACTGATTTGTTTCAGTTGTGTTTCGCATTGTTCCCGGTTTCATCAGGTGACATCCAGCTGTTGTTTATTTATCCAAACTAAATCAAACGTACAGTCTCTAAGTGCTGGTTTTCTCCTGAGCTCAACTCAGGGCTGTTGTGCGGCGGTTTGGTTTTTTCAGATGCGTCTGTCTTCTCTCCCCAGTGATTGCTCTGAGCAGTCTGCCCACATTGTTCCTTTCAGCTTCACTATTACCCTCCATTAAACCTCCTCTTCATTAGGAACCAATTAAAGTGGTAGATGCCTTTTTGTCAGACCGCTGTGAGAGGATCTACATTAATAAGATGGATACAAACAAACAGCCATTGTACCAAAGGAGAGCAGGGACCTGTTGCTGATCTGCATATGTGACACTGAGAGGCAGATGAGTCATCATCTGTGCGACCTTTTTCCTACACTTTGCATTCTTTTTAAATCCTTGTCTCTGTGAGCGAGAGCCAAAACAATACTGAAGTCGACAGCAGGAGCTGCAGGTTTCAGGTACTTGTGTAAAAGTTCTTTTCAACATGCTGGAGTGAACTTCCTCCAAATAAAGATGGTGCATACGGCTGTTCTGACACGATGACGAGGGCAGGAGCAGCAGAGAGGTAGAATCCTCAGCCTCATAAATAATAGAGTAGAAAAAGAGCCCTTATTTTTCTGGCAGCTGCTGTTTGGTTGGATTAGCTGTGCTCTGGTTGGGGCGGCTGCACAATCGCACCTTCCTGTTGATGCTCACAGTTATCAGGTGTCGATCACACCATTAGTCACATCGGCAGGTGAGAACATCAACAGATGAGATTTCAATAGCACAGATACAAAAGGCTCACTCCGGCCAACACACACTCACAGTAATGTGACGGGTATTTTAAAGGGCACATTCTGATTTGGATAAAAGTCGCACAATCCTGATTAATGTAATTCACACAAAACCTACAACTACAGCATTAAAATGATCCACTGATGAGGTGCATTTGTTTGTTCTGAACAATTACATCCTCTTAGTCCAGGCATTAGATCTTTAAATGTCATATTTGAACATCATCTTTCACTTCCTCTGGCTTCTCTCTGGCGCTATAGGAACAACAGGTCAGGCAGCCAATCAGAAGACAGGAGCTGAGCCTTTCCTCTGATTGGCTGAGGCGTCACCTTGGACTGTGATAAAAACAGAACAGGCATTTTTCACAGATTTTTTTGACGTCCTAAAGATACAACGGTTCATCAGGAAAATAATTAGATCATTATTTGTAGCTTTACGATGAAAGGAACTTTATGTCACTAAATAAATCATGATGTCAGATTCATTTCAGTGGTGTGACTGTGTATAACAACAACTCCTGTTGCTATAGAATGATTCATTACTTTAATATCAGGTAAGTTTTTCCCATCATGAGATGATGATCTTCCAGCTGCTGTTGCTGCAGCACTGACAGTGTTTTACCGTCAACAGCCTTCAGCGGCAGAGCCCAGTCACAACAAGGCCCCTTTAACTGAACCGCTTACTGCTGCTACTGCTGTTACTGCTGAAGACCTGCACACACCCTGATGTGATGTGACACAAAGACCGATCCGTCAAACACCTCTGCTCCTCCTGACGACTGCACACACAAACTGATGCTGTCAGACATTCGATCTCATTGTGCCATGAAGAGTCAGATGATAATTATTATCATTAGTGATTGAATTTGCTAATTATTCTGCTCTCATACATCCAGGTTGATTTCTTGGAGAATCTGCTTTTGGCCAAATAACAGCTCAATCTTCCTCTATTTTAACTTGTCATGAAAACATCAAACTGTTTTTATTCATATTATTTATTTTTTATTTATTTGATTTTAATTCTATATTGTAAAGAGTATATTATTAGAATTTATCATCAGAATCAGAATAATTTTTACTGGCCATGTTTGTGCAAACAAACAAGGAATTTGACTCCGGTTGACTTCACTCTCAGCATACAAGCGTTTTTAAATAGGCAATATATAAACAACAACAACAACAACAACAACAACAATAATAATAATAATAATAATTTAAATATTTTGACTAAGAGACTAAAAAAGTGAACTTGGATGCAGAAGGAGGATCAGATGATTAAAATATGTCTGAGCGTTTTTTAATTTGACCTTAAATCAGCCACAGGTTTGGTATCACAGTTGTGTGAATATCATTTGAAAAACTAAACACCGAAGCTTTAGCAGGAATTTTTTTTTTGTCATTAAAATGGATTTCCTGTTGCCTAACTAACATTAACACATCAGCTGAAGGAGAGTAGTTGATGTTGCCTGAACAACTCTGATGCAACAGGATTTTTTTTTTTTTTCACCGTTCATTTTATTTTGAAGGCCTCGGTGTTCACTGCTCAGCTTCTGTTATCAATCTGTTCTATTCTGTTGGTGTGGAGATGGAGCCATCTTGATCGTCCCAAGGTCACACAGATAAAGAAGAATAAAAACAGAGAAAAATGTCTGTTCCAGTCCAGGATTAGATAAGCAGGAGAAAGGACAAGATGCATGTACTAATGATTAATCAGGAGAAGCCTGCAGTGTTCACAGACGTAGTTCAGCCTTATCATAGGAGTGGTGTCAGAAGTCAGAGGACATCTTCTCTGTGCTCTATCCTGACGATATCCTGTGGTCCAGTCTGTCAATCACACCATAGCCCCCCCCCAACCCCTCCCCTCCTTCCTGGTCTGTTTCCCTCTAAATAGAACATCAATTAAAAAATGAACATCATGTTGAAGACTGTAAACTA
>CM068481.1:24097646-24172646 GCA_034769265.1 Remorina albescens | reverse complement strand
TTTCTGATTGGCTGACTGTTAAAAGCCACAAAATAAAATGTTGAGTTTATCAACTGTCCTAGTTTATTACACACTTTAAAAATGATGATGAATTTAATTTAATAACGTTGTTTTTTAAACTAAAGAGTCAGCGTACAGCGGAGGGAAAGTGTAACGCTAAACTAAAGCCTGAGGTTAAAGCTCAGAGACACCAGCAGAGGACGGTGGACAGACTGGATGAGAGGTGGGACGGTGTTGAAGTGAAACAAAAAGAAAAAACCTGGTTACACATTGACAGGGAGAAGAATGTGACCTCTCCCCCTCACTTCATCTTTTTGGCGTTTAACAGAGTGCGATAAATAAAGAGTCGACAAAAACTAATTATCTGCAATCATATTTATGAGCGGCTGAAACGGCTGAACGAGGAAGAGACAACAATTAGAGAGAGAGAGAGAGAGAGATTCCTACCCTCGGTGCTGAGGCCTGGACTGGAGGTGAACTGGGCCACATCCACGATCTTGACAGCGAACTGCTGCCCCGTCTCTCTGTTGATGCATCTCCTCACCACACTGAAGGGACCCCTGGACAGAAGAACAGACTGACAGTCAGCACCCAACCTTAAACCAACACCCAGATCACACGCAGTCTTTACTTCCTGTTTGTATTTATTGTGTTTAAGAGATGAGAATAGCTCCGACTGTGAATGCAGCGGTACGTTAGTTTGTGCTGTGGAAGAAACGTCACTTTAATGAATAAACAGGTCAAACAGACATTTGGTCAGTCAGGTACAGAGTCTGAACAACATCATCGAAGTCCTGCTTTGAGAAACCAACACAATGAACTTTAAACCTTAAATAAGTCATTAAAACATATTACATGAAGCAATACAGTATCAAAGAAAGAAAAATAGTAAAAAGATAAAAGATTAAAGCTGACACATAATATGACCAAAGTTTAAGACACGGACCAGAAAGGGTTTCGACCATCGACTCTCAAGTGGAGACACAAAGTGGTCAAAAGTTGACAAAAATAATCCAAAGGACGCTCAGAGCAGTTCAGTGTGGGTGGAACACACTGCCCCTGTAACTGCAACTTTAATGACTTTAATGGGTTTTTAATTAGGCTTGTTTGAAATCATTAATTTTTTTCAGACAGTACGATCACATCATTAAGATGTGACGGCTGCACAAACATCACATCTGCCCCGGTTGGAGTCTTTATTCTGCCACCTCTCCCTCATTCTTTCACTCCCTCCTGTCTGATGCATCCAAGTTCTGTTCAAATGGCCGCTCATGAAAACAGAAGATCACACAGCAGCTGAGTGCAGCTTGTGCTTGTTCCCCGCACAACATAATGAGCTTCAGGCCGTCAGTGCATGCAGAGAGGCCAGAGATGCTGTCTGGTTCACACACTGAATCATACCTCCTGTGGAGTGACTGTATCATCAGTGTATCAGTGGGATACACACAGGTTCACCACTCAAAGGCTGAGGGGTGGAATTAACAAGCCAGCAGGTCGGAGTTGTGGAGCAGCACAGCAAGAAGAGGCCTCCTAAATAAATCTACTGGCTACAGCTGCACTCACAGCGCTGGGGTAATAGGCCCGAACTGGCCTGTGCACGCAGGGGAATAACACACAGTGTCGGTACGCAAGTGTGAGAAAGTAAAGGTGAGCTTTAAAGCATCGGCTATTATGTAAAAATAGACACAGAGCTAAAGATGGTGGCAGCAGAGGACACATAATCTGGTCCCTCCACCTTCTACAGCCACCTGTTCCTGGAAAGGAAGCAGTGTGGACGGTCTCAGGTAGATTAATGTCCAGGGAACTGTGAACCGCAGCTGGATTTAGCTGTCACTAAGTTATTTATGGACGTTAATGACAAGCTTTAAGGATCTGGAGTATTAGGCCACGACACCTTCAGGAGTCAAAGTGTTTAACGCTGGGTGGATGGACATCCAGCTGGGGATCATTCACACAGCTGATTCCAGATATCTCCATATTTCATTTTTGTTGAAATTCGGATTTCCAAGATAAATTCTTCTCGTGTAATTTTTGCAACATTTATGTAACTGCCTCACATAGAATCAAATCTGCCTGTTGACTGTCGACACACACACACACACACACACACACACACTCATAGGCCCAGGTCGTAGTTTCTCTGCAGGGGCCAGTGAAGTGCAGTGAATGAAAGCGGTTATGTTCCAGGGAGGATACAGGCCCTTTACCTCCCTGTGTTTCTGCTGCTTTTCATCTATTTCATGTTCTCCTTCCTGTCCTGTGGGTGAACTGGGAAAGACTGCAGTCAGCTGGGTTCACCAGCGGGGCACCTTTTAACGAGCACAGAGACGCAACCTCCAACAAAGACTCGCAAACACAGACACAACCTGCAGCCCTCTGTGTGTTACCCATCCCACAGCAAATTACACTTCGGCACAACCTCAGTGGGAACGTGAAAGCACCAATTTCACAGCAAAACAAAAACACCACTCCTGGCTGCAGCAGACAACCCAATACCAACCTGCTCAAGTGTGTGTGAATGTGTGTGAGTGTGTGTGTTTTTGTGTGTGTGTGTGTGTGTATGTGAGGGAGAGTGCCTGAGCGGGTGAGGTGTCTTTGTGCACAAACACAGGCTGGTTGAGCAGATGGTGATCAAGCTAAAGCTGCTTAGCGTCAGAAGGGTGAGGTAGGACGGCATCATGCCCAAAAATGTAAGAGACACACACACAAACACACGAAATATAAACACAGATCACACTCAGACCGAAATAAACACTTTGTGCAGTGTTGCTGAATAAACTGTCACTTTGACAGAGGGATTGTACAGTGTTTACTGTGTGTGTGTGTGTGTGTGTGTGTGTGTGTGTGTGTTCTATCATAAACACAGGCCACTGGGCCACCAGTTTAATGAGCAGAAACATTCCTGTTTCCCCCGTTCACCGTCACATGGCAGCCGTTTATTTCTCAGGGTCAGCATGACACAGAGGAAGACGGTGAATTCCACCTTAAACTGACATCAGCCCCCCCCCCATCTGCTGATCAACAGATGAGGTGGCAGACAAACATGGCTTCCTCTTCTCTGACACAAACTGACAGTCAGACACGTTGGTGTTTTTACAGGTCTGTATGGCCTGAAGCGGAGCCCACCTGTCCTGTACGCCATCCTGATCAATCACACAGTAGCCACGCCCCCAATGCATTCTTTAATTCAACCATCCAACCTTGAAGGATTTGGTTACTTGAAATCTGCTACTTTTTCACTTTATCACCCAGAGAACAGTTAGTCAGAAAAACCACAAATATATCTCTGTGTGGTTATCAACACTTCAAAATAAAACCCTGGGAGAAGTTTAAATACGGGACCTTTCACTCCCTGTGCTCAGTGGTTGGAAAGAAATGAAAGATAGGAATGATAGCTCTCTTCCAGCCTCTCTAAAGCCGCTTGGACTGAGAAGAGTTGGAATCTGCGGGGAAATCTCTGGCTCTAACCCAGAAATAAATAAAACACCAGCATGAAAACACTGAATTTGTCCGTTTCAGGAAGTTGACACTGAACCAAATAAAGAGTCTGAAGTCAGACTCCGGCAGGAATATACTTCTACCCAAACTTTGCTGGAGCTGGAACATTGGGTCACAGAGGCTCTCATTAGTGATGCAGGGGAGTCTTCCTCTGCTGCGTTATCTCCCTCCATGCTACAGAGCAGTCACTTCACCCCTGCCCCCCCCCCATTTCCCTTTGCAGCGCAGCAAATGTCAGGACTAGCTCAGGGTAGCACTCTGTACAGTGATGAACAAGGAGCTGGGACAAACGGGAAGACGTACAAAAAGTAATTTCTAAAAAAGCAAACGTGACAATAAAAGGTTGATGAGGCAGCTTTAAAAGTCTAGGCAGAAGCAGAGCTTCTATGGTAGTATTCACCCCCCCGAAGGAGGAGACCCAGTTCAGCCACCTTGTTCTTTCAGTCACTATCCAGAGTTCATTATCACAGTGAGCTGGAACAAAGGTTGACTGGGAAATTAAAAGCAAGACAAATAACCCATGAAAACCAGCCGTGACCTCTTCTCTACCTTTGTGATGTCACAACAAAGCAATTACCGCCCCCGGCCCCGCCCACCTGGACTCACCATCCAACCTTACAGGAGTTGAGTTCTCTGAGGTTCAACCTGAAATCTGATGTAGTTTTATTTTTAAATAAACACATATATATCTTCTAATGGATAATAACTGTTTAATGAGGGGTAAAGATCTTATATTGGACTCTTCTTCAGTGTTTTATTTGAAGCAGTGTGTGTGTGTGTGTGTGCGTGTTAGTATGAAGGTACTCTGGGGCAGATGACAGGATTATTCACAGCAGTCTGGGCAGACACAAAGAAAAAGGCTTTCAGGAGCACAATATCCTGCACACATTATGGCTCCTAGTACTGTAGAGAAGGAAAGATTAACTTTAGAAATCTGCCAGGAGAGACAAGGTGAGGGGAGGCATGATGGTGATGGTGATTGGGGGGGAGGGGCTCCTTTGAACCAGACGGCTCAAGTGGCGGAACTGGGCGACTTGGAAGAAATTAACTGTGCATGGAGGAGGCATTCTACCTCTGAATGGGCCTCAGCTGCTCACAGCGTCTGCCATTATGACTCTGAATAAGAAGTCAGCTGCACACGGGCCGCTTGGATGATTCCTGCACTTCAGCCAACTTCAGTAAAATAACAGGAAGAGGGTGAAAGAGAGAGAGGAGGTGGAAAGAAAGAAGAGAAACATGAAGAGGAAGGGAAGTGGAGGAGCAGGGTGATGCCTCCTGTAGTATTCCCTCACCCTGATTTGACTCTTATTAGGTTTGATTGAAGGTATGTGACTGTGGCCACAGAGAAGTTCCTGTTGGATTTGGTCAGTTATCTTTGATCTGACCTCAGATTATGTTCTGCTCACCATCTGACAGTCAGAGGCCAAACTCCAGGCACAGTTTCTTCCTCTGCTGCCTCTGGACGGGCGGCAGTGAGAGGAGGAAGAAGAAGTGAACGACTGAGAGTCGCCTCCTGTGTAAAAAGTAAATATGTGTGACCTTTACAGCAGTAAGCGCTTAATGAACAGACGGACCCTGACCTTTACTCCCTTCACTTCAGCTGACCTCACAGGTAGGAGGGGCCGCCGTAACCTGGGACCTTAATCTGTTGATACGATGAATGACCCTGTTCGAGGACGGTGGGGTCCTGAGAGAGAGATACAGAAGTATTTGCTGCATTCCCCCATCGGGTTAAGGGAGTGGGATTTACAGAAGCATCAAGAAGTTAGGCTGTCCTATATTTCTGAGTATCTATCTGCATCTTTGTGTGTGTGTTGCTGCGGTGAGGTGGTGATTTGTGGGCCGCATTCCTCCCCAACTTCACAGTGCATCAATCTTGGTGCATCTCATTCCATAAATGTCACCGCCTTTACGAGACACGCTGGAGCGCAGCATCATTCATGCTCAGACTGCGGCCGGTGGCGAAGGGGGCGGATCAATCTCTAACTCAGAAGTGTGTCAGTCAGTCCAAGTATCAGCATAAACTATTAAAGGTAAGCTGATGTTGAAGAGCCTTACACATTCATTCTACCTAATGACCATCAGGTAGATGAAGGACCCATTTAGAAGGAAATAGACCAGAAACCAGGGGAAGGATTGGGGGCGTGGCTCCACTGTGGGTGGTACAGTCCGTCATATATGGTTTTCTTTAGTTTGAAAAAACCAAAATGGCAGCTCACAAACTAATGTGTGGCATCAGGGCGGGTTGACACAAACTTGTGATGGATTTAGGGACAGCTAGTCCAGTCCAGTCTGGAGGACCAGCAGCTCTCTAGATCCAGACTGCAGGATGAGACATTGATTAACTGACCATCCTGAAGCTCTGTGAGCCACAGCGGGGGGCTAAGATGAGGGGGTGTTGACAATGACTAACACACAGCTCATCTGTACATCCTTCAGACTCAGATAAAACAAAAACAAAAGTGTGTATTTACATCAGGCACTCAGACTGCGGTGGTGTGTGCAGTAAAGTCATGACTCTGCGGTCTGTGAAGTGATCAAAGCAGAAACAAAGCAGAGAAAACACAGCGGGGACTACCTGCCCCCAAGTGAATACGAGTCAGAGAACATGAATACACACTGAGAGGCAGGGAGAGGGCCTCAGGCCGGACACAACAATAGACCTGCTGTTTAATGCAGGAATGCTGAGAATGATGACGATTCATAATAAGTGGTTCGGCCACTCTGAATACTTTCACTGTCTTCTGTGTTAATGTGCTGATTCACTTTCACTTTCTGTCCAAATCAGATGATTAAAGATCCAGACTTTAACCTGGCTTTCATTTTACAATGAATGTTCAATTATAAGTGAATTTTAGAAAGTGGATTTAAACTTAATTCATCAAATTCTCTGCATCCAGTTTTCTGGTCACCTGTAAAGCTCTTTGTTAGTGTTGGTTGTAGG
This sequence comes from Remorina albescens, assembly GCA_034769265.1. Taxonomy (NCBI): domain Eukaryota; kingdom Metazoa; phylum Chordata; class Actinopteri; order Carangiformes; family Echeneidae; genus Remorina; species Remorina albescens. The sequence goes on along the minus strand of CM068481.1, from coordinate 24,166,204 downwards.
TTTCAGTTTTATGAATACTTCCAGCATTCTCTGCTCAACTTTGAACAAAAAACTAATTTAGTTCTGGTCTCAGAGTCCTGATCTGAGTCTGGGTCTGACTGCAGTTGGTGGGTGGGGCTTGAGGCTTGATCTGGGTCAATCAACCAGGAAGTGAAAATAATGTGATTGACTACTCAAAATGTGTCTAAAAAGCGATCAATTGAGTAACAAAACATTCACTTAGATCAAGTTATTGACATTTCAGATCTGTACACACACACACACACACACACACACACACACACAACAACGCACACCTCCGTGTGTTCACAGACTTGACTCTGGTCATGTTGGAGGTGATGCAGCCGAGAAACAACGCCTACTGAAGAGCTGCAGAAAATCACAGCACCACATTACAACTCTCACACACACAGACACACAACTTTTACATTATAGCAGTGCATTCATGTGAGGCTGTGAGAGCAGCTACAAATACCTCAACAAGCGAGTGCTCTAGACAAGTAAGTGAGTGTGTGTGTAGGCGCATGCCACAAATTCAATTAAATGTCTCATATTTCTCGGCATCTGCCCCGGGGGTTCACTGTACAGATGCAAGAGGAGCAGAAAATGGAAAACCAGGAGAAACAGAGAGAGAGAGTGTGTGAGTGTACGCGGGAAAGACATAACGGTTTCTCAGCTTCATCAGCTACGGTGGACAAGAAAAAGAAATAATGAAGCAATAGTATCAACCTGTGTAGACCCTTACTTCCACTTCCAACATCCTTTCATCCATCCATCACCAATACCACCCCCCCCAAAACAATTTTCTCATTACTGGTCCAGCTTGCTTCCTCCTTTCCCTGCATACATGCCGTCATCCCTCTCCTCTCTGGCACACCGGTTATGTAAGCAGGCAGAGCTAGGCAGCTTATTTACGCTCCCATGGGGATTAGTCCGAAGCCTGGACATGCCAGCACCTGCAATGCTCATTGCCAGTCTATAAATACACACATGCACACACGCACACATGAACGCACACAGGGCACTGCAGAGAAGATGACAGGCTTTCCTTAAAAGAAACAAAACCCACAGGGAGAAGCAGCTCGGGTTGTAAGATTTGGTCTGATCCCGTTCTGGTCCAGCAGCTACCAGTCTTACACAGATTAAATGTGTTGGAGATTAGAGGCCAGGTCACATTCCTCAGTCTGGGTCTATGATCAAAGACCTATTTAATATTTCAGACAGATTTTGGTGCTTTCATAAATAACGAAAAACTGTTGATGTGGACTTCATTGCTGTGTGCAATTATTTCCTGCAATGAAGGCATGAATATTAAAAGGACCATAAGGACCATACCATCTTGAGGCAGACCTCCGTGTGATCCTCGAGTCTAAAAATGTTTAGGTTCTGTATTAATACAATGAAAGTATCAGGATTCACAAACTGAGCCCTAAAAACAGTCATTAGGACTTTTAGAACTTTGTGATGTCACAACAAGTCAGTCCCCACACTAAAGGCCTTCCCCCATGGAACTACCATCCAAACTCAGATTGGAGGTCCATCGGCCATCATGGATTCTTTCTCCATTATTTTTTCTTTATCAGAAGAAACCAGAGAACTAACATCTATTTCCTGGACAGTTTATGTTCAGAAATAATTTCTAGGAGTGAAAATGTTAAAGTTAAAAACAGAGACCAGGACACCTCTGTGGAGGAACAGAGGTGGAAACAAAGAGAAGCGGTGTTGTAAAATGTCGTCTGGTGTAAAGATTCAGGGGCAGCAGGTCACCAGGATCACACAGATAAAACACACTTCAAGTCAGAGACAAGTTCCCTGAAGACCAGATCCTGCATCGCTCCTCTCTCTCTCTCTGCTCCGACTTTCCTTGATCCACTTCAACCTAACCCAGCCATTTCATTACAGCCTTATTCCACTCCAGCTAATTAACTTAGCAGTCGTTTTACTTCTCTATAATAAATCTAAGTCCAAATCTTGCAGAATCAGCTGCAGATTGTGTTTGATGCATCGGATTTCCAAGTTGGGGGGGGGGTTTTGGTGCAGCCACGTCTATGCCAAGATGAGAATAACTGATAAAGCCTTTTCTTACAGAACATTCAGAAAGAAACTCAAACCAGGGCGGAGCATTAACGGCCAAAGGAGGATGCTGCTTTTCTATTCCAATGTCTACCTATTCTTCATATATTTCAATTACTTGTGCAGCCTAATTGTGATGGGCTGAGCCGAGACCAGCCAATAAGCTCCAGCCATCTGATGTCCACAGTTCCAGTCTGTACGTGGCAGCGTCGGATCTACTGCTGCTGCTCCTCCACAGACCACACTCTGTATTATGAGCGTATTGTCAGCAGATCTCACCCTGCCGATGCGACTGCCATCACAGTTCACTTCATCCTCATTAAATTCCCACAACACTAACTTCTGTCTGATTAGTCTCTCTCTCTCTCTGGACTGGGGCCGCTGTTGTATTCAATTTTTCAAAAGAGCCCACGTCCTCGAGCGGATTGAGACGAAGGAGTTTACGAAGCCCCTTGGCTCTGGTGTGTTAATGTGGGATCACAGTGAATGGCTGATAAAATGTGGTGGTTGGTGGGGGTGGCATGTTAGGATTCAGTCTGTGCAGTCACACAGACGACGAGGACACAGATGAAGGTAACAGCCCCTCTGCTATGTCTGTGGGAGATAATAAAGCAGCGGCTCTGCTCAGTCCCCCCCCCCCAAATAAAAGCACGATGAGACGAGACATTATCCACCAGCTTTAGAGGTCCGTCCTTTTCATCCTCTCACCTCAGCCTTTAAACCTCCACACATACAAACACACACCCACACACAAGCACACACAAGCACTGGAGGTTTCCAGCATCAACTTCAACTTAACAGTTAATAACCTGAGTTCCAGCACAACAGCAAAGACCGATGGGAGAGAAAAGTCTGTTTGGCCTACAGTTGTTGTTCACTGAGATTAAATCCCCCCCTCCGGCTGTACAAACACCACCCACGTATCCAACCCCCCAACCATCCAGACTGAGCTTCATCACTGCAGGAGCCATGAAGGAAAATAACCAGAGAACTGAAGCAGAGGCTTTGGTGTGGTCTAGTCTAGTCTGGTCGGTCTGTCTGTCTGTCTGTCTGTCTGTCTGTCTGTCTGTCTGTCTGTCTGTCTGTCTGTCTGTCTGTCTGTCTGTCTGTCTGTCTGTCTGTCTGTCTGTCTGTCTGTCTGTCTGTCTGTCTGTCTGTCTGCCTGCCTGCCTGCCTGCCTGCCTGCCTGCCTGCCTGCCTGTCTGGTGTGGTCTGGTCTGGTCTGTCTGAGGGCGTGCAGATGAAGATGAAGAAGAAACTGGGAGGACAGGAACAACCATAGAGGGACAGAAACGGGGGGATGGAGAGAGGAAAGTCCCACTTCAGCGGTGAAGGGCGACTCATCCACAGATACTGCAGTATTGGCCCCTGTCGGCGGGGCTGGAGACCCCAACAGCCCCAGAACTTGAGTCAGGTCCTCCAGGATCCATCTGGGATCACGATCTGGTTTTAAGACCTGAACTGTTTATGTTTATTATAGTTTTGGCATTAAAGTTCATAACAATGAATCAGTTCTTGTAATTATTGTTGATTAATGTTCTTCTAATCACATAATGAGTTCACTCCGAGGTTTGTCACCTCAGAGTCTGGTGATGGAGACATTAATACATAAACATTTAACTGTGTGGAGTCAATAAACATATTAAACAAATGGGTCAGTGTCACAAGTATGATGTATGATGTCATCTGTGACTATGTTATGATGTTTAATCCAATTCCAGCTGATCTCCTGTTTGATGAGGAGGCTGAGCTCCACGGACAAATCTGCAGCGATATCCCTCTGCGTGCAAAAAAAAAAACAAAAAACACAATACAACACCTCAAAAAAAAAAAAAACAACAACCACCCACAAAGGGAGCAGGAGAATTAACATCATGGCAGGACGGTGAGAGGAGGAGGAAAATGAAGTTCACCAGAGGAAGGGAAACTCTCCGGCCTAATCTTCTGAGTGTTTTGGGTTGAGAGCCAAATGTGAGATTTGCTGCCGGAAGCTGTTTGGGGACCATCTGCAGACAGAGGGGGGGCACTCTCTGGATTAAATGGGTGATTTGTTGCCTAACGGTGAGTAAGTGCCCAATCAGCACTGTGAGAAACGCTCATTCTTTACTGGAAGCCATTCACGCTTCCTCACACACACACACACACACTTGGACGTAATCTACAAAAAAAGAAAAGAGAAACACCTTGCGGGGCTTCTGTTATATTTGTGTTGACCCTGATGGGCCACTGTAGTTTTTTTATAAACCCATGTATGTGGAGAAGCTGATCATCTCTCAAAGAAGCGGAAGCTCCTCAGACTTCCTCAGACCGTGGGAGAGAAAAACTGATGAAAATATCACGTGTGAAATATTTACCTTCTTCAGCAGAGCAAAACGATCCTTAACTGAAGAAGAAGCATCTTAATTACAGGAAACAGAGGAATTTATGGGCGACGTGTTTTTTGTCTTAATAACAGCACAAACAAACCACAGTCATGAGATAAAGCCAGCACTAAAAACTGTTGTTTGTCTCTGGTAATGAGACTAATTAAAAATAATCAGTATTATCTGGAATATAATGGGACTTAAAGTGTTACACAGATCACTTTTAAAGAGCAAAGAATTCTAAAGATCCCTTTTTTTGGAGGATTTTCTCATTAAAATAAGAAAGAGAAGGCCTGATCTGCTTTGCTCTGTTGTTGTTGTTTTTTTTTGGTTTTTTTTTTTTTGGTTTGGTCTCGTTTGGGAGATCTCGGGCTCGATTCCCGGAGCAGAATAGTTTTGCATCAGAAGCAAAGAGGAGGGAAATAATAAATTCTGCCAATAAATAAATAGCCTGAGATGACTATGAAACTGTCATGGCAGTTCAAATCCAAATAATTCAGCAACAGAGAGAAAACCCCAACGACAGAGACGTCTTTACTTTTCACTGTTCCGGTTGTAAAAACGCAGGTTTCTAAATTAGCTGTGTGAGTTCATCGGTAAATACCTGATCCTGCGTCTATATTCAAACAGCCACAAAACAGCGGTCAGCAACACAGGCTCATATACAGAACAGAAATACAATCTCTGAAGGGTCATTACACACCGAGCCAGACCTCCCCAAAGGCTGAAGCCTCCACTCAGAACCCGACCGCAGCGATCAGCCACCGCTCACATGCAGTCAGCTGACCAAAAGCATCAGGATCTTTAGGAGGACGTGCTGGAAACTCTGACACCGGATCCCCGTACCAAACACTGCTGCAGTGCTGCACAAAGCCAACACCTTTATGACCAGAAACCACCACAGAGGCCCCAGTGCTCTCTCTCACCATCACATACCGTGATGAGGTATCAGGTTATTACGAACCAGCAAACTAAATTTTGATTCATATGTTTTAAAATTTAATGACTGTCGACCATAAAGCTGCTGATAGCTTTCACTCAAAAACTGTGGAGCCGTTTGAAATCTGAGTCTTAGAGGTCCGGTGTCTGGTCTTGGAGGGTCTGGCTTCATTGGATGCACCTCGTGACTGGAGCTGAGCTGAAGGTAAACTTCTCCGTCTCCCACTCGACCTTTATTCTAACCTTCACCTGAGGTCATGGGCTCTGGACAGTGACTGAAAGAATCTGCAGGGCGAGGAGCTCGGAGAAGAGAGAGCTGCTTGAGGTGCTGAGGATGGATAGTGTTTTTTCTTCCCCTCATCCTTCCTCCTGTGACTGAGTTATATCATGAGGCGCTGTTGAACAAAGGAGAAACAAGCTGCCACTCCAGTCTGTTGTTTTATTTCTGTCTACTATGAATGAATGAATGAATATCAATAAATAAACTGAACTGAGGAGAGCTCTGAGCTGCAGAAATTCAGCACAGATCAATGAAATCAATTGACTTCTGATTAACACTGCAGAGCCTTTAAATGATGAAAGAGAGAAAGAGAGAGAGAGAGAGAGAGGGAGGGAGAGAGAGAGGGGGAAGGAGAAAGAGAGCGAGGGGCAGGGGAGCCAAAGAAGAAACTGCTGGATTTTTAACAACAGCCAAGAATTTGTCTTTTCACTGACGAAGAGTCCCTTCCTGTTTCTCAGAGTAATTAATCAGGTCCTGGGCCGAGACAGGGGGAGAGGATACGGGAGAGAAAATGGTGTGTGTGTGTGTGTGTGTGTGTGTGTGTCCTCTGAAGTGGATCTGCACAGTGGTCAGCATATTGGCTGGGCCGTTTCCTCCTCGACTCAGGCCAAGTCTATAAAAGTTAATGATCCTGCTGAGCCTGAGCACGTAAACCTGCACCAACACACATCAGTGTGTCTGTATGAATACAGAGGCCTGTGACTGAGCACACAGTGCGGTTAATCCCCCTGCCACACACACACACACACACACACACACACACACACACACACACACACACACACACACACACACACACACACCCCTGCAGGCCAGTGTTTTTCAGACTCAGAGGAGTTGGAGGCACGAGGTTTTCTCCTTATCTCCTCAAATTTCGCAAACACTTCAGTTGTAAGCTTCCTTACATAACACTGCTGCCCAACTTCCACCACACTGCCAGAGATGTGTGTGTGTGTGTGTGTGATTCACTGGGCCACGAGGATTAGTTCACTGGTCAGTAATCACTGTTCTAAGCGATGCATGAATGGAAGGAGTGAGAATTACCCCCCCCCCCCAATGCACACACACACACAGCAGTGTTTAAACATGCACACATATGCAGACAGCCCACTCATAACATTTACTTGCTTCACATAAGGAACAAGCATTAGTCTGCTTTCAACCTGCTTTATCAGAGAGGAGAGGAGACAAGGAGAGGTGAGGAGGTGAGCAGAGGAGGAGGAGGAGGAGTGTGGTGATGAAGACAGGAAGAAGAATGAAAGCTGAAGCTGATGAAAAGAGAGACTGACAGATATTGTTAAAGAATAAATCAGTTTGATAGTGGCTGAGAATAAAAAGCAGTGACGGTGAAAGCTGAGGAAGAAGAGGATGGACACACACACACTGACTGCAGAGATGGTCTAATGAGTGTGTGTTCTGAAGAGTTTTTTAGCAAAAGAAAGCAGCAGAGTTGCTAACAGATGCTACATCACACCATCACGTGGCTGAGAACAAGAAATGGGATATTTTCACTGCTCCAGTCTCTCTGATGTGTCTTCATTAGTCTCCTGATGTTTAATGTTCATCCTTCTTCCAACAAACCTCCACCTCATCTCCTTCACCACCGTGACTCATTTCTCTGCTCTGCAAACACAAAACCTGTGCTGCAGGCTGACAGTGGCCTTGTGCATACATGACACACACACACTCTCTCCGTAGTAATGCTACTGTAGATCTTCCTGGATGGGTAAATGCACTGAGACATCATCATCATCATCGTCGTCGTCGTCATCATCATTGAACCATGTGATCCTCCACAGCTGGCGGCCGTTGATCCTACCTGTCGTCAGTCTGGGCGTCCTCTCTGTCTGCAGCGGTGCAGCGTCATGGCAACACGCCGTCCACAATGAGTGCCACTCAGAGAGAAACCTGCAGCTGATCAGCTGATCCAGGGTGCTTAACACTCTGCAGTGATGATGACGATGATGAAGGTGTGGGTTTCTCTTTGAAAGGATGGTGACGACGTTGATGCTAAGCAGGATTATTTTAATAATATGGTTTGTCAGAATGTCAAATATTTTGTCAGTGTGAGGATTTCTGATCATGGAGCAAACTAAGTTCTGTTTCTTTATCACGTTCATCTCTCTAAATGAAAATATGAACAGACCAAAGACACATTCAGGACACATCTGAGATCCAATCACTCTTCTGTTGATTAACTGTCTCATTAGTCTCAACAGTTTGCTCACAAACTCAGCTAACAGCTAGGCCTCAGAATGAGATGCTCTGATTTGCTGTGACATCACCCACTGGAGCCAATAGGAACGTCCGACGTAGAGACGTGACTCTAGACGTCACTATCAAAGATGGAGGATGAGAATGCATGGATAAACACACAGAAGGAGTCAGAGAGTCAGACTGATCATCAGTTTATCACTGAAGTCGGTTTCAGATCAGACAGATCAGCTGATTTTGCACTTCAAGGAGGAAAACAGCACGACTCCGGCTCAAACACAGCTCTAAAGATGACACAATATTAGCTGTAGAGGAAAAATACCCGTCCCTAATATTCAGCGCCATCCTGACTCGGCCTGTTTTTGTGACACTGAGAGCATCTCTGCTTTCTGCCAAAGAGCAGGAACTCAGTCTGCCAGTTTCTGCCAGCAGACTTAAAAGGAAATGAGCTGCAGTTCTGTGCTTTTCTACCTGAGAGAGGAGCTTTAGCGGCCTCCAGGCCAAACGGTGAGAAATAACCACTGACAGACAGAGAGGAGGTGGACACTGAGAAATCTAATGAAAGGAGAAACTTTATGTGAGGATCAATGACCAACTGAAAACATAAGCTATCCTTGAGATGCAAAGGGTTAAAAATATATCTGTAACTCTGCAAACTGCCACCTCCCTCCTCTCTGCCTGGTTCAGCCGTTACTGTCTGGTCTTTGCACACATGGACACACTCACAGTCCTTGTTCACTCCCTCCTGTTGCTCACTTGCCGACTGCTCTTACAGCGTTAGTCTGCATCCTGACACGCCGCCTAACCTTAGCATGCTCACGTCCAACTCCCCAGCTCCTTCCTCCAGGCCTGTATCTGATTACTTCTGCAAGTCTGCATTGATCTACATGTCAGCAAAGCTTCTCGGGGGGCCGGGCTCCAATCAGCGCTACACAAAATACACTAAAATCTATGACACACAGTCAATTTTCTGCGAGTGCAGCCTGAGAGAAAGTGCGCGTGTGTGTGTGTGTGTGTGTGTGTGTCACATGAAGGGAAGTCAGTGCTGTGGAAGAAAGCTCAGAAAAAAGTCTTTCTCTGGCCTACAGTGAGTTGCTGTGTGCTTGTAAAGGAGTTGTAATCCTGAATGCAGCGCGGTTACAGCCCCCTCACACACACACACACACACACACACACACACACACACAAGTCCAGGGCTAATGAAATACCCAACCTGCTTACCACTCCGGCAGGACGGCAGGCTGAGAAAAAAGCTCTGACCTTTAACTCGTCTGCTGTGGGCGTCTGAAAGTGCAGCGCTGCGTCCACTCGCCCATTCACGCCATGGCAGGGTCAAAGGGCGCCCACGCTGAGCCTATCATCTTGTAATGAAGACACAACTTAAGGTTCAGTTTCTCAGACAACACTCCCTCTGTGCAGACTCTCCTGTGAAGAACCGGAGCTCATCACAGCAGCAACCCGATAACAATAACAATAAGTCTGACTTCAATTTTACTCTAATTCAGAAGATAATTAAAGTTTACTTGAAGAAATGTATTGATAAAAATTAAAACTGCACAATTAATCAAAGTTTAATCAAAACAGCAACGTGACCAACATGTTGCTCATTGTGTTGCTGCAGAGATGCTCCAGCCTACAGATCACAATACTCTGATTATTATAACCGCAATGTGGCAAATATTGAAATCACAATGTCAGTCGCAAAATACTGTTTAATCAGTAATATAAAAATAATCTTTTTTTTTTTTTGCAAACCGTGCCGCTCCAATAAAAATTTAACTGGATTATATTTTACAGTTACCTGATTACCTGAGCTGGGGTCTTTGTTTTTATATCTCAGAGTTTTGTCAAACAACAGAACTATTCTCTTAACTCCTGTTTTTAATCTGACGATACACAACAATAAGAATATAACACAAAAGGTGTCACATGATCAGTATTGAATGAGCGTTCAATCATATTATACATGGAATAAAATGATCTGTTCTAAAAAGAAACCTCCCTGGGGGCTGAGTAACTCTGAAAGCTGTCAAGGTCACAGATGTTTAAAATATTAACTGACTGAGTGATGAAGTGTTTGATTTTGTTGACACTGATTCTTTTGTTGCATCTTAATGGAGCGTCTGTCAGGTCTTTGTCCCGCTCTGCTCCGTCCAGTCACACTCACTGTGTGCTTATGTCTCTTAATCCTCACTGTGAGCTGAAGCCAGCACTAAAGCCAAGATTAGCCCACATACACACACGCCAAAGGGTTGCACACACTTATACGCTGTTACAAACTAAGAGATCACATACACCTTCCATAAACAGGGTGACACCAACTTATAAACACACACACGTGCACGTAACACCAAAGCGCTGCCCGTCTTCTGTGCGGTTACAGGACCACTGAGTGACGCCATGCTGCGGCGTCGACACCTGGTCACACAGCTGAGCTCCAGAGGAAGTTTAGTGCACAACTTTTTCCAAAAACAGCAAATTATCTTCTGTTCTGTCTGCGGGTCTGGGGGGGGGGGGGGGGGGGGGGGCGGAGCATTATGAGGACTATTATTATTATTATTATTTTAAAATTCAGAACTCTATATTAGCCCAAAACATGTACCCCTTATCTGCTCACTCCTCCGTGTTAACGTTGGTTTCTTCTGGTTCTAAAAAGAACAAGATGGCTGACAGACAAATTACAAACCAGCGGCTTCAAAGCGCTAGCTCACAAACCCACGGCTGACCTCAGAGCTTGTTGCTGTGAGGCGGCCGCGCTGACCAGACTGAGCCGAAGTGAAGTTGGTGAAGCTTCATGTCGATGTTTAATGACGTTTAATGAACTTCATTTCACTCCATTAACGAGGTCTAACTAACAAGAAGTGCTGATCCAGACCAGACATCAGACTCTGAGTCCTGGTCCTCAGTGAGGATCAGCCACACAGTGTGAAAGAGAAACAGACTACAGAGGGACATATGGAAGCGTGTACAAAACTCTGCACAGTGCAAGTCTGAAAATGTGCGAGTGACTATTTTTAGGTTGACGTGTTCCTACAGTTTCCACCTGTTATTTATTTTTGCCTTAAAACAGTCTACTCTCACCGGAAATCGAACAGGGGACACCACTTGGGTCACCCCGACAACATGACATCCTTTCTGACAGGAAAGCCCCCTGACAGCTAATCAGAGCAGAGTGTTGCTGAGAGGCCAAAGCGTCAAGTGTGTGCGATGAACGCTGTCAAAACACAACCCCAGCAGATGAAACCAGGAGTCTGATCAGTGGCTTCTTTCTGCAGTTAAACACTGAGCATCTTCCCGTGGAAGATATTTTTAAATAGAAGATGTCTCTTTCCTCCATATTCAACGGCATGACGGACGGCGTCAACCTTTATTTCAGCGCCAATGTCCTGATTACACCATCTGTTACCAACTCGGACAGAGAGAGACAGAAACAGAGTCCACGTCTCTTGCAGATTAAAGATAATTTATGCTAAGTGATGTTACACAGTGAGGCTGTGTAAGTCTGAGAAAGTGTTAACACATTTCTGAATGTGCATAATCACACTGAACCTTGAGGGTCACAGTCTGCAAAGGAGCGTGGGCCCTTCCCATAAGTCTAAGGGGCCGCAGCCATCAACAGATTTATCCAGACACGAGGATGTAGCTGGACGCCGCTTACACACAATTATTAATGTTGGCCCATTGTGTATAAACAACATCACACAGTGAGTACACAAACACGCACTTGAGTGCTTTTGCAAATGCACATAACACGCACACTCACACACACATCAGTGAAAGTATGACTGGACCGGGTGCTGTGTCGTGTTGCTGTCTGGGCGTCAATGTTTGTGTTGTTTATTCACCAAACTGAAGAGTTGTGAAGCGTTTTAAACAGTCTCAGTTCAACATTAACACAACTAAGGTCAAAGCTTTACAAGACAGATGAATCCAACAGAGTGTTTGTGTGTGTACAGTGCAGTTTATATCACTTGGTGAAGCCAAAGTTCCTGAGTAATTATTTCTTCTACTCTGTAACAAAGCTAAAGCTAACTTAGCAGAGAACAACCCGCCCCAACAGTGTCCCAGTTCCCGATCCTTCAGAGGACCTGGACCACCAAGGACCGGGTCGGGGTTAAGGAACTGAAGTGAGACGGTCTGACCTGTGGAGGAGCTGGTTCCTGCATGTCACTCTGGCTCCCCATTTCCTAATTTCCTGTGTCTCTAGATGACACTTAAAAAGTTATAAAAAAAAAGAAAAGTGTAATTGTCAGGCTCTGTGATGGCGGTGTTGGATTTCATTACTGGTGTGCATCAGAATCCTGGGATAGGTTGGCCCGAGAAAGCTCCACCTTAAGGCACTTCATCGTCAAATAAATACTGTTTACTATCAATAATCACTTTTTTTTAACACTTGAAGTGTCACCTATTTTCGCTGCATGTGTTGTGCGTGAACAGTACAACTGAGCATCATCTTACTACAGGTGTGTAACTTTTCATTCACTGCATCATAAAGAGAACACGTTTGTCCTCCTGCTGAGACAAATTAGTTTATTTTGGGAGATCATCAGATCTAAATCTGAGGTTCCTAGGATTAGTGAGGAGACAAACATCAAGATGGGGGATTGTAATTTGTGCTCAGATGATTTGACAGCAGTTACACAAAATGGCCAGATGGATTAAACTGCAGTGGGTAGACAAGCACTGCAGGAGCTACTGTTAGCGTGGCTATATTTGACAACAACACAGCATCTGCTGAAATCAGATTTGTGTGCACAGATTAATACCCATCTGAGAAATGATAAACACTTAAGCCGAGATACAAATTAGTGACTCAATGGTTCCTCAGTGGGGAGAAGAAGCCGACGATTCAGGAGACCAGACCACGATAAACCAAAGTCTGTGAACCTCAGACTTCTCTTCCTGATGAGGAACAAATATGAGGTCACAAATTTATCATGATACCGACAGCTGACAAATTCCATACTTGCGGTTGAAACAAGGGGCACAACAATAGGTGGTGCTACAGAGCCATTTTCCCACACTCGTATAACACTCGATTTAGTTTCAAACTACTTCACCTCCACCAAAACACCATTTATATCATCCATTACTTTAAAGCCTCCGTCACTTTATAATCCAAATATTTTTATTCTTTCAGTTTCTGTTGTTCAGAAACCAGCTGGATAAGATAACATCTCTTACATCTGTCAGGGTGTGTGTCTTCCCACACACACAATGACAGCTGATCCAACAGCAAACATCAGTTGTAACACTTCAGTTGCCTGCAGCACAAGCATGTGTGATCCTCCTCCTCGTTCTCTCAATGACTCATGATTTCAGAGCACACCTGAGCTCCGTTCATCCTCTCATCGCTCCTGCTCGTCCAGCCTCCGGCAACAACCTGCGAGAGGGTGTGTCCGCAGACTTGGAGAGAGAAATCAGTAATATTTGACTGTGTGATACACTCGGCCAGTTGCACACTGACACCTCCATCCCCAACAAAGTGGCCAAATGAGCAACCATTCTACAGAGCTAGCTCTCCACAAACTGAACATCGTTCTGGAGGAAGGTGATGCCGATTCCCTCTGCTGCTCGTGTCTCCAGCTGACAGATTTAGACGTGGGATATTTCCAAACATATTTGCTCACCACACCCACCCACACTCAGAGCACATGCAGGCGAAGGCCGTCAGCTCCCCACAGAGCTCCAGATGGCAGGGCACGAAGGCCACAAAGTGACAGTGGCACCACTTTCAGTCACTCTCCGCCCTGTTGTTGTTGCTGCTGCTCAGACTTTATTTAACTCCCCTTCAAGAACAAACACTGCCATTTCCACCTGCACTGAGGTAATGAGTAACAACAGCTCCTTCTACACACATCCACACAGTAAAAGTGAGCAGAGTCATTGTTCAAGGGTGTGAGTGGGAGCGACTCAAAAGAGTCGGAGTGATTGCATTTGTGCGCGGGTCCACATGAATTTTTTGCCATTTTCTGATGATCTGTTCATTTTTGAAGCCATCGTGAATATTGGAGGTGGAAAGCAGAATCACATAAACTGCATGAGAGGGTCAGATCCTCTCTTCTGATTGGATGACTGACCAGAGATCCGGAGAAAAGCCTGATAGAGGAGATCTAAAACTACACTGAGATGGCTTTTGGTTTTTAAAAACAAAAAATGTCTTCTTCTTGTAATCAAGAAGTTCAAATATGGGACCACTAATATAAAGGGAGGGCCCTTTAATATTTAGTGTCAGCTGTAACCTGTTACTCTGAAATACCTGGGTGTTAATTAAATATGTATCTGTAATGATACTGTGTTCTTCAAAAGAAAAATGGGAGCCGTGCAAAACCAGATCCCTGTTATTGGACATGGAATACACAAGTTGTTTGGAGATCTCGCTCCACATCCAATGAGCTGAGAGATTTGTTGAAATAATGACACACAATACCGGTGTTATATCTACACACAATTGTAGATAACAAAAGGCGTTCGGGGTCAGAGTTGAGGCAGCTCAGAGAGACAAAGCAGGAAGTGAGATAAGGAGGAAATCGAGGTGGTAAATGTGAATTATACTGTGAGATTGCGGCGGAGTCGGGAGGCGTGTTTTTCCCGCCCAGCTCTCGTGTCTGTCACGGCCCCAGTTGCACTTAGAATGGGGCTGGGACACAGAGCATGTGTCACCCATCTGTCAGATAATATGTCAACACAGCCATAACACTCCCGCTAAATGTGGCCGCAGCCTGTTCAGGCCCTTAACATCCATGCTTCTGTAATTATTCTCCATTTCCTCACATAATCCGCCCGCTGCCTCACTTTGCCTGCATCTCTGTCACATTGCTTTATTTCTCTTGTTCCAATCGGTTTCCTTTTCACGTCTTCTGTGGGTGGTTGGCGGTTCTACATCCAGCAGCAGACTGCTAAACATCTTCCTTTCTTGAAATCTGACTGAAACAGGAGCAAACACACGTGCATCATTAAAACGACTGGATTCAAGGTGAGATATTCCATCTACATGCAGACCCTGGCTGTGTTACAACATGCCGCATCTCCTCCACAGCCACTATAAATGATTTAAACCCCTGTTTCAAGCCACAGCATCGCCACAGACTGGTAATAAACAGCTGAACTAGGCGCAGGTTGATGTTTAAAGCTGTCAAAATGTGTGCTGCTTGTTCTGTCAGCGTATTCAACTTGCTATACATCGACATCATGCACTGAATCACCGCCAAAGGAAGCTCCGTCATTTACTGGGCTTCTATCTCTCACAATCTCATGGCGTGTGTGGGTGTGTGCTTTTCTCTCAAATCAACTTACCAACACACACACACACACACACACATCTTCAGATCAATATGAGGCATTGTTTGGGAGTCTAGACTCTGATCAAGGTTTGGAAGTGCTGTGCGAGACAAACACATTGTCTCTCTGAAGAGCCCATTATGACCATTCAATAACATGTTAAACACAAAAACCATCGTGAGATACTGGAGGGAATAAATGAAATGCATCTATTCTGGATTTCTCAAGAGGCCGCCATCATAATACATTAGAGGCATCTGAATGCACACAATCACAGAGCAGAGATGCATGTGGAAAGGCTGCACGTGCAGCACAAACGCAGCCTGTGGTCATGTTTTTGTGTATACGCTCCAGTCAGCAGTGAAGAGAGAGCCCATTAAGCAACAAATACAAAGCAACCAGGACAGATAAAAGATTCAATTAGGGGTTAGTTAGTGCAATTGGTGTTTTTTTTCCTTGAACACTTGTCGTTTTAAAAGCCTCCACATATTCAGAATCAGCACAACCTCATTTACTTTGGATATACAAGCAGCTGGCAGAAAGGCCTCACCCAGCAGAGCCAATAAGGGTGTCCGATGTAGAGACGTGACTCTAGACCCCACTATCAAAGATGGAGGATGAGAATGGACGGATAAACACACAGAAGGAGTCAGAGAGTCAGACTGATCCAGATCTGAACTAACTTGGTTCATCAGGTATTGGTGCTGTTCCCCTCCACCTAAACAGCCACTAAGCTTTAATGGGCTTGTACCTTGTGAGAGCCTGGAAGTTTTTATAGGTTAGAAAATAACTAAGTGGCAGGATAACAGACTCTAGCTAAAAGTATTCAAAACACGGTCCCCTCATATCATGAAGCTACAATCTACGGCCCTTACTCTGCTCATTAATGCATTTCTTTTTAAAAACAAACCCACAAGAATAATTCAAACTGGCTGTGTCTTGCCAAAGGAGATCCATAAAAAAAAAAATCCTGGATCAGTCCCTGATGACCTCAGGACATCTGGACTCTAATTGCTGCCTTATGACGACTTATTTAAAATTCACCCATCACTCACTAACCAGCTGCTTTACAAAAAGCAATCTATGGAAACTGCAACAAATTGCAGACCAGGATCTGAGTCCACATTGAAAGCAACAACAACAGCTGATTGGTGACACAGTCATTAGAGACAACGACCAGACACTTCTGAAATCATAAACACGTGGCACCGATGGTTCAGTGCAGTGAAAACATCTGCAAACCATCTAGAACACAAGTTACATTAACCTCGTAACACTGAACTTCTTTTTATCTTGTCGGACATGAAGCCCAGTCACCTCTCACACGATAGAGATGTTGTTAACAGCTACAGTAAGTAGCTGCTGATGCTCTGCGTGGACGACATGAACCATGTCGTCTGCACTTCAGCTGCTGTAAAAATTCTCAAAAGCAATTTTCAAGGGGTGTGAGAATAGAAATGTCTTTTCGTGGTGTGTTACATGGCATGTGTTGTTTTTTCCACGCATCCTCAACTGTGACCCAAGTGACAATGTGTGCTTCGGCATGCGCCATGGAAATGAGTTTAGACTGATGCGTCTCAAATGGAGTGACAGTAGGGCAAAAACTTTATAGAAGAAGGAACAGTGGAGGAACAAGAGCGAGGAGGAGTAAGACAGAAATAGAGCTAAAATGTGATTGGCTGCATCAGCAACATTTGGAAAATGAATCCTCGACTCTGTCAAACCAAAAAACCATCAGCTGCTAAAAACAGACATGGATTCTGGTCTGTGATGATGTCATACTTATCCATAATGGCCTCTGTGAATAGAATAGGACTTTTAAATGCCATTTTGTGCCATTGAATATAATTACATACACATGGCATCTCTGTGGGAGAGTGTTCAGACACACATGGGGCCAGCAGGGAATTCATTCATTAATAATGCAGTGATGAAAAAGACTGTATCACCTTGTTGACGAGCAGCAGCCTGCTGTGACCAGAGACACAGACCCCGGACACATGTGTTCAGATATAAAGGAATACTGGTGGATAAGCAATGTGTGTGTGCCCGCAGTGTCTGCCACGCTTCAGTGGAGCTGTTTGCAGCTCTAGGCAGGTACAGGATGGATGAACATCAAGGGCCCTCTCCTGACTGGATGCTTTTAGTCGCTGCACCATCTCTCAGCCTTTTTTTAAATGCACCGACTTTTTGCACCAAATGTGTGCAAGCATTTCCAAAAACTATATATCAAGATGAAAATGGATTGACAACACAAAAGTATAAATTTTCTGCTACTGGGAGGTGGAGGAATACCCTAAGATACTGCTGATGTGATTCTAATGTAAAGCAAGTCTGCACCAATTCCAGTCATACTACAGGGATGAGCCGCTGGGAGAATTTACCTGCGATGAGGCTCAGAGTGTCCGTGTCCTGGAAGGAAACTAAAAATTTTTTTTTTTTTTAAATCTGCCTGCTTAGCCAATCTGATATTCAGTGAAATACATTGTATGAAACGGGCCTCTCATCTTCATCATCTGCAGAACATGACTGATGGATCCATTCTTATAAAGGTCAGGTGTTACAGGTGTTTTTTCTTACAGTCTGTGGATAACAGCTCTGTTTATGCCTCAACTCAATAAAATAAACAAACAAACATCTTACGCTGGTTTAGAATCAGACAACTGGCAGTACGTCTAACTGGTGTTGTGTTTCAGAGTCAAACTGAATTATAAATCTGCTAAATCTTGGTTGGTCACAATTGACTTATGTTTAATGAGTTTTGCCATAATATACCATAAAATTGTATATTGTCATTTCTCCTTCCTTAGCAAGATATTTGTCTCCAAATTGCGCCTAAAAGATTTCCAATCACTGTCAACTGACAACTACTTTAATTATTGACTGATCTATTGGTTATTCTGTCAACTCATTGATTAGTAATTTGTCATCGTAAAGTGTCAGAAAATGGTTAAATTCCAAGCTGAAATCACACCAGTCTCCTTTTAGACTGACAAGTAAAAGTCCAAAAGTGCTTTAAAAATTCTACACAACATAAAGCCACTTAAGAAGCTGGAATGACTCGGTGAGTTAAATGAGCCACATGCCACTTTACTTTAACAACAACAAACAAATGGGGGGTGACTTCGGCAGGAAGTTCTTGTGTGACTTGAACGCAGCATGTTCTTGTGAGGATCTCGACAAGACTCAACAAGCTAAGTGTATTTTTCATGGAGAGCTGCGGGGGTCTGCTCGGGGTGTTTTCTCCAGCCTGTTGAGGGTGAATAAATATTTTAGTGGTGGAGTGTGAGATCCCTCTGCTGTATCATCTATGTGTAATTGTGCGTGCAGGAACCAGCTTTTCAGCAGATTTTCTCCTCAGAATCCCGGGAGAGGCTAGGATCATGTAGCACAAACTGCCTGCATATACACAAACACACACACGCACACACACACACACACACACACACACACACACACACACACACACACACACACACACACACACACACACACACACACACAGACAATGCTGGCAAAGGCCCTGAAGAGCAGAACACTGAGCCTGTTTTCCCCCGAGGACTTGGACCCCATTTAGTCACAAACCGCAACGAGTCTGTTGACGCATTACGGCTTCAAAAACTTGCATTTCTTAATTGGAGGTTATTCAGCAACCACTGCGGAGTCCCAATTAAGGTGGATTTATTAGGATGGTGCTAAAGAGTCCTTGTTAGAGAGGGAACATCCTGGGTCTCCAGACCGCCATCCCTGCCAAGCAGTTTCCTCAACAGCCTCTGAGCAGGGACACCACAGTTCACAGAATACCACCACAGATGCCGAAATTCAAATTAAATTTCCTACAGATCTAATTTAATATCATATTGTGACAAATTGATCAAATCTAGTGAATAAAAATTATAATGAATCAGTTTTTTCCTCTGAATTATATGAACCATTTCTGCTTGAATGCCAATAACATGAACAGCGGACTGACACATCTAGACTGATCTGTAAAGATTTGGAGTTGATTAACTCCCTGGGTCTGATCAGTTTATCACACTTGAATCTTTTTACTAGTAACAGGGAGTGGCATCATTAGCAGGACTAATAACACCCACCATGTGGCCTGTTTTCATTAGAGTATCTACTGTCTGCTGTTAGCGAGTGTTTAGGTTTACAAAAAGTCGCGTTTCCATCCACAGTATTGACCCATATTGACATTTATAGTTCTCCAGCTCTCAGTAATGAACTGAGCCACATCCGAAACCTGAGATCGCAAACCTTAAACCTTTAGCTTTAGCAAGCAACCAAAGCAAATAAGCCAAAGTACAGAATAAAACAACAAGTTGAGAAAGAAATGTTCATCTGTAAACATGTTGTAAATTACTGAACATGCCTTTTCCAAGATGCCAAGTTCAGTGCTCCTGCCTTTAAAAAACTGACCTTTGTCTTCAATGGAAACTCAGCAGTGATTAACCCACTGACCCACAGCCCACGGGGCTGATGATGCCGTAGTCTGAGCTGGTTTCTGAGTAGAATAGCTAATTCACAGAGACGCGTCACCCACCCGCCACTCACACTCAGCTAGCAAAAGCTAAACTCACTTATGGCCATTAACAAACCGAGCCCTGGGGCCAAACATGGCCCCTGTGGTAGAGCCGCTAATCTTGCTATAGGTCAGTGTCGAACACCTTTTACCAATCTGTGCAAGGGCAGACTCACACACGAATACTCAAAACCTCAGCACGGCAAATACACATTTAGGTAAAGTGGCATGTTGCACCTTGGTAAAATACAATACTCTCCTCCAGCTCAGGGAAAGGGGAAAGCTGAGGGAGGGAGCTGCACTCACAGACCTTCCCCACCATAATTTACTTCCATGCCGAGCTGAGAGAGGCAGCGGTGGGAGCTGCAGCTCAGCTCCCTGTGAAGTAAAGGATGATGTCACCTCCCTCCATGAGGTGAATGGGACATATGCACAGGAGACAGAGCTCGGCCTCAGGCTTATATTCCCTGTCACTTCTTGGAAAAGGGACACAATGGACCCAACACACGGATGCAAGAGCTGACCCACACACACATTCTTGGGCCAAGTTATAATGACACTCAGGCTTTGCGGAGCACCCCTGGGTGTCCTGGAAGGGCAGGAGGTATGCAAATGGAGGGTAATTTGTTTTATTTGCGGTGGAGCAGTTAGGGTTCAGCTCTACAGCCATTAATGGGATGTTCAGGACAATATACAGCGTTAAACCCACAACAAGTCCAAATATTCAAGACACAGAGGCCAATCATCCGTTTAGCTGGGAAATATTAACTCCAGTTTTTGACTCCATCAACAGAAGAGATGGCAGCACATGGATATGCACACCATGGATCATTGCACAACCTCTCAGTGTGCAGGCTGCATTGTGATGTTACGACCATGACATCATCGCTTTAACCTAAATCTGTGAGACTGTGCAGGTTTTGGTGTGATGCACTGAAATTGCAATTCTCTGCAGAACAGTTTAACACCGGCGAGGATTAGGAATGCCATTTTTCTTCATTCCAGGTCTTCATGCACAGTGCTGTGTCACATCCCCTGCTGTAAGAGACACACAGGCCCACATGAACAACTTTTTTCTTCCTAAGGATGTATGAGGAAAAAGCATGGCCTGGAGGCAGAAGATGTCTCCTAATGTGAGTGTAACTAATGGACTGCCTCCCTCCACTGTGTCCCTGACCTCTCTTAGTGCTGCACTCATCCCATCTACAATTCAACCTTTCTCTTCCTCTCATCTTCCATCCCTCCTCATTGTCGGTCCTAAACTCTCTTTGCCTTCTCCCACCCCTCACCTCTTCCTCTTTGTTTTGGCGCCTCTGGGGATGTGGTGACACAACAGGCAGGATCAGTCTGACAGCAACAAGACAGATGTATGCAACACAACAAAACGCAGTCACACACATGTGGGTGACAAGACGGGCTTTTCGGCCCAAGTCGGTGCTCTAAAAATACAAGCGAAGGGAAAACTTGTGGGGGGGGGGGGGGGGGGTCGTGTCCACATGTCATCAGATGATACATGTGCGCAGATCCGCACACAAACCCCAACCTAGGGTGGATTGTGTTTTCCATAGGGGCCAGGACCAACATAAATCCAACTAAATCCTGCGATCACACTTCTTTCCAAGAACAGCTCCTGATGACCTATATATGGGCCTTTATCTGTGCCTGCATGGGTCTTACCCTGCACAGCACACACACACACACACACACACATCGTACACCTATCCAAGATCAAGTGCATTGGGGATTTTCTTTTTTTTTTTCTTTTATTCTCAGTTGCCATTTGGTGAATTCAGGAAAAAAGAAATCAAAGCAAAGGAACCTGTTCAAATTTGTCCCATTTCTTTCCTCTCTAAACTTGGCCTATCAAATAATAAAAGGACCACATTGGTAAAAAAAAAAAAAATCTTTAAAATACACCGACTGCTGAAGCTCTCAGACAGCAGCAGGTCGGCTGATAAAAGGCCGCTCTCTCCCTCTGCAAACCGTAAATCACAGACAATCTGTTGAACACAATGAGCGTGGTTCCGATTCAGAAACTCAGTCCAAGTGTGTGTGTGTGTGTGTGTGTGGCTGACTCGGTGCTTTTGGCTTTAAAGTGTTCCTCCAGAAGCCCTGCCTGTACACTTATTTAAAACTGGTGATTTTCAGATTTTGACATGCTCACATGGAGGAAGAGGACAGATGGAGAAGGAGGACCCCTTTGGGTCTTTGCTTATGTGCCTCTGAGTGAGAGACAAAGAAATCGCTTGTGACTATGTTGAGATTTGGGGAAAAAAAAGGTGCCGCTGTTTTCAGGCTTGCCTAAACATGTACTTTGCAGTACAAGTCTTATCACCCTTTCAAACAGTCAACCATCTCTGTGACACAAGTCTCACAAACCAGTCAGCCCGCTATGACTGACTTACTTCATCTGTCAGGGCCTGCCAAGCTCCCTGATTCACATGGAGCTGCTGTTTGAACGCCCAATGAAGTGCTTTATTCAAGACCGGCAGTTTGGATGACACAGGCTGTTATTCATGTGTCGGTCAAAGCAGAAACAGCCCCCACAACCTCAAACTGATTCTCACCACTCAGTCGGACACCTTGGCAGAATATCAACACAAAGTGGACCATCTCCCGCCACATGCACTCCTTCCTCTTTCCACGTTGGCCTATATCAGGTCGGAAAGTCCCAGGTGTGGTGCAGGGAAGACAGCTATTCATCAAAACAAAGACAAGCGCAGTCACATAAAGGCTAACGACTGGAGAGGATGGGTCCTACACGGACTGATACTGCTGGTTATTAGTCATCAGAGCAGCAGCAGAAGCATCATGGGAATATTCACCCTTTCACACACACACGCTGCACTGTCACAGCACTACAACTCCTTGGCTGCAACAGCTCTTAATTATGTGGATAAATGTTAATGATACACCGGGCTTTGTTACCGCCCTGACTTCTAAAGCAGGGTTACAAAATAAGAGGTAATTGCAGCTGCCACAATCTGATTCACCTGCAGTCTGTTCATACTTCACAATGTTTCATAATAAAGTTCAATTATGTCTTCCTGTAGGGATGAGGCAGGAAGCTCTCAGTACAAAAACACCCCCCCCCCCCTCAAAAAAAAAAAAAAAAAATCAAAAAGAAAGTGCACAGCTATCCTGTTACTCTGGATGTTTTTCCAAGTGGCCTGGATGAAACCTTCACAGGCTCTAACGATGACCAGATGTGCATGACTCAACGATGGTGTGTGTATATATATATTATATATATATGTGTGTGTGTGTGTGTGTGCCCTGCCCTTTAATCTCTGCAGTGAGTTGCCAACTGCACACTAGGTCAAAGCAAAAGTACTGTAAGTGTGTAACTGTAACACACAACTCATCAGGACCGGAGCTGGTCTGCTGATGGCACCGGGACTCACCGCAGACAGTGATGTGTAAAGGTCTGTGAGACACAACATCAAAATAAATAAAGACTGAAGCTCATTTCACGGTTAACTGTGTTAATGACGACCGCACGCTTCTAACGCGCGTGCGTTTGAGTGCGTGTGCGCGCGGGATATTAATGGAGAGCTAATTGGAAACCGACGTTAAAAAAATTTAAATAAATGAAATAAAAACAGTGAAATAAACCCAGAACCATTCAGCCACTTACTTGCCAATGACTTCGCAGAGCTCGTACACATCTTCAAAGAGGATGTCGTCGTCCGCCATAGTCCGACCCCGGCTGGGGGGAGAATTATCCCCGAAAATATGCGTCCCAAACCCGGCTGTAAGCTCCCTGAAGACGGCGAGAGGCGACGGAGGCCGGAGGCCGGAGGGGGAGGGGGAGGGGGGAGGGCAGCTGACCGTTAGGCGGGGACGGCGGTCACCACACCGCCGGTGTCGTCAGCGGCAGGGCAGTCGGTGGAGAGTTCCAAAGAGCCGGTTCACAATCCCCGCTGTCGCCTCCTTCCGTCGACCCCCGGCCCGCCCCGACCACCACCACCGGCACCCCCGCTCTCCGGGGGAGAAAAACGGCTGCGTAGCGGAGGGTGAGTCGGTGAATCGGCCCCCTGTTGGGAGGGGGGAGGGAGGGGGGGGTCAATAATCCAGTTTGGGGAGTCCACCGGTTCGGCCCCGCCTTTCCCACGGCTTCCCGGGATTGTACCCCCCCAGCCTCCGGCTCTTAGAAGGCGGACATAACAGTGAAGAACTCCGCCGGTGGGTGGTCTGCCGCTGCCCGGACAGACCCGGGGACCGTCAGCCAGGCTCCGGTTACAGCACCGATCCAGGTGGACCGGCGGATCTTCACATCCCCCGGACGGACACACAGGCACACACGGTCCGGCGGTGTGACTGACCGGTCTCCGGCGAACACTTCAGGAAAAAGGAAAAATAAATCCCCCGGGTGTCCGTCTCCTTCTCCGGGGCTCGGAGACACTTCCAGCCGTCGGTGTGCGCCTTCCTCCCCGCTCCGCTGCTCCGTCTGCCCGGGCGTCTCTCTCCGCGGAGCTTCCAGAAGCACAAGCTCCGCCCACTCGGAGGTTATGCATCTGCCCCGCCGTCCGCCATCTTGGCTCCGCGCCGTTACCCAGGGTTCTCAGCGGAGGCCTATGAGGCTCAGAGCCAACATGGCGGAGCGGCGGCGCCGTACAGGCTTCTCCTGAGAGGCAGTTTCCTCGGACTTTCTGAATGGAAGGACTGGAGGAGCAGGATGACTGAGAAACAGTCCTAAATTAGACCAACATGTCCCAATTAATAAGGATTCTTTTTCAGCGTGTTTTTCGTAGAGAGAGTTGTCTCATTTTTAATTATTTAGTTGATTAATTATTCTATTTTAGTCATTTTAAGAACTGCTCTGTTCCCTTAATTTGATTGATCACCCTCTTCTATCTGTATTATTTATTCCATCTGCCTAAACTGAAAGTATCAGTGTTGTTGTCATTATTAGTAGTAGTGTTATTGTAGTTTTTGTCATCATTGGCTCAATCCCGTTCTGACAGGTTCCTGCCTCTTAAAGAAAGTTTTTCCTGCTCTAAATGTAAATTCCCCTTGAAGTGACTGGAATGATTTGGTGTTGTATAAATAATATTTTATGTGGTTTAATTTGAACCCTTGCACTAATCCAAATGAATGAAGAGGTGCATACAAATAAAAGTTGTCTGATTTCCTGATTGATGGGTTTTTGTGGTGAGTCCTAAGCACAGGTCTGAAAACAGTCAACTCATTGACAAAATGATTGACAGAAAATTAATCTGCAATTATTGAGATAAGTGATCATTGGTTTAAGGAATTTTTGCAGCAGAAATGTTAGCCTTTTCCTGTTTGAGCTCATCGCTATAAACTGAGCGGCCCTGTTACAGCTGAGAATTTATCCTCCTCTTGGTGGCCAAACTTTCAGCTAAATCCATTCTGGTGGTTTAACAGGCCGATGGAATACATTATATAGTTTTACTCATCAAACCTTTATTCCACACCCCCTGGTTATTTGACTTTCCAGTCTTCAAACCAAACCATGGCCAACTTGCCTGAGGACATTCAGACATCACACAGCTCCCTCTGGAGACAGTAAAGGCTTTGTACCACTCTTTCACATACAGCGAGTATGGAAAGTATTCAGACCCCCTTAAATTTTTCCACTCTGTTACATTGCAGCCATTTGCTAAAATTATTTAAGTTGATTTTTTTTTCCTCATTAATGTACACACAGCACCCCATTTGACAGAACACAGAAATGTGGACATTTTGGCAAATTTATTAAAAGAACAAAAACTGAAATATCACATGGCCAGAAGTATTCACACCCTTTGCTCAGTGTTGCGTAGAAGCATCCTTTTGAGCTAATACAGCCATGAGTCTTCTTGGGAATGATGCAACAAGTTTCCCACACCTGGCTTTGGGGGGATCCCCTCCCATCCCTCCTTGCAGAAGAGGCTTCCGTCGGGCCACTTTGCCATAAAGCCCCGATTGGTGACGGGCTGCAGTGATGGTTGACTTTCTCCCTTCTCTCCACTGCATCTCTGGAGCTCAGCCACAGTGATCTTTTGGGTTCTTCTTCACCTCTCTCATTAAGGCTCTTCTCCCCCAGTTGCTCAGTTTGGCCAGACAGTCAGCACTAGGAAGAGTTCTGGTTGTCCCAAATGTCTTCCATTTAAGGATTATGGAGGCTTCTGAGCTCTGAGGAACCTTAAATGCAACAGCAACTCTTTCGTAATCTTGGCCAGATCTGTGACGTGCCACAATTCTGTCAGAGCTCTTCATGCAGTTCCTTTAACCTCATGATTCTCATTTGCTCTGACTGTGAGCTGTAAGGTGTTTTATAGACAGGTGTGTGCCTTTCCTAGTCAAGTCCAATCAGTTTAATTACATACAGCTGGACTCCAATGAAGGTGTGGAACCATCGTAAGGATGATCAGAAGAAATGGACAGCAGCTGATTTAAATATACGAGTGTCACAGCAAAGGCTCTGAATACTTCTGGCCATGTGATATTTCAGTTTTTGTTCTTTAATAAATTTGTCAAAATGTCTACATTTCTTTGTTTTTCTGTCAAAATGGGGTGCTGTGTGTATATTAATGAAGAAAAAAATTTGACTTAAACGATTTTAGCAAATGGCTGCAATGTAACAAAGAGTGAAAAATTTAAGGGGGTCTGAATATTTTCTGTACCCACTGTATGTGTAGCTCCTCTTCCTGGAAACTCCGAGATGTGTAAAGTTCCCCTTGACCATAAAACTTACACACCAATGTGAATAGTCTAACCTGAGCAACCATGAGGTCATTTTTCTCAACCTGGGTCTCCTGACTGTATTGAAAGGACCAGTTAGATTCCTGAAACAACATACACTGCTGCTGTCACTTGGGAATCGAACTCTAATCTCTGGTGTTGTATTCCTGTGTTTTGTTGATCCATGTCCACCTTGACCTCCTCCTGATGTGGACTGAATTACGTCATCACACTATTCCCTTCGCTCATGTGATAAATACTATGACCACTAGACGTTGTCTGGCAACAGACCCTAACTTTGAAGTCATAATGACCTGCTGATAGAAGGACAATGTCCAGTGGAAACAGACACAACTTTTCCCATTTACACCATTTAATCTGCTTCAGAAAAAAGGTTTTTGGGGTGACTGACCTTCGGATGTTAAATTATAAAACAACATTAAGTGAAATATCAGGATGCCCCATCAGCTTATGTCTGATTTTTTATTCAGAAACTGTGTTACTACCCCCCGAACCACCAAAAAAGACAAAACAAAAACCAAACAATAAACAAAGACACTGTCGACATAACCACAACACTCAGACAAGTGCTGTTTATTCATATTTTATGGGCTCTTGTGGGCTAAATACATTGCCTGATGACCGTCTAATTAATGGTGAATAATTAAGCACAGTAAGCAAACCCAAGATGATGAGCTTGTTCTTTTATTTATAATTTTCCAACAGAAAAAAATTGGTGTAATTAAATAAGGCCCATAGCAGATACAGCAGGTATTGTTTTTCTCCATTCATATGTGGCACACAAACCTTTAGTTTGGGCCACTGGAAAGCGTCACAAAGAGTGCAGTCATGCGAGCTTCTGTGTGTGGATGTGACGGGGTGAGGGGGCAGGAGGTGATGAGCAGGGTGCAATTTGGCTGAGGAATAAGAGAAATCCGGACATCGGGGAAAATCTTATCTCCAACTAACACATCCTTCTAAACCCAGTGTGTGTCTGTGTGTGTCTGTGTGTGAGTGTACATGCTTGTGTTTAACAGTTGTTTTTATCCTAACCCACTGTAGATAGCCTGATGGGTGTGTTTCCATGCACATCCATCTTTTCTACTTTTTTTTTTTTTTTCTTATTTAAATCAATAGAATAACCGAGAAATAATTTAAATGAATGAATCTTGAAGTATTACAGGGAAGTTTTTATCTGTGGGTTCATCAGTAAATGTTCCTTCTGTAATGGCATCCATTTGGAAAGCCAGCACCATCAGCTGTTTACCTCACAGAGCAAAATTATGATTTATGTCCTTAAAAACGTCTTCAGTCAGATTGTATTCAGCAGACACTTTAACACTACCAAGGTGAAGGTTTTTCTTGTTGTTTGGTTTGAAATGAGTCTTTCCAGGCTGCATGCTGGCCTGTTAGATGCTATATAAATAAATCTCTGATATATACAGTTTGTTATTTCCTGTAAGCTTCAGCTGCAGTGTCTGAGTTGTTCTCTGTTTAACATTAAGATTCCACCTTTCAGTGCAGGATTCTGCTGTAACCCGACAATATCGTTAAAAAATTAAGTGTGCTGCTGATTAATTTGCTGCCTTAGTTGTTTTCACAAGTCATGTTGTTGTTTGCTTGTTTGTTTGGTTGGTTTTTTTTTTTTTTTTTTGAGGAAACGAAGTACCCCGTTTCTATCCGGCATGCAGGATGTGCAGTAGGTGGTCAGATCGATGGAGTTCACATTGCGTTTGTTGCCTGTGGTCAGGTTCAGGTTAGAAAAGCCCTGTGGTTAAGTTTATTGAAAGATGGTGGTGTTGGTGAATGATGAAACTTAAAGAGTAGGAACAGCTCTCCTACAGTGTGTTCAACCGTCTCTGAACGGTTAATTTATCTGAGGATCAACATTTTACGTCTAGCTGAGCACAGTCATTAATGACATTTCTCATTATTTAGAAAAACAAATCTTGGCAGCATCATGTTTCCTCCTGAAAATGTGCTATTTTAAAATCAACACTATCTTTCTGTTACTTTTCTGTCTTTGCAGTTTTTACTGTTTCTTAAATACAGTAAAAAGCCTTTTTCTACTTTTAGAGTCTCACTGCAGATCATCGTAAACTGAATTAAACTATGATTTGTTTTGCCAATAATAGCAAGCAAAGCTAAAAGGCCCTCATTTATTTATTGGCAGAATGAAAAACTTTACTGTCCAGTCAAAACATTGCTCACTCGTTGTTTTCCCAAAACACATTTCAAAAAATACAGTACAGGACCGTCCTCTTTCCTCTAAGCAACATTACAATGAAATACTATTATTAATATTTCAGCAGGAAAAAATTATGTGTTTTAATCTTCTGCATTTAAAGATGGCAGGATTATACAGTTGGAATTTTATTTTCTTGATTAAAATTTCATTATCAGCAGTCACTTCCAGGGGAGACGCTGTAATGTTCAGTGAAAAAGTTGCTCTCGGCCTCAGTGACTATATTGTCTGATCCGTTTCTCAGCTGGCTGTCCTCTCAGCGGGGGGCTAATACGGCCTGCTGCAGCGAACACTGTCCTTTTTGGAGGTAATCAGGTAATTTGTGAATCAAAGACAGGACGCTTCTGCTTCAGGAAGCAGCCAGCGTTGCAGCGCTGGGTGTAATTACAATTCATAGCAAAAATGCCTCAGACACTTTCCAGTCTGATCAAAGGTGAGACACTAACAGGTCGAGATCGACTCAGCTGCTTTCTCTTTGGTCTCCAGAATAACTGTCAGCTTCTTCTGCGTTGATTCCAACAAACAAAAGATATTAAAGTGTGCGTGGTTACAACGGAGAGAGCCACAAGTGTGTTACTAAAAGTCATTTCCCAGGAAGTGTTTGAGTGATGGAGACTGTAAAGAGAAGTGTGTGTGTGTTGGACTGATTCCTTCGATGTCGGAGCAGGATGATCACAGAGTGTGTGCGAGTCTTCGTTGTTTCTGTGATCTCATGGAAGTCATCTGCTGAAGGGCGACATGATCTCACTCTCCTCTGCTGTGAGTCTTCGATCAGAGTGTGTCCTCCTTGTCAAGGTTCATTATTTAACTCAACGTTTACTCAGCTGTGTGTTCTGTCTACACTCCATTTCCATTTTCTGAGACTTTCTAATGTACCACCTTCTGTTTCCTCTGGCTGTGCAGTGTGATATGAACAGAACTGTCTAAAAATTGTGTAGCCCGAAATGTAAAAGTAACACAAACATTATAGCTACTATTGTCTTTTTTTCCATGAAAGGCCTCGTACAGGTTTGTGATTCACGTAAGTGGGCGCACAAACAGAGAAATGAAGTTTATTCGCACAGCTTGAATAATGGAAACTGGATGGGGTAAAAGACAGGAGCGGGGGAATGAGGCAGAACGAGCAGAAGCTTTCTGTCTGTGTTGTGGTCAGTGGGGGGGGGGCACTGGGAGACGGTTAAAGATGAGTCCAGTGTGTAGAGGTGAGATGGTGATCCAGGACCAGAGGACCAGAGTAGGGGGAAAGGTGGATGGGGCAGGAGGCAGCAGGTTTGGGGGCAAAAGGGCAAACAGAGAAAAGTAAAACTGAAGGCAGGATTTGGCTGGAGGGTGAAATAACCAAGTGAGGATGACTGTGGAGGAAGATCAGTTGGATAATCATGAGGTTTCTACAGTGGAGCCTGGGGGGGGGCGGGCTCCAGTCCTGATGGTCTGGATATGGATATGGTTTTCCTCAGCCTCCCCTGCCGCCTCCTGTCTGGCAGGAAGTTGGCTATCCGCTGTCAGATGGAAGTTGGCACAGTGACCTTGGTGAATCCAGAGTGGAGGATTTCTGGGATGATATATGGGGGCTGAATTCAGAAGGTCCTTTACTGAGCGAGCAAGCTATTAGACAGAAAGTCAATATATCATTGGACAGCCCCCCCAATGATATTCAGTAATATGGCTGAGATACCAGAGCAGCCCAGCCTGAATTCAATCTGCACCGACTGACCATCATCGTTTGCATCTACTGATGAGTTTCACTTTTCCATTACCTGTGGTTGACCTGCATTTCTCAGAGAGAGGTTAGCCAATCACAGCAGAGGCTCAGACGCTGAGATACAAAACTATATGTTGAAACCACAAATATGTATTTATATTCAACAGAACTGTAAATGAAGGGGAACTATGGGAACATTAAATCTCTAAAGCTATTTGTGTTAGTCAAGTTCTTGTGTGCGTGGCTGAGAGAAGTGACTGCTGTGTTGTGACACAGACCACATGGAGGTCTACCTTTAGACCGTATCGGCCTTTAAACCTCAAATGATAATATTATTTAGTTGATGTGATGAAGCAAGTCATTTCCCAGGAGACCTGATGGACAGATGCAAATCATCCAGCCTTCTTCTTCTTCCTCTGACTCCTGACTTGAATATCTGTTTGTTCATCTGCTGTATTCTCCTCTTCTTTCCCCAGCTGGTCTCCGGCTCTGTCGGTCTGGAGCTCGGCAGGTTTAGAGGACGGAGGGTCTATCTGAGTGTTTCTGCTGCAGATGAAGAAGTGCAGTGAGCCTGAGCCAAAGAAAACCACTGAGATAAAGATAGAAGATAAAACACCAGAGTTTGGTGACGATTGTCTGTCGACACCGTGACTGACCCCTTTTCATTTGATTTGATTCGTATTGCTTGAAGTACGTCTTGAGTGTGGAATAAGATGTTGAAACAGCCTGTTTGTAGCAGAAGTTTGTTAGATCCTGAACACATGGAAAAACATTTTTTTATATGTTTGCTCTGAAAACAACTGTATTTGCTCTGTGCACGTCTCTTTAAGCAGCCCGTTCTGCACAGAGGACGGTTTCTGATGTGTGATTCAACCTCCCCAGCCTCACTGGTGCACATCACACAGGCAGATCATGACAGTGCTGCTTAATGATATCCTCTACTGGTTTTGGTTTTGAAGTATTAAGTCTCGCCCCTAGCTGAGTCTAAAGCAAAGCTTGTTCCATTTTTGAAGAGCGGAGTAAACTGAACCTCCCTGGTAGGAGGCTTTAGGAAAAGTATTGCATGTAGAATGCATCATCCTTCTGCTGCAGGAATCCATTTAGGAGCTGTTTGTGTCTCTCCTGTAATACTCTGACAGAACCCTGCAGTGTCTCCATCTGATACCTTCGTCCACGGTTACACTCACCCCCCATTTTACCTCCTCGTGCGTCTCTTTTTGCTGTTTTCATCCGGAAACCGTTTATTCGTCACTGTGATTTATCATCAGCCTTTATTTATTCTGTCACGGGGTGTCCCCTCATGTTTAGTCACATAAGCAGGAAAAAAATAAACCAAAAGTCATAAATACCAAATCAACCTGTTCAGAAATGTTAAGATTTTCCAGGCATAATGTCTGGTTTCACACTCCAGTCCAGTTTGTGATGCAGCTTTAACCTTTTTTACAACCATTTCTAAACACCAAAGAAGAAGATGAAAAGGAATTGATAGTTAAAATGTGGTGCTGTGGGTTCAGACTCTATATAGACCTGGACCTGGACTCTGGTCTGGAGCTTTAAACTGACCATCATGGATTGAGACTCTCTTTCTTTCTGCACCTGGTGCCTAAATTAACTTTCTTAGCTTGTGAAAACAGCATATATTTAGTTTAAATCTTTATTTCATTTAAAGTCAGTAGATGCCTTCTGCAGAAAAACAGGTTGTATAGACTCTAAATAAAGTCATCTGCATCCAGTGAACGTCAGAGTTATTTAATAACCACACAATATTATCGATAATAGCTGTTTAAAGACGTGTCCTGAAATTGGAGCCTGATTATGGAGACGGCTGTTTTTTTTTCGTCTTTGCTCAGACGAATGCTATTTTTTCATTGACCCAAAGTCTGTCAGTGGTCATCAGCAAGTCAATTCTCCTCTGTGGACCTGAGACTGATTGTGCTCCATCACAAAAACACACAGAGGCTTATCTTTCCAAAGCTGCCTGGTGCTGCAGAGGAGCAAGCTGCCCTCACACTGACTCTGGACTCTGGACTCCTCTAATGTTATTAACAAAGCAGAAATCAATGCTGGTTAACATGGGCGGGATCAATGGACTTCATGGTCCACAGGATGGATGAATAACTTGGTTACTGGTGGGGTTGACACAATGAATGAAAGCCAAGGTGTGTGCGTCTGTACGTGAGTAAGAGGAGGAGGAGGCTCATCTGTCAGGCTGACTGCAGCAGAGGTGCCGTCTGCAGAGTCCTTATCAGGGACATGGAAGCAGCAGGGAGGAGATGGGTGAGGAGGAGGGAGGAGGAGGTATGAGATGAATAGTAAATGTTAGAGAAGTCCAGAGGAAAAACACTTTCTCTTTCTTCCACCTGAGAAGCTGCATGTCTGTTGGTACTTTTGCATCACAAGCGGCCTCTTGAAGGCAAATACCATATGTAGTCATGTTTTATTGTCTTTGCTCGGCTTTATGTAATCCATCTTCACCAGGCTGGAGGGGAAATGTTGTTTATGTTGGTCTTTATGTGACGGCTCAGCTAACGTAACATTCATTCCAGATTCAAACAGTGCGGTGAAGTGTTTGTACTGTGCTGAAGTGTTTTTGTGCTCCGCTGCTTAATGGGTCCGCTCGTCTACTTTAAGGTTTCCTGTATACTGTGTGGGACATCCATCCATCTTCTACCAAGCCAATCCCAGCTCACTCTGTGAGGGCGGGGTCACCCTGGACAGGTCTGCAGTCCATCACAGAGACAGACAGAGACCAACAACCACTCAGACCTACGGACAGTTTAGAGTCACCAATGAACCCAAACATGATGTCTTTGGAGACGCCACACAGAAAGGGAATCAAACCCAGGACCTCCTTGTTGTGGGGCAACAGACCTAACCACTATGCCGCCCTGCTGCCCCCTTTAAACAATCATTTGTTTTCAAACAACTTCCCAAAGAAAGAAAAAAGGCAAAATGATTGAATACTGAAGCCATACTTTCTCTGATTTGTCCTCCGTGCCCTAAACTAACAAACTGCAGAGAAAAGCTCGTCCACCTGAAACAGAACAACGCTCCAGATAAGGGCCGTTTTCTGCAGGAGACACTTTCAGTTCAATTTGCTGATGACACTTTAACTTAACTGGGATGGAGCGTCTTTATATTGGTGTAATTTTCATTTCACTTCTGTGGGACCACCAGGTCTTTTTTCCACCATGTTTGTCGAAGCCCTTTTTTTTTCTTCATGGTGTGCTGAACTGAACTGTGTGTGTGTTTTGGGTGTTGTGCGGTGCTGAGCTCTCAGAATGAATATGCTGTTTGAAATAGATCTTTTAACGTTTGCTCATTTCATGTGGCCCTCCGTGCTCCGTCCCCAGACAGACGAGGTGAACGACACGCTGAAGGAATGAAACTGACACATTTTTAATGCATTGTTGCTCCGTGGTGGAGACGAAGGAGGAGAAAAAGCAATCATCCGCTGTGTTCCTCCTTGACGTGCATCTGTGAGGAACAGTTGGGAGAATATTCTGAGGTTTATGATGAGTAACGTGAGAATCATCAGTGTGTGTTTTTAACCAGAGGAAACCAAACA
This sequence comes from Remorina albescens, assembly GCA_034769265.1. NCBI lineage: Eukaryota > Metazoa > Chordata > Actinopteri > Carangiformes > Echeneidae > Remorina > Remorina albescens. The sequence continues at coordinate 24,132,324 of CM068481.1, read as the reverse complement.
AAGCCTGTAAAACTTCATTTGACTTCAAAAAATATGATGCACATATTTATCTTAAAAAATGTAATCATCGTGAAATTTCACCGTGTGATGCAAACGGGCTTCTTTAAGCCCTGCATTATAAATGTACAGACCATGTGGGAGGCTTCCACTGGTGATCGTGTGTTTCTCAAACTTCGCTGCTGAGCTCAGAGCAGAAAACAGAACATGCTGGAATGACGCGGTGCGTTCGCTGTCGACGCAGCCTGCAGCTGCTGCACCAGGACGTGTTCGAAACTAGTCTTTACGTACTATGATGTCACTATTCTGTCTGTGAGCCGCCATTTTGAAGCCTCCAGTTTGTCATTTGAATGTCTTGGGCATTTTTGAAACCAGTAGAAACAGCATTTGGAGGAGAAGGTGGATCTGACCTGCTCTGTACAGTCTGTCAGTCACACAGTGGCCACGCCCCCTCAGCCATCCCCAGGTTTATTGTCCATTTTCCTCTAAATGGCCGACCCCAGCCCCCCCTCTTTGGCTCCGCCCATCTGAGCAGGTAGGTTATCTTGAATCCTGAATCCTAAATCTTGGATGTTGTTCAGGTGTGACTTCCTGTCAGTCTTCGTGTCGGAGATGACCTGAATCACCATGGTAACCCTGGCAGCAGGCCTTATCTGCTTGTTTCCAGAGTTTATGGGAAATCCTCTTATTGTGAAAGTTAGACAGCAGATATTAATAAAAAACGAGAAAACAGAAAGTTGTGCTGCAGATGGATGAGAATGAATTTAGATTTAGGACACATAGTTTATTAATGATTACATTTCCTGTAAAAAAGAGGATCTATTACAGGAAGTCTACATTAATCAATGACATTAATGAACTGTGCATGGTCTCTGTCAAAGGAAGTGCATTAAAACGTGTCTGAAACATCATGAGTTATGTTTTTCAGACCAAATAAATCTTTAATGTGCTGACAGTCTTTCTCTCTCCATCTCTGAGAAAATAGCTTCAGCTGAGACACAACAGAAGTTTCACTATCCCACTCACATTTATTCATTTGTTCTTCAGAATAACATAAACATGATTACAGATTACTAAAGTCTGAGACGGACAACACAAAGGTTTGTGTTTGAACACAAATAGATCAATTTACAGCTGGTGTGAAATAAATGTTGACATTATATACATTCACATTTTGACTATTTGAGCTGTCGCTCTTTGTTGTTTTGTGTTTCATACACATTTTGGAATCTGGAGCCCAGAGCAGATTCAGATGCAGACGTCAGCAGACTGAAGCTAAATAACTGAATGACACATGAACATTATTGGACTGAGGCGGTTTCAGGCAGAACGTCTGAGAGCCTCGACCCAGGAAACCTCCCGCTCAGATTACTGAGTAAGCGCTCAGTTTGTTGACAATTTAAGTCAGAAAATTCCAGTTTTTGTAAACATGTCTTCTGCATTTGTTGCCTGAGCTGTCTTGACTTAATGTCAAAGGCTTAAGGAGTCAGAGTTAGGTGGATTATAGAGGACTAGGCCTGAAATCTACTACATCCATGACCTCATTTTCAAGGCCCACCACGGGACGACGTGGCTGAGATCCCTCAGCAGTTTATTGCTCTGAATATGCAGATGAACGTCAGAGCGGCAGCGCACTGCACAGGGAGCGTAGGTATTAAAGGTGGGGGGTTTTATGGAGTATTTATGAACACCATTAACAGAGTGAGGGATCAATCTGTTTGGCCTCAAGTCAACAGTTAAAGCTCCTTTATGAGCGCCGCTTCAGATATTAAAGAAGGAAAACACAACATTAAAGCTGCTCTTCAGAACTTAAACTCCATCAGTAAGGTTGGTGAGACAGTACAGACACCGTGTTTGAGACAACTGTCCACATCGGGCTGAGTCTCTAACGCCTGAGGATCCACAAATTCACCAGAGGGAGCCTGATCTTCATCAGGAGGCTCATTACAACCAACCATATCCAACTCTGCAGCTCTCAGGGATGATCCTGGTCTACAGAGATCAGGACCGACCAGAGGTCCAAGGAAGGTAGACCACTGGACCACAGGGTCAGGGGTCAAGGGTCACTGATGGACCGTGTGGTCTGATCCAACAGAAGAGCTGCTGCAGCAGACAGGGAGTCCGTGCTGGACCCAGTCCACCACCAAGACCTCCTGCAGGGGACACATGAGCATCAGAACTGGATCTGGGAGAAGGTGGTCTGGACTGATGGATCAGGTTTACGGTATCAGGGTGCATTATGGGAAGCAGACAGTGTGATGCTGGGAAAAATTCAGTCCTCCATTCATGTGGAAGTTACTTTGACCTAAATCTGGTCCAGACCAAGTCCAGGTCTTCATGGAAACAGTATTCCCTGATGTCAATGCCCCCCCCCCCCCTCCTCAGTAATGAAGCCTTGTAAATCAAACATCTCACTCTCTGCGGCGCTCTGACGGGGGGAGAGCTACAGCCGCAGGCCTTTGTGTTTTTGAGACGATGCCGACGGCGGTTTGCAGGTTCCAGCTGACGTGTGACACAATAATTACTTGTGCTGTGCCTCCATTTGTAGCCTGCACACTGGAAGAAGCTCCCTGCTGGTCAGGTGGACGCTGCACACCTCGATCGATTTCATTTCACTTTGTTTTATTTATTTTTAAAGCAGGTTTCCTTTCCTCCTGTCAGCGTTACGCTAGTCGTGGGTTTTAAATGTTGATGGAGGAGGAGATCCTCTCCTTGGGTTATACTAAATTATGGATTTCCCTTTTTTACTTGTATTCAGTGAATTTTTTAAAGGCCAACACATTTTACTGCCAGAAGCGCCAGGTCAGGAGAAAAAACACAGGGAAGTGTTGGGCCAAAGGGGCCTCTTTTACTGTGGCCCCCCACAGTTATAGAATGCAGTCAGAGGAATTTGTGATTTTTAAGATTAAGATTGCAGTTAAACCATAGACCTGGACCTGGAAGTTAGATTTTATTGAAGTCTATGGGAAAATGTCTCCACTTCCTCCTGAAAACCTGGCTCTGTCTGCTCCCTTCTGCCGTCCTGCAGAAACCACAGCCTTCTGTATTTGGACAGCTCTAATCCAAGCTAAACTTCTGTGATCAGTCTGTGATGGTTTTCTCTCCTGGTACAGAACTACTGAGGATCCTCATTAGGGCTGAAATCTCTATAAAACCCGTGGAGACGTCCCTTCGGGGCCCGGCGGGACCGTCGTATGTTCCTGATACAGAGCACACAAAGGAAGAGGCTGCTTTAGATGAGCTCATCACTTTCATCCCTTGTGATTTCAGCCTCAGGCCACGAGGACGAGTCTCCTGCAGCCCCCCCCCCCCCTCCATGACTTCATTATTCCTTCCTCCGTCTTCTCAGCATCCTTCTTACTGTAGGCTGAAAATCATCCAGACGGAGGAGAATGCAGCTTTACCCCTGCTGGGTCTGAAACAGGTCTGGGGTTTGGGTCAGTGCCTCCTTACTGTGAGGTTAGTAAAGGTTCAGTTTTACAGGCAGTGAGTGTGACTCGAAGGTGGGCGGGTTAAAGGAAAAGAAATTTAGTGCATCCACAGCGTAGAATAAAGTTTGTTACCAGGAGGCAACAAATAAAACAGAAGAAGCTGCAGGAGGACCTGATGGGAAAACTTCCCTCCCACTCCTTTCTCATGTTTGTGTGAGGCTGAGGTGGGCGAGAGAGCGAGGTTTGAACTTCTCTCTCTCTCTCTCTCTCTCTCTTCATTCATTACTGATATGCTGTTTGGAACGTATCTCACGTCAGCGACACCACAAACGTGACATCATGAAGACAGCGTGGCGTTGGCCTGAGATGGGCGACCGTAGTGATGGAGAAACTGAGATCACTGATATAATGGGCCGAAAGAGCTGGACCTCCGATCAGGATCCTCCTGAGAGTCCTCCTGCTGCGTCCAATCAGGATGGAGACCCCGGGCTGGACCAGGTGGATGGACACGTCCAATATCAGGAGACAGGTCGAAGTTTTTTTATAAAAGTCTCTCTTCTGTCTCATCTGTGATGTCATTAGGACCCGGAGCAATGGGAACTCTGTCCAGGAAATAGTCCAGCACATCTCCAGCTGGGCGGAGGCCGTTGTTAGTTTTGGATAGTTTATATTATGCTGAGCTAATTTTCTCAGGCCGCGGCTTCATATTAAAATTTATCATCAGACTCTCAGCAGGAAAAGAAATACAATTTCTGCCTTTTTTCGTAGTGAGAATAAATCCAAAACTGTAATATTGAGTTGGTCTGTGTGTGACTGTCAGGACACAAAAAGTAATCTGTCTGCAACACACACACACACACACACACACACACACACAAAGGGTTGTCATTTTACTTACTGGTCAATCACAGAGCTGAAAGCATAAACAACAGGGGATTCAGGTCAGCAGTGAAAGCAGAGCAGCTAAGGAGATTCCCCACGCTGGAATATTCAAGCGGCCTCTGCCGGGGCTTCAAATGGGAGACGGCAGTAAGTCAGGATTGGATTTGGGTGCTGCAGTAAAACCATCTCCGACTGCTTTATCTCCTCCACTGCCTGGGCAACTGCCTCTCTACCCCTCTGAAGGGAATTAGGCTATTAAAAACCACACACATGCATGCTGGACCCACACGCTGTGTACACAACGTGTGGGTTAACAAATCTGTTAACAAGCTTCTGTTCGGTAAGAACTTCTCCATTTAGAGATAGTAGAGATTCTGAATTGTACATTCAAAGTACAGTGATCGACTCAGTCGTCTTCATTTCAGGTTTTTAACCAAATCCAGCATGAACCAAAGAAAATCATCAGAGGAAAAGTATGAATTAATGAGCGTTTCCATCCACCGCCATTATGCAAATATTAGGAGATGGTGCATGGAGATAAACAGCTGGTGCAGCTCGCTTTGCTATTGGGTACCATTAAACCAGTGTGAAGGGAAATGACTGGAAAAAAGAGCCAATTAAATGAGCAGCAGTCATAAAAAATGCATTTTGCCTGTATTGATACAAAAACTTTTCCACCTCAGCCAAGTGTTCTGCTGTGCTGTTTTTCATATTCATTATTTGTACTCAGGGTTTTTACTGAGCGTAAAACAGGCCGGTAAAAATTCCCCGTTTATAGAGTTTAATGTTTCTCTGAGAGGTTCGACGGTCGTGTCCTTCATAACGGCAGGAAAACCTTTGAATGGTTTCAACTTTCGGCCAGTTTTGATATGAAACAATATGGTGGACGTAAACGTTGACTTTCGTGCTAACTGTGCTGCATTTTCCTTTTGACTGGCTGAAGCTGTTGCTTTGCTGGTTGTTGGCAGCCGAATTGTGGGCGTTGACGAGGCAACATTTGGGTTGGAAGCTGCAGGTTGCAGCAGGAAGAGAACGCACATGCACGCGCTTTCTGTCCTTTTGTTTCCGAGCCATGAAAAAGATGCAAACACAGCAAATGTACATTAGAAACACGAAGAGAAGAGTCTGAAAGCAGAAATGACAAAGAGAGGATTTACTGCTTGGAGGTCAAACCTGTCAAACCAGACTGATATCTGAGGTCTGAGGTCCACAGACTCATCATCTCAGAGGCCGAATCCATAAATACAGTCACCCGAGATCAGCTCCAGTAGCTGCTCTTCTCTGACCGATCCACAAATATACGGAGAACCTTTCACAGACTGTCTGTCAGAAGAAGAATCAGACAACGACGGCACAGTCAAAAGGAACTTCAACCTTTTCTACATTACATCCAGAAACACAGAAGAGAAAATATACTGTTAGCGTTTCTCAACCATTCAACATAATGAGAGAGAGAGAGAGAGAGCATTTTATATCGCCACCCAGAGGAAGTCCAGACCGGACAAAGTAAGGAGACACTTTGGTGAATCAGTGGGAGAAAGTTCAGTCAGAGAGGAATAAATACTGAGACCACATGATTCACTGACGGACATCTTCAGGTTTTCTGCAGCGTTGGACAATCTGAGGTCCAGTTGGACAAGTCACATTTTTGGTATGAATCTGTGGCAGCCCATCCAATATATGAAGAGGCTGCTGCGACTAAAAACTCACAACTGACCTCAAAGAGAAACGAGCAACATGGAGGACACCACAGAAGAAGAAAACAGGACTAACAGAAAACAACACAACAACAGCTGGATGGTTTTACCTGAAGTGGTAAAAGGTAATGCTGGTGAATATTCTCTTACACACACACACATACATACATATCCCTTGAGCTCTGCCCCCCCACCCCCACTGGAGGCCAACAGATTCATTTGCACTCAATTATAAACCCAATTGAAATTTCTAATTCAAAACCTGTGAGGGAAGCTGAATGCATCCATTACCCCGTTAATTGAATCCAAGTGGAGGAAGCAGCCGACTGAATATGAAAATGTTTTCCTCATATCGAGTTCACGGAGCCTCTCAGCTCCAGATGCTGATAAGTTACATCTGTTCAGGGTTCAGGTTTTTGAGATCTCTGACAGTTTAACACATTATTTTTTAGATTCTGATCATTTTGATTGGAATGTGGAGAGAAACAGGAAATGGGGAAGAGGACAGGAAAGAGTCCAGCCAGCCGGGAATCGAACCAGAAATCCTGCTCAGAGCTTTTGTGTCCACGTGGTTTAAGCTGGAAACAGCAGGCCGCCCTTTTTAACACATTTTTAACCAAACAGTACAAATGATTTGTTGAAAATGGGTCAAAAACACTTCAGGGAACTTCTGTAAATATGTGATGTATTCAGGTGTCACCCGTCAATTGTAGCGTCTGCCACTGACTATAAACAGACTGAAAACACGCTCCAATCCAGCAACATTAAAGTTACCATTACCCACAATGCAACACTCTGGAGAGGAACATGGCTCTCTGGTGTACGGGGGTCATATTTATCACCCTGAAGCAGCTGAGTGGTTCCTTATTTCTGATATCAGACTTTGGCTCCACATAATTCATAGTTTGGTCTGAAACACAGAATATCAACAACTGCAGCGAGAAGGATCAACCACAGGACCACAACCTACCTGTCTCTGTCACACACACACACACACACACACACACACACACACACACACACACACACACACAATCAGATGGCCGGCCTCGCCGTTTGAATCAGGGAGAAGCAACAAGCCTCCGATCTGAGGATCCAGGAGGATTCACCCAGTTCACCAGCAGAGCCGAGCAGATGGAGGCAGAGGATGAGCACAGAGGATGTTTTTGCTGCCTCAGAAATGGGGTCACTTGCGTAACATAAAGGTTTAAGAATGATTAACACTGCTGGCGTGAAACTGTAAGTAAATCCAAATTGTGCATGAATAAATGGTTATGATGAAAGCGCCTGTGTTTCAAAAAAAAAAAAAAAGATGTTTCCAGTCGTGACACAGAAAAGAAACTTTGATCTTACAGCCAGTCTGACATGGCACGTAGGCACACACATCACACCCCCACAGTTCAAAAGAAACTCGCCTCATAAAGCATTATAATCCCTTATTCTCTTTTAAAGTGTCCGATCAGACCGGATCAGTCTCCCCTCAACTCAGGACTCTTCAACGTGGAGTCTGATTGTGACTCAACTGAAGTGCAAATAAATAAAAACAAAAACATCAAACACAAATCACTTTGTTGTCAGCAGTTCCCCTCCTGTGAGCTCAGGTCCAGTCCTGGACCGGTTCAGGTGAACGCTGGACTCTCCTGCTTCCACTTAAAGGGCAGCATTTTAAGTGACTAACTTAATTCCAATCTTTTCCTAATTTTAGATTCAACACGCACTCGTCTCACCTCCGGGGCTTTGATTTAAATTAATCCACTCTGATGATGAGAAAAATCGAGACATATAAGCTCGTAATGTTCAAATGGAGATTTCTCATCATGTTTTACCATCAAGTCCGTCCAGAAATAGACTCCTTCTCTCTACAGTCTTCACTCAGACCTCTGCTGACTGATAACTTCCTCTCCTGCGTGAGCGGCTGCTGGACGTTTTCAGACCATCAGCTCCGTCGTGTGATAGAAAGTGTGTGTTGAGCAGTAAATGTGACTGAAAGCATCAAATAATGACGAACAACGTCTGTGAAGACGATTCAGGAAAAGTGACGGCAGCTAATTTCACACAGTGGTTTCACTGCTGAATCAAGTTAACACACACACAGACACACACTTCCAGAGACAGTTTAGTGCAGCAGCACTGCTGAGATGTTTTGTCATGAAATGGGGGGGGGCTGACGTGGAGCAGATGGGATGGCGGTGGGCGGGGACACAAAGGTGAGAGGAGCCAACATGGCGGCAGGTCAGGATGTTTAGCTGCAGATTAAAGGGCTTCATGGAGACCACACAGTACGACAATCAGCACGCACAACACATAACACATTATAATAAACAGGAAGTTAGCTGCAATAACACAAACAGACACACAGAGAAAAGGAAAACCAGGACCAGGACCACCGATGTTTTGGTTTTATCTCCGTCTGTCTGGGAGGTTTGAGAAATCAAAGTAAGATGATAGTTATCGTGAGCTGATGGATCCCAGCAGGAAGTGGATCAACGTGGGAGCGATCCAAAAGATTCAGGTCCTGGAAGCCAGAGCTGGGATGGAGGATGGGAAGATCTGCATGAGGGCCAGACCTCCGATCGGATGGTCGGAGGTGGTGAAGGTGGTATTTGATGAAAATACAACGAGGGGTGAGGAGGAGAAGGACTTCTGCTGAACGTTCCCCTTTCTAACTGAACGGGTTTGTTGAGAGGATGAAATTCTCCTCTTCTGGTTTAGTGGGTGTCGAATTAAGAACGACATCCTGCCAAACCAAGTGTGAACTCTTTTTCACTCTTTTTCATTCATCAGATGATTTTCTTTCGGCCCAGAGCAGCAGCAGCAGCTCTGCACGCTCCGCTTCACTCAGATTACACAAAACATTCACATTATTCAATTCAGCTACAGCCGCTCTGAGATCTTATTTCAACTTGTCCAAGTTAGCAAAAATCACCATTTTAGATTTCGCTCTGGCACGCACGTCTTTTTGTGAGCTGTGGATTCTCACTCCATGCCGTTGGGGGTTCAGAGGAAATTCTGTGATTCTTTCATCCTGATGCGTCTGTGTGAGCTCCATCCAACGCCGCGGACTTCCCCTGCAGAGGTGAGCGCTCACGCTGAGGTGGAATAATCAAATAGCATTCTACACAGTTAGCGTTCCAATGTGATTAAGCCAGGTTGCCATTTGCAGAGACTAATTTGGAATGAATTGTGATTAGCTTATTTCCACACTCTAAGGCATTATGCATCTAAATGGGACACATATTAAGCAGCTGGGAATATGACAGCGGCAGGTGATTCCCCTAAGTGCTGCACTTGAGTGTTTGTCTCTCTGCTTTCACTGTGATGGACCCATTTACCTGTGCGAGCAGGAGACCGCAGAGTCTGCCCTTTATTTGAGAGTATTTTGGGTTGCGGGGCTCAATTTTTCTACGGCAGTTGTTTCACTGGAGGGATTAATGCAGAAGGCTTCCATCCCTCCCACTGCGGCAGAGGGTGGATTTGCTATTTACCCCAGTTAGTATCGGTGTGGAGCTGTGATGGAAAGGCCTGTGGGGCCGCGGAGAGCCACATCACACCAGAGAGGGAATTATAAGTTGTGTAATTTGATTAGAAGGCCGCCCTCCCTCCTCCCTCTGGCTCAGGTTCAGAGCAACGTGACCTTAAAGTTTCAAAGTCTTTAATTTTTGTCCCCAAAAAGGTCAAAGTCTCTAATCTTCATCTTCTCTGGAAGTGAAACGGACAGAAGAGGAGCGAGGACACCGTCTCCCTGCTGATGTTTCTGCATCATCCCCTCCTTAGATCTTAGCTCGTGCTAACTTCCTGTCTTCTGTCCGTGTGCTCCGACAGAGTGACTGATGTGGATCGTTATTCGGCTCTTTATCGGATGAAATCCACCTTGGCGCTCCGTCAACGCCACCCAGAAGCCATTAAATCCAGCTGCAGCGGCGGATCCCGGAGGAAACAGAAATAACTGACGGGGAAAGTCGCTCCGCAAAATTAAAGGAACTGTTTATTTTGTTTGTCGTGCTAAGATTTCACTTTGACGTCAGTCTAAAAAGGTCATAAATATCTATACAACTTTATGATTTGATGGGATAAACCCGACACGAGGCTGTCGACAGACAAACCATGTTCCAGGTAATAAGCACACAGACCATTTCCAATTTTCAGTCGACTTTCCTGAAAAAGAAAATTGCTTCTATTTCAGCGTAGCTGCAAAAAGGAAATGTGGCTTATGTTTGTATGAATTCACTGAGCTGTCTGGACGGCTGCTGCTGCTTTCAGGTTTATTAATCCGCTCTGAAAGATGCTTCAGATCCTGAAAGGCTGCCGGAATAAGAGATCTTTTTAAAAACCGGAGCTCGGAGTCTCAGTGAGAAATAAAAACAGCCGCAGATGTTCACAAACACAGTGCAATTAAAACCACCAGCAAGTGGAGCTCCTGGTGTCCTGACCAAACTTTCTGCCCGTCTTCATACGGTGAAGAGAATCTCTCCTCTGACGCTGCAATCAACCGAGGAGCTCAGTAAATCCCAGCAGCCCAGGACAATAAGAGCAGCGGCGAACACCTCGGGCGCAGTGCGTGCTGGGATAGCTCCGCCGAGGCAAGTGAGAGAAGAAGCCCTGATGGCTCCATCAGCCAATGACAATAATCGGGGTATAAAAACACGGCGCTTCCTCCGAAGACACTTTTTATTTTTAAAAGGTGGAACGAAGCTCTAATTTGGATTGTTTTCACCAACAACAAGATTTAAGGTATGAAATGATGCAGGATCGGACCTTTGAGGGTTCGCAACTGAAATTTGTTCCACAACACACAGAAACTTTTCTGCACTCGGACAGCTGAGCTGTTTATTTTGGGACAGAAAACCTGAAGACTAAATCATTTATCTTTGGTTTTATGAACAAAGGATTATCTGAGCGTCCGTGAGCCGCATTTATCACTTCACAGGGTTTTAGTTTTTGGTCGCCGTTTGTCATGTCGGAGCTTTAGACTGAACCCAAAAAACAAAAGAGACAAAAGGCCTGAAGGGTGGAGAGCAGATAGGAACAAAACACACACAGGAAGTACGAGACACAACACTGTGGCAACACACAAAGGAGAGCCGGTGAATAAACACAGCAGCTGATGAACAGATGAGCTGCAGGTGAGAGGAGGAACCAGGTGAGCTGATGATGAGGCCACGCCCCCCCCAAACAGAGAGAAGGACGGAGAGCCTTTAACTCACAAACACAAATAAAACCAGAAATTTTGAATGTCAAAGGATCACGCCTGCGTCTGAACAAAGTGAACAAACAGTTTGTCATCACAAGCAAGGTTCATTTTAGTGAAAGTGTCCCCCCCCAAACCCAAACACACACACACACACACACACACACACACACAGACACACACCTGAACAGTCTGGAATTGAGAGCATTTAACGGGAGATTGCAGCCGATTTCACTCTTGAGGGAACTCGCGGCTGCAGCGGTTGTGGCTGGATGGTGGTGAGCGGTTGTCTAGGCCACGGCTCACAGTCCCCCGGGCCCCCCCCCGGGCCCCCAGGCCCCCAGGCCCCCGAACACACCGAGATCTGAATCCAATCCAGAGTCTGATGGATTGGAGGACAAATTGACAGTGTCAGATTTCATATCACAGCAAGCTGAGCGAGGCCAGGAGCAGGACTGTGGTCTAATAAAGAGAGGACAGGGCGCCTAAGGGTGCTGGTGGTGGGGGGGGGGGTCTGTCTGTGTGTGTGTGTGTGTGTGTGTGGGGGGGGGGTCTGTCTGTGTGTGTGTGTGTGGGGGGGGTCTGTCTGTGTGTGTGTGGGGGGGGGTCTGTGTGTGTGTGTGTGTGTGTGTGTGGGGGGGGGTCTGTCTGTGTGTGTGTGTGTGTGGGGGGGGTCTGTCTGTGTGTGTGTGTGTGTGGGGGGGTCTGTGTGTGTGTGTGTGTGTGTGTGTGGGGGGGGGGTCTGTGTGTGTGTGTGTGTGTGTGTGTGTGGGGGGGGGGGGGGGGGGGGGGGGACATGCTCATTCCTGCAGCTCCATGCAGATGAATTATGAAATGAAGAAAAACAGCAACCCCAGCAGCACTGAGTGGCCGCTGCCCATGCAGCTGCTCCTGTGCTGCAGTTACACAACCTTTGTGCAGAGGTGGTGGTGGTGGTGGTGGTGGTGGTTAGGCGGGGGGGTATATGCTGACAGGGCCTCGTCATTAAGCTGCTGTGTCAGTCTGAGATGGGAGAGGCCTCCAACCATCAGAGCTCTGACAGCAGAGATGAGAGCAGATGGTGCCATATGTACACCAGACAACATGACTCTGCAACACAACGACAGCAATGCAGCTACAGCAACACAACTACAGCAACGCAACTACAGCAACGCAGCTACAGCAACACAACGAAAGCAACACAACTACGGCAACACAACTACAGCAACGCAACTACGGCAACACAACTACAGCAACGCAGCTACAGCAGCACAACTACAGCAACACAACTACAGCAACGCAACTACAGCAACGCAGCTACAGCAACACAACTACAGCAACGCAGCTACAGCAACACAACTACAGCAACACAACCACGGCAACACAACTACAGCAACACAACCACGGCAACACAACTACAGTAAGACATGGGAGAATCCACAGCACCAGGTTGGAGAGAATAAATATTTCCGTCTCTTCCCTTTCGTGGGGCTCATCTGCCCCCTGGTGGCCGTGGAGGTGGAAGTGTCTGCAGCAGGAAGTCATCAGACATCAGACAGGAAAAAAACAAAAAACAGTTGGGGCACATTATGTCAACACAACACAACACAACACATCCAAACAGTTCTGATTTCCATTGAACTTTACAGCAGATGAATGTGTGTTAACGGCCCTGAAGCTCCGAGCTCAGAGGGGAGATTAAATTAGACAGAGGAGATGAAAGAGGAAGACATTTTATCCTGCAGAGCAGAAGAGTCCTGGCATGGATCCACACACACACACACACAGACACACAAACAGGACATAAGATGTTGTGTGTTTGGTGTCAGGCTGCAGATTATCTTCGTACATCAGAAACAAAGCTTCAACATTTGGAGTCTGCCATTTCTGGTGAGTGGAGGTGGCGTCATTAGGCTCCGCCCTCTTCCTCCCGCCATCCCGCTGCTCTGGTCTTTCTAAACTAATTAACTCTGCAGCTGCTGTGTTGGCAGCAGCAGACATCTTGATGGCTTTTAGACACACACACACACACACACACACACATGAAGGTGAGGCTGCAGGGCTGCTCAGGAAACTTCATGTAAATCATTAATTCATGAGTCTTAATGGGATCCGACTGGAACTTTTCATGAACTTCAGGAGACGGATCGTCTCTCAGCTGCTTTCTGTTGTCGTCACCGTTTGTTCCTGTTGGACCTTTAAACACGGCGGAGGAACTCAGACAACAACACGCCCGTTTGTACTGAGTCACACATGCAAACAGAACTAATATATTTTTTAGTATAGTCATGGGGGGGGGGGCTGCAGCCGGAGCTCAGGCCTCAGGCCTCAGACTCGGAGTTCGAACTCTGTGCCGCTCCAACAATTTGCAGAATCAAGTCTTTCACGGTGCCCAAAATGAACATCCATCAACGTCTGATAGAGAAGACCATCAAGAGTACGTTTGAATGTCTTGTTGGGAAATGCTGATGGATGAATTCTTCATTTGGAGTCCCTGAAGGATCCTTCAAGAGAGGAAAGGACCTAGGGTAGGAAGGAAGGAAGGACTAATCCCAGGAGGATTATTTCTCCCCAAGCGCCTCCATTAGGTTGATGTTTGCAGTTCAGAGCCAAATGATAGCTGTTAAATGATTCAACAGCCACCAACAGCATGATACATTTAACAGAAGAAGAGCAAACAGCTGTTGACGCTAAAGCTGCTAACAGATAGCAGCTTTAATTTCGACCTCATCCGTCTTCTCGTAGCCGGCAGCAATAAAGACCGAACTCTGAAGTGTTGACCTTTTAAATCCTCAGAAGTTCTTCATGCAGATAAACTCTTTATATTTCATATTTCCCTCCTGGAGGAATGACCTTTATTTTGAAAACATCCTCTGGCCAATTTTAAAATGATCTCAACATGACTGAAATTACAAACTAATTTTGGACTCGAGGTTTTTGTAGCAGGACTCATTAGATATAGACGCACAACAGAAAGAAACACAACGATGCAGCAAAAACTGTTTGATACGAGTAAAAGATTTATTTCACTTTTTTTTTTCTCTTTTAAATATCAACAGCTTAGTTTGAGGAATCAAAGACATCAAGGAACGGGACACAGGAAGGATGGAGGAGGCTCATGTGACGGACGGACAGACACGAGGGACAGATTCAGGTCTGGACTGACTCCATGTTTGTTTTGTTTCAGGAGGAACCACAAACACAAAAACCTTCAGTGTCCGATCGGCCTGCTGGGACGACGAGGGGGGGCAGAGGTCGGGGCTAACGGGGGCAAGTTAAGCAGCTACAGAGACACAAGGGCATCACAACGATCAGAGACAACGAGCAGGACAATCACAACACAATCTCACACACACTTCACTGGACATGAGCAGTGAAGTTAACCCCCCCGACTTCACCTGAGTCAAGCTCAGGTAAGACGGGGGGGGCTCCAACCAGTGACCTGGTCTATCTGACAGGAAGTGAGGGGGCGGAGCTGAGGGTGGAGTCACACAGGCACTTGAGAGAAATGACAAAAACACTACAAGTTCTGTTAAGGCACAACAGACACACACACACACACACACACACCAGTCTTTGGGACAAGAACAGCTTGATTCTCTCAGTGAGCACACACACACACACACAACAACAGACCCACAAACAGTGTTTCCTTCAGACTCTGTAGGGGGTGCTGCTGAGCTTTCAGCCGTTAAACATGAGCTTCGTCTCTCCAGATGTCTCTAAAATCTCTCTGAGAATAATCTTTCATTTATTCATCTGTTCTTTAAGCTTCAGTTTAGGAAAAAAAATTACGCTTTTTTTTTTTTTTTTTTTTTACAGCTCATGATTCTTTAGAAGTCAATAAAACAATAAAGCATCTATTAGGTGCAATAATGTAAAATCAATAAAATCCAACGCTCCGGCTGTGTCTCAGTTCAGGGGCTGCATCTGGAAACCAGGCCATGGCCAACATATCCCAAGATTCATCGCAAGTAATGAAACTAACACGGCAGCAAACTGCAGAGGAGGCCGAGGGTCGCTGTTTGTTTGAGCTCAGCTCGACTTGAGGAAGCCTGAAGGATTCAGCTCCTGAACTGTGACACAGTTTCTCCTTCAGAGGAACAGCGGTGGCCTGAAACTGTTTCCTACAACAATAATGACAACGCACATCAGCGCTGTGGGTCTTTTTTTAAAGACTGATTGCGTTAGTGTTTGTCTGCCACAGTTCTTCCTCTGGTGTCGATCTAAATCAGTGACTCTGAGACTTTTACAGCTCCGACAGAATCTCATCTGTGTACTCAATATGAAAAAAGTAAAATATACAAGTAAAAAAATCAGTTTATCACACAACAGCAACAAGTAGTTTGTGTTATCTTGTAAAATACATTCGAATGCTCCCTTTACATCGACCAAAAGAGAAACATAGAGCTGCTTAGCAGAGTTATGTTTCCACTAAGAACAGGTTAGAATCTGAAGAATAAAGCTGGTTATTCTTCTGTTCTGCATTTTAATGTTTTTTCTTTTTAAATGTCAAACAATCCCACGAACACGAACAATGAAATAATCTGAACTCCTCAGTCATTCATCCAAATGTTTAAAAACCCCTCAGAAATATAAAATCTGGTCATTTCCTGTCAAACGTTAGTCGAATAGGAGTGAACTGGATCTGTCGGGGCCATTTTATAACCGACGATTCGGGATTCATTTAAAATAAACTCACGTTGGAGTCGTGGAGGCCGTTGGGGCAGATTTGTTGGCTGTAGAAATGAAGTTGAATCAAACAAACATGATTAAAGTTAAAAGTCGATCGATTCTTCATTTTCATCATCATGCAGAGAAAACACAGTGAAGAGGCAAAAACTGGAGCTGTGCCTTTAAATGCACCGGCCTGTATCTGGGGACTACTTTACGTGGCGGATGGTGGTGCATCATCATCATCCGTCCTGTTGTGAGGGACCAAATTACTGCGAACTAACAATGTTGTTGTTGAACACTGTTCGGATGACGTGTCCTCAACAGCAGCAGCTCAGTGTACGAACAGTCTGTCAAAAAATCAGAGGCCCGATTGATGAATTCAAGCCCAATAATCAATAAATCAGGGGCGGAGCCTCCACGCTGACAGCATAATGATGATAATATGAAGTGAAGTTGATGTGACTGAGTTTGAGCTGTAAAAAAATTTATATATCCAGTTTTTTTACTCATCAGGTTAATTTTCTGTAAACCAGCCGTCCCTGAATGGAGTGATGCATATTTGAGGCATTGTGAGTATTCATAGCAGCAGGACGGTGTGTGTGTGTGTGTGTGTGTGGGATTGACGTAAAATAAACAACAGCGCCCACGTTGGTCGTAGTGACGTGGCGTGACGCGGTGACGCACTGCTGTGTTTTTAACAGGTTTCCGACAACAATGCGGCTTTTGTGGGCCGGAGGAAGAGGCTATATCAGGCTGCAGATGAATACCTGATAACAGGATCAATTCATGGGATTGGCTGACAGTGAGAAAGAACCGTAGAAGAGGATCAGCTTCATCCCTGAACCTCCACTGTGAGGCTGTAACGGGGAAAATGGCACAACTCTGCTGTTACGTCACCAGATGTCAGCCACAGCTGCTTGGCCAGAATAAATCAGCACCTAAAATCAGCAGAGGTAATTAGACACAGTGAACACACACGGACACGCTCACTGTGCACACAACCGACAAACACACATTCACAAATGGGTGCTCACCAAAGCATGTGTTCACACACACTCATAGAGAGCATGACGAGTTGTTTAACTCTCATAGAATCTGGGATGTGAATGTCGTTGGAAATGAATGGAATATTGATAGTGACTTATAGATAATTGGAATATTTCATTATTTCCCTTCATTGGTTTGAACCTAAAGTCGACTTCGCTCCTGTTTCCTGTCAATCAGCTCGTATCTGTTTGTCTCACTCGCTCTTGTGCTCAGTGATGGTGGACGACGGAGCGGAACAGTCTACACCCTGAACCCTCCATAGTTCACTACTTTGTTTACGTGGAGCAGAAAGTAGTGCGCTACAAAGTAGAGTGTCTGTTGACGTGCCCCCGTCCCACTTTAAGATGCAGAGTGAGGTGACTGTGTGGCGGTTAAGACCGGGGGAGGAGGCCCCTCTTGTAGGCCAGCAGGCCGGCGGTGGCGGCGGCGGCGGACAGGAAGGCGGAGACGCCCATGAACTTGAGGAACCCCCCGACTGAAGGCAGGTTCCTCTCCCAGAAGGTGGTGACGAAGGGGAGCGCTGGAACTTCCTGGCAGGGGAGGAGGGAAGGAGACGGTTACATTTATCAAGCGTCTGTGTTTATTTTAAGTATGTAAATATTTAGAGAAACGGTCCTCACCACGCTCTGAGGCTCCGTCTGCCAGATCTGATTCTGGTGGATTTTACCCATCTCATACATGACCTGCAGCAGAACAGAGTGGGCGGAGTCAGTCAGGACACTCGCATCATTTATTATCTCGCAAACAGAGCCGGCCGATGCTGCGGCCGGTGGAGGTGGAGGGAGATAAAGTGAGAGGCAGCAGGTGGTGCAGGATCACTGAGGAGCAGGTTAAAGTGTTTTACTGAGCGGCATGAAGGGTTTATAAGCAGCATCCATCGGTTGGGGGGGGGGGGGGGGGGGGGAGTCAGAATCAAACAAACAAGCTCTGTCTGGTGTTTTCCAGATACACATGGAGGAGGAGCAGCATCTATAAAATCTGAGGACAGAGACTGGAGGCGGCCGGCGCTCTGACCTCTCTGGCGGCTCTCTCTCCGGCCTGCACCGCCCCCTCCATGTAGCCGCTCCACTCGGTGGCGGTCTCGGTGCCGGCGAAGTACAACCTGCCGACCGGCTCCCTCAGCACCCTGGTGACAAACACAGAGAGCGTCTGAGGTCACAGCTGATTTATGAGCTTCAGAGGTGGACTGGGTTTATGTGTGTAAACTAAAGACTTAATGGACTCTGAGAGACACCATCTTGGATTTGTATTAGGACAAATTAAGACACAACCACAGCAGGACATGAAAAGTCCACACGGTCTAATGGTGGACGTTAGAGGCCAAAATGGAAGAGAGGATCAGCTGATTTCTCCTGATTGGCTGACGGAAAACTACACTGAGATGGTTTTTAGTTTTAGAAACTAAGAATAAATCTTCTTATGGATGAAGCCTTCAAATTAAAAGACCAGCTGAGTTAAAATACAGACCTTTAAATATCTGTGTGACTCACCTCCCATACTGGGTCAGGATCCCGGGGGGGAAATAAGCTGTGTAGCAGCCTCCTGAATATTCTTCCTCACACCAGTTCTTCTCCTCATAGTGCACCGGCTGAAAGACACAAGTGAAAGGGTGAAGACATGACTGGGTGAAGTTAACCTGCAGTGAACGGAGGAGCTGCAGAAGTTAATAAAAACGGTTCATCACTTTGATGACTAATGTATGAAATAAACAAAGCTCGGTTGTACGTTTGTTCAGGCTGGTGGAAATTCACTGTGAAAGAAGTGTGTGTGATTGAAACTCACATGCAGAGCCTCCTCTGAGCCCAGAACTCTGGAGTAGATCTCACAGATCATCTTCAGTCTGAGGACACAGAGATAAGAGTTTGGATTAGACCGATCCTGCAGTCTGAGTCTGGGACAGCTGCTCTGACGTCACCCACCTCTCTTTTTTGCTCAGCACCAACAGTTTTCTGCACTTACGGGCGAGAATGAATCTGTAAGAGACAGAAAATGATCCACTGAAGAAACCACCACTGTGAACTACACCGACACATCTGGACACACCAGTCCAACCTTCAGAAGACGTCCTGAGATTCTCTGTCCTTTAGTCGTGTTTGTTAAAAACACTGTTCCCAGCTGAAATCGCCGATTGTGTCCAAATAACGAACTGTTATCTCATCAGCATATTATTATTCTTACACGTGTGCAGTCGGCTGTGAGTCCAGAAGCCCCCAAACAATTCTTCTACACATCAAAAGTCTCCTCTTGGTTTAAACTTCATTAGAAAAAAACTTGCTCTTTCCTAAAAGCAGACGGGGGGTTAACTCTGATTGAGCTTCATTATCTTCGTTTTCTTTGTCCCTGATCCGTATTGAGACCGGTGTTACTTATCCAGATTAGAGATAAACTCATTATCTGCTTCACTACGTCAGGACAGAAGGGTCACTTGTGTTGTAAGAGCAGAAGCCCATACACTTCAACGCATCCTGACTTCTATTGTGTTAATGTTACAGTATCTACGTCATTTTGTAGTTCTGTATTCACCCCATAATAGCGGGAACACTCCCATCAGGCTTTGTGTCATCCAGAGTCAGGCCAATGGGAGCGCCCTCCTCCTCAATCACCATGCTGCCGCAGTAACCTGAATACACACATCGTCAACAAAAACAACAACAACAACGTTAAAGAGGAAATAATCTATAATAGATAGAAAACGCTGCTCTGAAGGAGGAACTGAAGTTTGTGTTTGTCCTCCGAGCTGCTGAGACGTGAGCCGGTACGTGATAAAGGAATGAATAAATCATCTGGAAGGTCTGAATATGAACGACCACAGACGGGTCAGAGAGAGTCGGGTGGTCGTATCTATGAGTAGGATTCAGAAAAAAAACGTTCAATCTGCCTAAAAACAAAAGTTCTGAGTCTGACTGAGCTGGAATTCTTTTTAGGAAAATATTTGTGTTGCTGTGGGTCTAATATTGTTCCTCCTGCTCACCCTTTTCCCTCCAGAAGTTCTTTTTGTAGTAAACCATGCACTTGATGACCGAGCCCATCGGGACGCGGTGGATCAGCTGGTTCCTCAGCGGCGGCAGCTCGGGGTTAAAGTGCATCTTCAGGTTCAGACCAGGAGGCGTGGCCACGATCACGTACCCGGCCTGAGAGAGAGGGAGGACATAAACAGGACGGCGTGAGCTGCATCCCATAGCAGCAGGTTGCCGAGCAACCAGAGGATGGCAGCAGATAACCAGATGAAGTTGGAGCTTCAGACCGAGTTGGTGGAGAAGATGTCACTTCTATCTAACTAATTTATTTCTGCTACATCCAGACAACATGTACGAACAGAGTGTGTGTGGTTTTTTTTTTTTTTTTTGTCTTCGACTCAACAACACAAAACCACCAACAATCGTTAAATAAAAATGTCTGCTGGGTGATTTAAAGCACTAAATAAAAAATACATGAACACACATTTCAAAAGCAAAAGGCAAATCCAGAAAAAAGAAAAGTCAGTTAAAACTCTCTGTCAGAGATCAGAGATCATAAAGATCATAAATCGGAGTAGTGTGACATGATTAATGGAAAAAAAACAGGCACACCTTGGACTTTAATCTAATCAGGTTTTAGGAAGCACTGGACCATTTGAAATCAAATTTTATGTCCAAACCTGAACTACTAATGTCAAATAGAAGCAGTGGAGTAGAAATGAGAAGTACAGATATCACTAAGTTACAGTGAAGTGAAGGAGTTTGTGTTATTGTGTTGCTGCTTTGATGTTTACCATGTAAGTCTGTTTGTCCAGCGTCTCCACCACCACCATGTCCCCGGTCTGGTCAATCCTGTAGACCGGAGACTGCAGCTTCACTCGATCGCCCAGCTCTTTGGCCATGCACTCGCTGATCTGACTGGAGCCGCCCACAAACTTCCTCTCCTGCAGCAGGAGGATGATGGAGAGAGCAGCGGTCAGTCACCGAGCTCAGACAGCAGATTGGTGTGGACCGCAGGGACCTTCACGGCGGTCCACACCCTTTCCTGGGCTGACCCTGCTCAGATCATGACTCCGCCAGGCTAATAAAAAACTACATGTAGTAGGGAAGCCGATAAAATCTGTGGATTTGTCCGGGTTTTATTCTCAATTCAGCCTCCATCACTCACTGAGAACGTCTAAAACCAAAAAGGGAAAATGCATTTCCAAAAGCCGAGCTAATGGCTGCTGCTGCAGGCGGAGAGAGATTAAGAGCTGCCAAAGCCGTCGTACACAACATTAAATAGACGGCGACCTTTTCCGTAAGGTTAGTGTCAACATCTCTGTTTCCCTGATCAGAAACACATGCTGAACATTCCACTGTGGCATTTGGATAAATTCTCCAGTCGGCAGAAAATCAGGAAGTAAATAGACCTAAATCAGTGCTGGCAGTGCAGTACGGTGAGTCTGTGCTTGTCTTGTTTAATCTAAGACGACATGATTCTTGTTCACTTTCAGAGGAAAATATGTGACTTATATAACGCCGCACTCTAAAGGTCCCCTGTTTCAACTTCTCCAGTCTGCTTCGCGTCTCTACTAATGCTGGAATCGCTAACTGGCTAACTGTCAGCAGCGCTGGAGAGCAGAACCCGATTCCTGCAAGGTTGGATGGAGGTCCAGGGGGGCGGGGCTTAGGGCATGGCGGAGGGCGGTGACTTCTTTCTCGTGACATCATAAAGTTCAGGAAGTCCTGACGGCTGGTTTCTCTGAGGACTGAGTCCTCTGGGACTGAGTCCAGAGGCCTTGTCTCTGTTCATGCGTCAATATGAGAGTCAGGTCATCAGGACCTGCTCTGTCAAAACAAGTCCAAACAATAAGTAGAAGACATCTGGGGGTGTCAGGAAAGAGAACTACACCACACACACACTGGATTAATACAGAACCTGGACCTGATCTAGAACCAGAGACCAGATGGAGGTCTAACTTTAGACCGGATGGACATTTAAAGCTGCTCTCATCAATAATTCTGCAGCAGGGAACGCAGACTGATCTTTTATTTTGAGTCAAATTATACTAAAGCACCAAAAGCCTCCAAAAAAACCCCACAAAATCACAAAAAAATAAATAAAATGAAGATGTGGACGTCTCCCTTTAGATGATACGGCATGGTGCGGATAAATATCATGCACACAGACACACTAACATACATAAACAAGTGTGTGTGTCTGGAATGAGAACGCAGCATCGTCTGTTTATCCAAACACAACCCCAGTTTTTCAGTAACCATGGCAACAGGCCACTCAGCGCCAGAAGGTACGACGAACAAAGTGTGCGGCATGAAAACAGCTTTTGTCCGACTCATCATTATGCCGGCAGGAAACCAAAGTGAAAGTGTTCCACACATTCATGAAAAGTTTCAGGCAGCTTCGAACTACAGATTAGCATGAAACTCGTCTCAAGACAGTGAATATCAACAGATCCTTAAACGTGGCGGCTCAAAGTTCTGAAGATAAATTAAGTTTTATTTGTCATAAACTCCAAAGTGCATTTAACTTTCAGAAAATATTCTTTTAATTTAAATCAGAAAATGTAACGAAATTATGAGCAAAGTTTACAAAAAAATACAGCATCAGTAAAATAAAGATTCTTATTTCATCTTTTAGCTTCTAGTCTTTGACCTACCTGTCCTCCGTTGGAGGTGGAGAAGATCCTCATGGTTCCTCCACACTGTTTGATGTACCAGATGAACCACAGCACCGACACCTCGTGGGGTTCAGAGGTCACGTTCACGTTGACAAACAGTCTGGCGAAGTTACGGACGGTGCTGGGAGAACGAGAGAAGGATGATCATCATCCAAAGCCTTCGTTAAGCCTTCTGTCTCTTCGCTGCTGGTGAATCTGTTACCTGGTCCAGCAGATCTTCTCAAAGAGCTGCTGCATGGTCATGTGGTCCCACTCCTCGGCGTGCGGAGCTCTCCAGGGAGCCTCTCTGGGAACCTGAAACACCAGTGGGAAGATTAGCAGCAGCCAAACTTTTGGACAAAAGTAAAAGCAAACTGTCCTTTTACCTCTTTGCCCATCTCGTCTATCGTCCTCCACAGGTTGACGAAGTCCATCAGGACGAAGGGGTTCCACATGGGAGGGAAGGAGCCTTTGAACGGGTACGACTTTCCCTGTTGGACATACACCAACCCTCATTAAGAAAACCCTCAGCTGTCTTACACACACCGTCGTGGGTCCGTCATAACAAACAAACAAACAAGATGGCCGACGGCTCACAAACCGACGGGTGACGTCACGGTCGGCGAACACACAAACGTCACCTGGTTCTGCGGCAGGTTTGAGGGTCATTCTGCCAACCTGACTGCCTGATTGGCTGAATAAAGGCGGAGGACTTTATCGCGCCGCATGCTCGGGTTTCCTCTGGACCAGTAAACGTCCCGGTCCAAATCTGGACCCCATCCAGTTAAAAAAACCACCACATCTGGTCCAACTCTGAGAGAACGCTCCGGTCTGTGGTCTGTAGTATAATAGCCCAAAGGTTTTATTTTGATCCAACAGAAAAGAGCAGATCTCAGACGGAGACCTGAGAGGAAACAATCTGCTGGATAAGTGTCAACTAGCTTTTTACCGTCGACGTTCAGATATATATGGTTTTATTTTCTCAGCTAAAGTTATGTCATTATTAAAACATGCTCATGTTCTAACACACAAAATTCAGACATTTATTAGAGCTCTGGGATTTATTCAGATTTAAACAGCTGGGAATAATAAAAAGTGTCTTTATTAATCCCAGCGAGGGCAGAATTTGCCTTTGAAAGCCCAAATCTGTTGACCTCCACCTGACTTCCAGACTACTTAGTCATAATGACTGAACTCCGTCCAGAAAGGTGTGTCGAAACTGGAGGAACACTTTGGTTCACTGCCAGTTGTGCACCATTTTCCAATGAATTAAAAGATCCAGAGTCGGTCCTGATAGGGGCTGTTTATGAGTCTGAAGCTCTCAGCTCCATATCGCACAACCACACAACTGACTGACAAAAGCAGAGAGTGGGTGTTCTTATAGGGATCACTGTTACATGTGCCGACTAGCTGACACGGCAGATTTCATGTTAAAGTTGAAGGAGAAGAAAGAAAGCAGAGACTCATCCATCACATATCTGTGGTGAACGTCTTCGGTCTGAGGAGAATATTTTACTTCTCTCAGAGACGTTTTGTTTGGACTCCTAAATACTCTGCAGAGGAATCTGATACTAAAGTTGACCTCAGCGAGACTCAAGAAGTAAAATGTCACACCTCCAACCTCAAAGACTGGAAGCGTCATTCTGGACTTTAATGTAGAAACTTGATGTCAGATGTTTCCCTGAACTGAAGAGATGAAAAGAGACCTAATCAGCAGAAAACCATCAAATTACAGGCTGATTGAAGAGCTGTTGTTGGCTGCGTTTGAGTGAACTGTGCTCCACCTTCCTCATTTCTCCATCACTGGAAAAGGTCCAGCAGCTCCTCGAGAGGCTTCCCTCTCTGGATAAAGCTGGATATTGAAGCTATTTTAATGTCTCCATGTATCCCAGTCCAGTCCAATCCAAGGCCCCTTTTTTCTGCCGTCCACTCGTCATGTCTGAGCTCTGCAGGACGAGCACGGTCTCTGTAGCGTAACGTCATTGACATTTAGATTGACAAGTCATTTTGTTTTAAACCACGTTAAACTTCAGTTTCCCCTGAAAAGAAAGAACCAGTGGTTCAGTATAATGAATCACTGCTGCTGTTCTGAGGTCACTCTGATTCTGTTGTACCGAACAAGGCCGCAGCAGCATCGAGCCAATAATGGCCTCTTATTATGTAAAGTATCCCTTTTTGGCTTGTTATGTAATCTGTTGCTGTATTGTTGGAGATTCTTTGCTGAGCACAACAAACGGCTGTTTTAGCTTATTTGTCCTGAACATGACTGTGTGTCTGTTCTCTAGCTGTCATCTGGAAGTTAAGAAGTTAACTTGTCCATAAATGATTTAATACTGAAGAGTGAAGAGTGGTGTTTTAAAATAAAAATATATTATTGTTGGGTCTTTATTCGGACAGTGAGTGGCAGAGAGAGAGAAGAGTGACCTGGTCGGAATCGAACCTGGGAAGCTGCAGGTAAATTAAACAAATGCAGATCCATCAGGATGTTGTTACACTCCGATGAACACACAGAACATCGTGTCCTGAATGAGCAGTTTGAATTTCTACCTCAGGACACTCAGAACTACGGCCAGTTTAGAGTCACCAATGAACCCAAACATGATGTCTTTGGACGGAGGGAGGAAACCTGGAGACAAAGTGAACAAATGAGTAACTACAGATCTTTGTTTTCTTTGACAGAAATGCTTCAGAATATGATTAACAGACCATCAAACATTAAACGAATCTGATGGGATTAACTTTTGGAGAAATGAAACAGGAGGTTTGAAAAGGCTCGCAGACCATTTACTGTTTTTGTGAAGTTGTAACAGATGAGGAAATGGAGGGTTTCCTGTGTGGACGTTAGGTTTGATTAAAAATCGTTTACTGATTCATTATCATTTAAAGAAGGAATAAACGGTTCATCGTCCTTCGATCGCTGCAGTGTTTTAATTATCTCACGGAGTCAGAGACAGCAAAACACCGGACACAGTGAACACAGTGTTTCAGCTCCCGCCGTCCAGCATCTGTCGAACAACAGATCTGTCTCCATGGCGACGGCAGCCCGGTGAATACAGACGGAGATGTGCAGAGCTGCTTTCAGCTCGAATGAAAACATCTTTTGTTTTATACTTTT
Organism: Remorina albescens; assembly: GCA_034769265.1. NCBI lineage: Eukaryota > Metazoa > Chordata > Actinopteri > Carangiformes > Echeneidae > Remorina > Remorina albescens. The sequence continues at coordinate 24,106,694 of CM068481.1, read as the reverse complement.
ACTGCAGCGTCAGTGGTCTTATCTTAAAGGTTCATGTTTTAACTTCTCCATCGAAGGGTAGATGTCCATTAAAAGATTTATTTATAAATCATCCACCTTCAGACCGTGTGGACCTGAGCAGCAAATTAAACTGAAGTAAGTATCACTGAATTTAGGTCAGAAATATTGTTGGCTTTGGTAAATCTCAGGATGAACTCTGCTCGTACTGAAAAGAATCACCTTCTCTGACAGAACTTCATGCTTCCTTCCTTATCGGTGAAAGGTGAAGAATTATTAGAGTTCAAACTTTCACAGCTGTGGACGTGGACAATGTGCTGCTCTCTCTCAATCTCTGATAAACAGGGACGGTGTTTAATCAAAGTGTGTGTCTGCGTCTCTGACAGCGATGCCTCATGAATGAATCCTGTGCTGAGAGCTGCGGCTGCCTGTCAGCCAGCAGTTTGCTGATAAGGGAGACGAGCACTGGCCCTTTGGATTACAATCTGCCACACAAAAGCTGATTAGCTATGCGGCTTGGTTGGAAGCTACAGCCCTAATTACAGCTCACATGCTGCTTTGCTCTTCCTCCAGCTGCTGTCCTGTGAAGAAATGTCACCATCTGTGATATCGGTGTGAATTCAACAACCTGTGTTTTCCATAAATCACACTCGGCCTGGACACGGAGACGGCAGCGGTCCCTTTTCTGTAACATTGCTGCTATAACACTAAAATGCCATCCACTGCTCTTTTCTCTGTTTATTTCTGCTGCCAGAAACGTCTGCGAGACGCCAAATCTGGAGATCATGCCACAATGATCCAGTGTGTGTCCAGCGTATGAATGTCAGAGGTTACTGTAGCTAATAATAAACTCAGATATGTCGCCTTTCTGCTCTGCTCACATGTTCAGTGATTCTGGTCGGGAATTTGAATGAACCCGTCGCTGAGCAGAATCAGGTCCTGATGTTGTTATCGGATCATTCCATCATTTCATAATTTAATGTAATGAGGAGCTTCATTCGGCTGAGAACTGATGCAAAGATTCTTATTATTTGCAGCGTTTCTGCAGAGTCAGCTGAGAGAACAGTGACACAAAAAACAAAGCTCCACAAACGCACAACCACACAGTGTCTGACGGTGATAGGAGCGAGCAGCTTTTGATGAGCCACGCCACCATGGAAACCAGCATGGAGGCTACGAGAGGCGTTTGTGTGTGTGTGTGGATCTTGCAGAGATAGTAGCTAAGGAGACAGAGGAGCTCCCTGTCAGGAGTCAGAGCTCGGCAGCAGGACGTCTTCTGTCTGACTGTCAGGACGGTGAGATTTCACAGTCCTGCTGAAGTAGGTCAATGGACCGTCAGTGTGAGGACGGTGTGAGGACACGGAGGTCAGCTGACCGGCCGCCAGAATACAGATTCATGAAGAGCAAAGTTATATAAGAGAAAACTGAGCGCCTCAGACGGTCTCTGAACTTGGACCTGGACTCTGGTCTGAAGAGCCTTAAACCTTCCTTCTATCTCCTGCCCATCAGGGGGCGACTCCACCGGCTTTAACAGAAGTCAGGTTTTATTGAAGTCCACCAAATCAGGACAGAGTTCAGAGCAGGTCAGATCCTCCTTCTGCTCCAAATATAGTTTCTACCGGTTTCTTCTATAACAAGATGGCTGATGGACAAATTTCAAATTATGATATTAAAAACAGATAAAACTGATCAAATTAATTGTCCCCTCCTGCATGTAAAGGGGGGGTTATTTTGGGGTTTATTTTTTTTTGGGGGGGGGTCTTTTTCTGTTGTTCATGTTGATCATGAACAACAGAAAAAGCTTCTGATATCATATAGTGAAAGTCTATGAGAGCTTGTGTCCACATCCAGAGGCCAGAGGCTCAAAGTCCATCTCTGAAGTTGACATTTATTTACTTGAACAAAGCCTGTGTAGAGATAAGGTCTCTCTCTCTCTCTCTCTCTCTCTCTCTCTGTAACACACCCACAGAGAGAGAGAGAGAGAAAGTTGCCGGCCATTTCAGGAGATCCACTGATTAACAGTAGGAGGACTTTGACCGGTGAACATGCCAGCAAATCAAATCAGGTAAAGAGCACAACTGTGTTAAGGACAGCGGTGCATCCACACTAATGAGATACAGAGCAAAGAATAAGAAGAGCAGCAGGAGAGCGAGAACGATGGCTGCTCTTTCTGCCTTCTTTGTTTGCTCTTGTCGTCCTTTCAACCACTCAGAGAGAAGAGAAACTACATTACAGAGGCCCCCCAGGCAAAGATTAGCATCTCCAGCCCCTGATGCTGGACAGCAGAGTGGCGTTCGCTGCTCGGAGGACATGTAGGAAGTCACAGTGAAGACGGGAACATTTGGTTTCGCTCTGAATGTTAACCCCCCCTGGTCTCTGGGCTTGGATCACACTCCTTCATCCGTCACCTGTCACTTCTGATTATTACCAGTTCACCGCTTTGAGCTGACTGACGTGATGAATTCCCTTCGTGCTGACTGCTGTCAGCTTTAGCTCGGTGTCGCTAATAAACCGTCAGTCAGAACATTTTCACAGACTTTCACAACATGTAGCTGCCAAAGGTGGCTCAGTCCTGAACGACCTGAGCTCAGACCCAGGTTTCCTGGAAAACACCAACACTGACTGGAGGACACGTCTGGATCTGTCCCCCCGCTCGGACCCGAACATCAGCCGAAGCTGTAAAAACAAAATGCCGAGACACTCACGTTGACATAATGCAGCAGGTTCTCCTGCTCGTTCACTTTGTACGTCTTTATGTTGTATTCTTTGGCCAGTCGGAGGATGCGGTTCTGGGTCGGTCCGATGTAGGCCCCGCCCAGATCCACCCACTTCGTCTCCTTATTCTGAAAAAGACACGACAGAGGAGAATATTTACATCAGATTTGGCTTCGAGGATGTTTCTAAACGGCATTCTTCTCAGGTCTCATCATCAGTCTCAGTCTGAAGTTCTGCTCCATTTCAAAGTTCACATCTACTCCGGTCCAGATCAGATATCCAGGCCTGAGCTTGCTCTGCCTTATTCAAACAGGCAGCTACGTATCCCAGAATGCATTGCACAAAAAAATGGCAACAACGTTAGAGATTGAGAGACTCAAAGCTGGAGCGGTTTTTAATGTCAGACTACATTAGCTCTCTGACCATCTGGATTATAAACGTCAGCCTGGTCAGGACCTTTAGGAGACGAGAGGTGACATGTTGGTGACATCATCAGTCATATCAGCAGCTACTGAAGTGGGTGAGCGCTGTAAAACTGTTATTTCTGCATTTGTTTACCACGTCGTGATGTCTGATGAAATTCTCCTTCTGGAGAGAAACTGTGCTCTCCCAGTTAACACAAAAGAGTTTCTGCTGCAGTTCGTTCTGAGAAGTGTCTGATTCCTGTTTGTGGGAGCTTCAGATACTGAAAATATCAGTCCCATCTATTCTCTTCATTTCAATTTGAAAAGCCTGACAGAGGAAAGTCAGATTTCTGCATCATCTGTATTTCACTGTGTTTGGACGTTTTATGTTTGACTCACACAGCAGTTTGTGTTGAAATGTGCTATAAGATAGAAATAAAGCGTTAATACGATTTGATGTTTGGACTCTGGCTCTGCTGGTTCTTACCCGGACGGTGAAGGTTCGTCCTCCGACGCGCTCTCTGGCCTCCAGCACTACGGGGTTCAGTCCGTGGGACTTCAGCAGCTTGGCTGCACTTAACCCTGCAGACAAACAGAGAGTCAGGCCGCATACCTCCGACTTAATTCCCTTTGTTGTATTCACACTGTGGAGGGGGGGGGCAGGAGGGGGCCGTCTAACCTCATGGCTGCAGGAGTCTGTACCTTCTTGGAAAGGAGCATTTGTTGTGTCTTAGCGAGGCCGTTTGGTTACGTAACTTCCAGACAAACTACCCTCGTCTGGTTTTGTGTTCTTGTTTCTTTTCCTGTGCGCTCTTTTGTGCACAAGTCTCTTTGAAAAGGGGGATTAAAAAACAGATTAACTAACTCGCATTTGTGTTTTGACTTGGCTGGATTTTGAGATAGCTGTGGGAAAGATAGGAGGCTGGGGGGGGGGGGGGGGGGGGGGGCACTACAGCAAATCAGCTGATCTCTTGATCGTGTGAAGTAAAAGAGACGACAGACTTTCACATACAGCAGATTATGAAGCCTCTCTTTAGGTTGACGTCACTTATTGCTAAAGCTGAGTTTTGTTTCAGATAGTTAATGTGTGTGTGTATGATACCACACTACCCATGAGCCTCGGCTGCTGTTTCCATTGAAAGTGAGTTAAAAACACTTCCTGGATGATTCAATCTGCAGGTTGTATCTTTTTACCTTCTATGTGACATCATTTTTTACCCAAATGCATCTTGGTAGTTGTAGTCTAACTATATTTTGCACTGACGGTTCAACCTGGAGAGTTAAAAGTGAAGACAATCCTCACTTTGAATCCAACATGGCGCCTCCCTCTTTCCAAATCGAGTCTTTTCATCACTGACATTAAACCTGTTGTCACAAAGCTGGACACACATCAGACTGGACCATAAAGTCCATAAACTTCTGGTCCTCCTTCACCAACATCTGCCAAATGTTTTTCTGCCCTTCGCCCTAAATTCTCTTCTTTCCTCCCAAACGTCCAAATCCCTCTCAGGTCCGTTAAAGCCAGCAGGGTCTGAATTAAAATAAACACCCCCCCCGTACACACACCCAGCCTGCCAGCATTAGCTGGTCCAGAGGACGCTCACAAATCTTCCTGTTAAATTGATGCCATTACCTGAGCTCAGCTCAAAAGGTCAGTGTCTGTCTCTGAAAACAAAGAGCATCTGTCTCCATCTCCTGTTAATGCCTAAAGCCATCATTAAAAAAAAAATACAATAAAACAACAACAACAACAACAACAACAGAGGAGGCTGCCTGTCCTGATGGTACTTTAATGGATCAATGAATCCGTCTTTGTTTTCTTTCTTTGATAGAAAACAACGCTGAATAAATACGACCAAGAGATCAGTTCAAAGGACCCAGACTGAGCTTTGTTGCCCCCCCCTTGTTGTTTACCTCCATCGTCCCACCATGAAACAAGAGAACAGGAACGAAAGATCTGTTCCTGTACTGAACTGAACTACAGGACAGAGAAGACTGACATTCAGCTCATATATCAGGGGGGAGGAACACCGAGGACACTGGGATCAGAAGACATCCATGTTTAAAGAAGAAGAGGAGAAGTCACCACAGACGGTGTGACGGACCGGACACTCCTGGGGGAGGAAGGAGGGAAAGGTTTTTCTACAAAAGCAAGCTTTTATCAGTCGGTGCAGCTTCAAGGCAGCAAAGTTCAACTTCTCTTAAAGAGACGCAGCAGGAGCTTGTCCACCATCAGAGCAGTCTGGACTCAGATGGTCCTGGTTCAGACCACCTACATGGAGGACCACAGAGTCTGAGGAGGAGCAGAGGACTGACGGACTGAGGTCCAGATGACAGCTCAGACCTGGATGTCACTAAAAGCGGCTGAAAAGCTGATAAATCTCCAAAAATCAAATCGTACACTTCACTCAGCAGATCTGAGTCGGGCCGTGGCAGTGACTGCTCCGTTGTGACATCACAACGCAACAGGGCGGGCAGCCAATGACAGGAGACTAGAACCACGTTTCTGCTCATTCATCTGGACGGTTCAACTTTAAAGTCACTTTCCCTCCAACAAAGACCTCTAACGGCGTCTGATCAGGAGGAACTAACTCCGGTCTGTGATGGACCCTGACCGGTCCGCCACAGCCAGGAGGAAGACGGCTGATGGAGGTCAGCCATCTTTGGAGGAAAAGCACGAGGAATCAGAGTGCAACAAGACAAATTCCTCCTCCTCCAGATTCTGGTCTGCACCTGAAGACATGCTTGATATTTATCAAACAGACGCGGCAGCCTTGAAGCGCAGTCTTCCTGTCATCTGAGGCGCAGCTGCTGTGGCGAGCATTCAGCTGGAGCCTCCCTCCTTTATGCTTTAATGCATTTAAGGATGGATCAGACAAGAGTGAGCGGGGGGGGGGTACATCCATAGATCAGGCAGTGTGCAAAGGATGAACACAACAAAAAAAAAAAACAAAAAACAAGCCGGTACGTAAACTGAGCTGCATGAAAGAAATAAAACAAAAGTAAAAGAGAGAATGTGAATCCAATCAGATCGATCATTAACCCTCCTGTTATGTTTAAAGTTTAAACATACAGGAAAAATATTTGAAATAATTTCTGGAGCATGAAACCTTTTCTCCTGGGCTTAATTAGTGTAATGAACATGTAAATTACAGTCATTACACAAAAATTACTATTTTAATGTGTTTGCAAACCTCCGCTGCATGTTTGTATTACACACATACTGTTTGGGTCAAGTTGACCCGGCGGGGAGAACGAAGGCTATGACAGGTAAAAATATCAAATCTAAATGTAGAAGGCTAATCCCACACACACACACACACACACACACACACACACACACACACACACACACAGAGAGAGAGAGAGGGAGAGTACAGTTTTGTAAGTTTTGTATGCTTTCCTATCCCTTGAGCTTGTTGAGTTACTTGTAAAACGTGAATTACATGTAAAAATTGCTTAAAAAAAATAAATGTTAAAAATTGTTAAAAGTTTAAATAAAATAAGAATGAATGAAACAAATGTGTTGAATGTCTAGTTTTTGCCCCATGTGTTGAAAAAGCAGTTTAAAAATGAAAAACGAGTGAATTATCAAAAATAAACCATCACCTGGAAGGAGTGAAAAACTTGATCACACTAAATATTGATTAAATTGATATTAATTGAGCTAAAGATAATGTTTATGGAGAAAAAATATTTTGAAAACTACTTTCGGATGGCTAAACATGCACCGGGTCAATTTGACCCGCAACATTTTTGCCGTTCCTTAGAGTTAAACACAAACTTCACCGAGCTGCTAACGTCCAGCAGCTCTTATATCATTTAATCAGGCTCTCATTTCCTCGGAGATCTTTAACGGCTTCTTTGACTTCATTCGTCTCAGCAGCCTTTCTGCAGGTGAAGATGATTAACTGCTGATCAATAAAACATCCCTGAACACGTTTTCTGCTTCAGATACACAAAACCGGGCTGCTGCTTCACAAACATCTCTTTTATACGGTGAGTGGATCTGTCCCTGTGATTCCTCCTCCCTCCACAGCAGCACCTTGAGGCTCTGGGTGACCTAATTGTCTGGATCCTCTGGAGATGTTTAAAAAAAAAAAAAAAAAACAAAAACACAGGAAACTGACGTGGAAAATATAGAATCACACAACTTCCTTTGTCGTTTTGTTTTACAACATGTCAGAGAACATGAGACAGTTTTTAACATTTAAAAACATACATACAACCTCTGAGCTGAAACAGCTGCAGGTCCTATCTTAGATAAAACAAACTCAATTCAAATTAGAGTGTCAAAGCAAACACATAATTACAGCCTGAACAACAAACACACACACACACACACACACACACTCCTCTTCATCACCAGCCCTCTTCGCTGAAAAAGAGAGACGGGGACAGACACAGTTTCCTTGACAACAGTAATTGTTAAGATGGAGGCCGTTGGCAGTGTGTGTGTGTGTGTGTGTGTGTGTGTGTGTTTCGAAATCCTTGTCTGTCTCTCACTGCTTCTGGACTCAGTCTGTATAATTCAACATGAATACACATAAAATCCAATTTAGTGTTTTCACATTTGAATGCGCACACACAGACAAACACACAAACAAACAAACACACACTCTTTAGGCATCAATGCTAGTGAATACTAATAATCAGTAAAAAGACTGTATTCACCTTCTTTAACCGTAAAGCTGCTGTAATCTCCATCAGTTCGTCGAATGGCTGTAGATAATAAAATGAAGTGCGTTCCGATCGATTTGTGTGTCTGTGTGTGTCTCTTTATCGTTCATTGATGAAACGTTTCCCTCCTCTGACTGTGTTTACATCAGTCAGGAAACAAACATCTGTCATCACCAGCTTCTTCTTCTTCTTCTCCTCCGAGTCAACAGTCTGGCAGATTCTCCTGTTCTGTGTCGGTTCAGCCGAACACGATCTGAACACGCAGCAGTCCTGCTGCTGTCTGTGTAATTACATTCAACCTGTGTCACAGTGGTTAGCTCTGTTTCCCCACAACAAGGAGGTCCTGGGTTTGATTCCCTTTCTGTGTGGAGTCTCCAAAGACATCATGTTTGGGTTCATTGGTGACTCTAAACTGTCCGTAGGTCTGTCTGTCTCTGTGATGGACTGGAGACCTGTCCAGGGTGACCCCGCCCTCACAGAGTGAGCTGGGATTGGCTCCAGAACCCCCCGTGACCCGGAAACAGATCAGAGGAAGAAGATGAATGGGAAAATGATGTTTCGGGGTTTCTTAGGAAGCTGCTTTGTCAATATTTGAGCCAAACCTGCTCGACCTCTGGAGTCTGAAGTGCGGACTTCCTGTTCCTGCTGCCTTTTTCCTTTGATTTCAGCACTTTCTCCGACATTTATCGTGTTCTGTCCTCGTCCTTCCATCCGTCCTGCATCTGAACTGCTGATCTGTGAAGGTCCTGGAAATCGGATCCAGATGCAGCTGAATCCAGCAGAGACCGTCACAGAACATCAACACGGCTGCAGTTTGACAGTTTCAGATTTTTCTTCCAGCATTAACGATGCTGCACAATTTATCAAAACATAAAAATCTGCAATAATTATAACAACATGATTTTTTTTAAAATAAGAATTTGACATCACGCTGACGATAAGACAAGAAAATCCTGTATTAGTCCCTCAGCGGAGAAATTTACAAGTATGAATATGAAGCTTAAGAAGGTTTTCAGCTGGATAAGAGAATAAAATAAAGTGCTGTTCACTCTGATGCTCGCTGCTAACCAAACTAAACTAACAGGCAGCTGATGATCTGGATGGAACGGTGCATTTGATCACTTATTTATGTCTTTATCTCCCATCATTAATATTTCACGTCTGCCTTTTAGTCGTCGGCTCGTTGTGTTCCAAACTTCACGTCCTCGCTCAGAAATGAAGACCTAAATAAAACATGAGCGCGTTCCCTCGT